>JANZLQ010000007.1:6497581-6582166 GCA_026212715.1 Elanus axillaris
TCTGTTCTATTAAACTGTTCTTATCTCAACCCACGAGTTTTACTTTTTTTTTTTTCCCGATTTTCTCCCCCATCCCAGGGGGGAAAGGGGTGAGTGGCTGTGTGGTGTTAGTTGTTCGCTGGCGTTAAACCACGACAGCATGGCCACTGGCTATTGCAGAAGCCGTAGCCATGGTATATGAAGGAACCAGCTTCCAGGAGCTGTCAGGAGAAGATGTAGTCACCAGGTTGATGTTGTTCCATCCCCCTCCCCAGCTGGTGAGTTAGGAAACAGGCTGGAGGGTTTTCTGAAGAGTTACATAGGGAAGGTTGGTGCTTAGTTTGTTTTGTTCTTTGGTTGTTTTGGGGTTTTTTTTGTGCTGCTGAGGTTTTTTGGTTTATTTGTTTTTTAAAGGATTGTTTGGTCCTTTTGATAAAAATTAGAAGAAAAGCTGCTTTATGGGCTTTGGCTGGCTCCTAGCCACACCAAAGAACTGCAGCAACAGGCAGCTTCTCTGCTTTCCTCCAGGCACAAAACTTTTGCCCCAACATATATATATATACACATATATATATATATATATATATGATTTAGGAGTTCCGAAATAGGTGTTGTATAACAGCTGGCTCTTTTTATTATTTAATGGACTCAGTAAGTTATAATTTTGGACAGATAGTTCTGAAATTCTCAGATCTATCATTTCAGTATTTGAAGTGTGGCAAGCTAGGGAACTGGTCCTTGCCTACTTTATATGAACACACAGTGTTTGCTACAACCTTTACTAACACATTTATTATGCTGGTCATATTTTTCTGTTTATTTCTGCTGTAAGTATGAGAATGTCAAAGTGTGAGTGTACTGGGGGGAGAGCTACAGAAGGTCATCTCACTGCACAGGGTGCACCTCTAATTTCAGGGGAGTATGATATTCAGACACTGTGTGGATTTTGGACATCTTCCACAGAACTGTCAGAAGAAAGCTGTGGCCTTTAATGATCACCAGCATCTATGTTCAATTGAGTGTGACTAGATGAAGCAAGAATTCAAACCGAGTCTACCCGGTGAATTGTCTGCTGATTGAGATGTAGCTCAGTGAGAGCAAAATGGTCCCATGAGAATGGATTTCTATTGAAAAAGCAAGTGGAAAAACCTGATTTGAGGCTGGGAAGTGTTTTCTGGAGAGGTTGTGATGCAGAATTTTGATAAAGAGGAAAGGGAGAGTGATAACAAAATACTTGGGTATTTTTTCTTTAGAAATAAAAATGTGCATCACTCATACAAAAAAGATAATACTCTTAATTTCTTGCCCTTGCTGTGGAAATACATTCTGTTTGGTCTGCACACAGAACTTATGGAAATTCTTATGAATCAGATGTTGCCTGGAATTTCAGTATTTCTTTCTGTGAGATATTTCAGATTAACAACTGTCACCTTGTGTTGAATTAAAGAGCGGTTTACAAGTCACGCACTCAGCTGTGCTAACTTTTCTCGGCACTTTATTGGATATAGAATTGGCAGGATTTCCCTCTGTTTCTACCTTTCTGCTATTCTTATCCTGTATTGGATAATAAAATATTAGAAAACATAGCAGAAAATAAAAGACAAAAGGGAAGTACAAGGAGAGTTTATTATATAGCTCAGGAAAATTCCCCGAAGATGCAATCTCTTTTGATGTAGAGACAGAATAAAATACTGTCTGCCTAAACCAGCATAATGCATTCAAGCCTTTTCAGAGCGTTCTGCCTCCTCACAGCCTGGGAAAGTGCCTCAGAAAAGGGTGACCTTTGGGGGTGCATGACAACCTACTCCTAAGTTCCTTCCACCCAGGGAAAATATATGAGGTGTCTCAGGCAATGAGTAAATGTCCCTGCGAGCCCTACAGTTTAGATCTTGCCTTATTAATCCAGGCTCCTTTTCTCATTCGAGTCATTGTCTGCTGGAGCTGCTGAAACCTCGATGCAGGAGAGCTCTCCTCAGCCTTTTGGAAACCTTTGCTGTGGGTGAATCTCTCCGTACCTGATCACCAGCTGGCTTTAGCGGCAGCTTTCCAGGCAGATCGCCTGGAACCCCTTTTGACACCCTGATTCTTGATCCCCTTTTGACACCCTGTTTTTCATGTGACGTACCTGCTTGAACTGGGGCTCTGTGGTGGCTGCGGACACTGGTGGGCACTCCAGAGGGGGGGACAGGCAAGTGCCTGCAGTCGCTGACCGTGCTTGTTTACTCCAACCAGGGAAGCCCCAGCTGCCAGAAATAACAGGCAGTGAATGCCCTGCCTTTTAAAACGTTTGCTTCTAGAAAGTAACAAAATAAGTGGGCAATTGTGACACGATATAGCAAACCACCTTAAGGTGTGCTAAATTTGTATTTTCAGGTGAAAAAATTCTTAGACCCAGTCATTTCACTCAGCTTCACCCCGAATCGGAGGTGCTTAGGAGAGAGCCTGTCTGCTATGAGTGAAGTCTGCAGTGATGTTCTTCCAACCAAAATATTACGAGTGGTTTTGTAAATGAACTTATGGCAATTTTTACAAGAAGTCTGACCTTTCCAATTCTTATTTGAAAATGAATAGGTCTGTGTAAATATTTATTGGGATTTTATCTATCTTTCTTGTTTTGTAACGAGCCTATTGTAAATGTATAACTATCTGCCCTGAAGTCTGCAATAGATAAAACATAGACAGAGCATAGATAATGAGAACGGTTTGTCACAGCCCTACAGTCTTCAGGGACCTAATATAAATCAAGGTCTAACTCCTCCCAGAGGTCTAGTAATTTTTAAACTATAGGTTTATTTTCCATTTGTATTCTGATAATGAGTCATATTTATTATGGTCTTCCTAATGGCAGGTCTTCACTCAGTTATTAAAGAAGATATAATTCACAGGTGACTAGAATTGAAAATACAAAGGCCCTGAAGAGTATCATTCCTACATCATTACTCAAGCCATTTTTAATGAAAAAAATGTGCATTTAGATGAGACAATTAAAAAGGATGCAAATTAAGAAAAGGAAATTGAAAATTCACAGTACATGAATAGTATTTGCATGGGGGCTACCAACTTAAAGGTGATTAAAATGTTTTCACAAATTAAACTATAGCAGGAAAATTGCTCAGTTATTCATATATTTAATTACCTGGCTATACACTAAGTGCCTTTCTTATTATATATGAATCATTTAAGGCTGGCTGTTACAGAAGTGCCATGTCATAGTTTTGGATTAAAACCAGTTTTAAACCATGGTTATACTGACCAGTGGACTCCAGTTGAAACTGTCTCAAGCACTTCAATTTGGGAAGTGTACTTTTGAAAAAGTGAATGCCTAAATTGGAAATAGACAATCAATTGATTGTCCGGGCCAGCACTAGGGCTTCAGAGGAAAGCATTAGGACTTGGTACACAAAGCTAATTATCCTTCTATGTTGGCCTTATAATAGTGTAAGCCCTGAAGCGTGAGATTCAGTACTGCTCTACAAAGTTTAGCATTAATTTTGATAATGCTGTAATGTTCTGTGAAAATTACTGTGAAGCCATTAAGTTACAATACTCAGATGGTAGAAGGCCAGATTCTGCTTTCAGCTGTACTCAGCTCCAATTTCTTATGTGTGCTCTGGGGTAGGATCAGGTTCAAAACTCAGACACAAACCCTGCAAACTTAATAAAGTTTGTTCATAAAAACTATATGATTTATCATGCTTACAGTTATCTGCCAGCTGTCACTCTAGCTTCTGAAGATGGCAGTCCCATTTCTTCTGTTCACGGGGCTGAGATTCTGAGATGTTTCACACTAAACTAGTGTTAGTAGACAACTCGGAGAAAGAAAATAGTGATAATAATAATAATAATAATGCTTTTACTACTATTTACAAAAATAAAGTGTATTTGTTTATGTTATATGATTCAAAGTCTGTCCAGGAATGTCTATCATATGTAACCTTCTACTTGGACTGCCACTTTATTTTATATTTTTTCTAATAGAGTAGGTTATTGCTATGGTATGAAACTTTTAAATACAAATTCCTGTTAAAATACAAGGTGTAATACTGGTCAAGAAGCATTTCTAATATCTCAGCAAACTCCTATCGACTTTCGGCAAGGAGTGCTGAGTATGTTCTTCCTTCATGTCAGCAGACTATATTGTTCTTCTAAACAAAAATAATGATTTCCAGATGAAAAAAAAATATTTTACCGGGACTTATGCATGTTTATATACATAACATAATTTCTCTAATGGACCATTATTATTTACATTATTAACTTGTTTAATAAACATTTGAAAGACCTGGGATTTCTTCTGCAAGGCAAATATTGCTTTTAACCATGATGAGAGTTTACATAGAAAGAAAAAAATAGGTTGTCAGTAAATCTGATTTAATTTAGGAAGGATTTAATTTAGAGATGACTGTCTAATTCACAACTGACAAAATAAAGCAGATTACATTGCCACAAATCTTCAGTATGTAGAAGTTGGATATAATTAGATGCACAATATTTTTATCTTACTTGCATTTGGTTAAATAAATAAATGTGTAAGATTAAATAGGTAAATAGATTCAATAAAATACACTTTTGTTTATTTTTCACAATTTTTACTTGCTCTTGCAGGCAGAGTTAAGTTGCCTTTAGTATAGGTAGCACAAACATAGAATGTTTTAAATCTTAAATAGACCAAACACATAGGTATTGCTCCCAGAAGCATAAAAAATATTCAGTTGTAACACACTCACTATCCCAGTTAACATTTGCTTTAGAGGATTATGAAGACCTGATATAATTACATCTTGGAAATATTTGTTAACATTTGTCAACATATTCTCAACCACCATGCTCAAATGCATTTCTTGCTCACTTTTGCTGAATATTTATTCATTTGGAAGTCTCAAATTTACAGGACAACACACTCAGTGGATCAAACTTTGTCTGGCACTGCTCCCAGCAAACATCAGGCCTTAGCATGAGCATTGTATTAGGCCAAAACCTGAGTAGGAGTTGAGTGAACAGCCGCAAGATTCATGTAAAACTGTCAGTTTACATCAATTTACATTCATCTGTCCTCATTCTTAAAATTCTGTTATTTATTCCTGCAATTTTCTTCTTCTCTTGCTCATCCTAGCCCTTTTTCTCAGAAATTTCCCCTGAAATTTTCCTTTCCTTTTTAGTAGTAATGTTTTCAAAATGTTGCTATTGTTTACTGACTACTACAGTTTCTGAGTTTAGGCAAACTAGAATGTGACACAAATGCAAAAAAAGGAATCCCCAAAGTGATTTTTACCTATGTTAAACCACGAAAGTTTCACCTGCATTCCCAAAAGAAGAGTCCTTCACTATCCATGACTTGCCCGAGTTATTTATGATAATTAAGCAGGATTCGTGTATTGATTTTTATGCTAATTGGTTCCTGTTTCAATTCTGCTAGAGAGGATTGTTTCTATCAGCTGTCATGCTCTTAGTGAAGGTACAATATCTACTGGAAGCATTTAACAGGAAGGTCACAGTGGAAAAAATTATAACTACATTACTAGTGTTACAGATAAGCTTCTGCTTTTCAGTTTTAGTCTTCTTGCATATCTAAATCACAGTCTCCCCTAATTAAATGCCTTAACCCTGTTAGCCCAAGGTTTACTCTTACTGAGGATGAAGTCTTCATGCTTTAAGCCTGTAAATCATGTATGGTGACAGACTGGAGTGCCATCCTCTAGGAGCATGTCAAGTGGAAGATACCAAAATGTCACTACTGAGCATCAGAAGACTGATGCATGACTTTGGTGTCTCTTCAGCTCCTTTTAATCCTGCTGGATACATGTGCTAGTTAAAAGAAATAGCTGAGGGGATGTAGAACAGCATGGCCTGCATCTTTATGGGTAAACTGCCTTTCCTCCAAAGCGAGGTGCCTTTGCCTACTCTGCCCGAGGGAGCTGTTGGTATCTCACCTGAGCGTTGCTGGAATGAGTTTTACACTGAAGGAGCCAAACTGTGCGGTGGAGCATATTAATGATTAAACAGCATGGACCATTGTATGCCCCAGCACTGTGTAGTTTCCTGCTTATGAATATAGCCATTTTTCCCACTGATTTTGGGGGCAAGTATGTGATGGATGATTACTTACATCAGTGGTAGCAGCTCCATGCTGCCTGCAGAAATTCAGCAAGAGTTGAGCCACCACAGGGACAAGTGGTCATCCATCTGCACATCAGCTTTTGCATACAAGGGTTCCTGTATGGGCTATGGATCAGACTGTTGTAGGCAGGTAAGTATCTTGCTAAAATCTGTGGATTCTTAGTCAGGTTGCCCCTGTATAAGGAGCTGAACCATATCACCTGCAACTCAGCGTACTTCATGTTTTGCTTGATGTTGTGCTTCATAGGTGGGGAAACCTTGTCTTCCAGCTGGTAAAAATTCCTGAATGACAAACTGTGGTGAATATGAGAAGCAGAATTCACTGTCTGGCCTGTCTTTATGGGTTATAATTTTAGTAAGTTGAGAGTACATTAATGAACCAGTTTATTTGTCAAGAAGATACTGACTACCCAACAGTCCTGTGAGATACCATTCTCCTCACCAACTTTTCACATGAATACTGGAGAATGTACGAAATCCCTTCCAAATGGAGTGCATTTTGGTTGCTTTCCTCCCCTGGTTCTTACCCCTCAAAAAGTAGCATCTCCTTATGTACACCCCACTGATCTTAATAACTGTGAACAAAACTCAGAGGACAATTTAAACAGAAGGTGAAAGTGAATCATGTTTTTAATGAAATATGGTGTTGGAAAAAAAATCTGACTGTGGATGTTCTGGTACATAACACAGTGGGTAGAAATGGGAAAAGGTCTATTGGGTTGGGAGGTGTCTGTTCTTCTAGTGCAGGTTTGTTCTCCATAACACATTTGTTAAAAATCTTCCTTGTTCTGGCCAGTCAGAAGTCGCAAGCAATAGGAATCAAAGACAGCTTTTGAAAGGCTATCTGACAATTTGATTTTTACAGGTATTAGGAAGGTATTCAAAATATATTTTCTAACATATCTCCTGTCTTAATAGTATTTGGTTACAGTCCCTGCATCACACTAAATTTTTTTCCCACTATATTATACATGTCCTTGATGAACATCTGTCTCTAGATACTCACAGCTCACAGACCCTTTCCTGCTTATCATCAGCTATTGCCAGAGATGCACAGCCAAGGTTTCCATTTGCCATAGTAGAGACTCAATACCCTGTCTTCCTTGACCTCATTTGGAAAAGATCATTTTAAAAGGTGAGTGAGCAGGTCAAGTTTCTTTATTCTTCCATCTTTGCTTTCATTACTAAAGGTGAAATTCGGTTGCCCTAAGCATTGGCATCTGGTGACAGTTCAGACATATTAAAGCATCCTGCCTGCCCTCCAGCCACCACAGCAGAACAGTGTGGGTCTCCTCTGCCCTATTCACCAACTCTGTATGAGTCATTGTCCCCCAAGGATGTATCAGAGAAGATTGGGCAACTTAATCATAATCAAAATGTCTACACTGGATGTGGACAAGTGAATTTAGACAATGAAGCAACATGATTAAAAATTTACTCCTGAAGAAGTGTTAAAGATAATGGTTCAAACATATCCATTTAGAGCAATATCTGATGATAACTAGGAAAGAGTCTGTGAGTATGCTAATACAGAGATGTAAAATTCACTAGAGAAAAGGAAAAAGCATTAAAATGTGGGAGTGCAGGCTGGCTACAACCCCCCACACTCCCCCGCAACCAGATCTGAGTCTCCTTTCAAGAGCATAATGACCTTCTGGAGATTTCTGTTATTCATCTGTGGATGGACGCACTTCATAATTACTATTAATAACAATTGTTAGTGTTCATTTGGGTAAGCTCAGGTAAAGACTGTTTGGAGCACTGTGGTAACTATTGATAATAGTATTGAAAACTAAATAAAATAAAAATGCCTGTGAAATAATTCTGTAATCTTGCAGGAAATCTTGTAAGACAACTGGGAATGAAGAAAGCAGTGTTCTGTAGCTTAATATTGAATTAAAAGCATGAGTTTTTCAAGTACAAGTATTCATGCTAACTTAGATTATTGTATCGATTTTACCCCCTGCAGTAATTCTTTTGTTGTTCTATAAATCACACCAAATGATTAATTTGATGTAAAATAGTGCTGACATGGAAAAAAATAAGAAAGGAAGACCCTGCACTAGTGAATAATATGATAGGATCAACACTTTTGCCATTTTTACCGGGAATTTGACAGCTGCGTCTTTGTAAAAGCCAACCTAATAAGGTCAAAGGAAAACATCCATAAAAAGAAAACTGCTGGTCCAGCAATGTTTCATGGTGCTGACACAAACTATGAGGTAGCTCTTCAGCTTGCTTACTGCATATAGCATTTTCTATTGATACTTTTTTTTTAGTTATACTGTTTTCTTCACATTTTAGCAGCATCTTATTCTGGTCGTACCCAACAATACACTTTATATATGTAGGATAATTTGTGAATCTATTTTATTCTGTTCCAAACCATTGTCTGTTTTGACTGAACTTTCCACTGCAGCAGCTACTTCCTACTAGTTTGGTTTTTTTCCTAAAGCAGTTGACATAGTAAGTCATATTTAGCCACTGAGAATCCCCAGCAAAAATCTGCCACTAAGAATAATAAAATATTTTTTATTATTTGTTTCAGGAGCTCTTAGTGTGTCCCTCCAAACCTGAAAGATTGCAAATTACCTGTACTGAATGAGTGCACAGTAATACTATTCTATTGATTTCTGGCAATAGCAGCTTTACAATAAAATGGAATTGTAACTTAGGAACATGGGAAGTCAAATAACCATGGAAATCGTCTTGTACAATATTTTTATTGTAAAAGAAATAACCAATTTCATTAAATTAAAAAGCATCCTCTGCCTTCCTAAGGACTTGAACTTTGTTCTGTTTCTTTTTTCACAAAATATACAATAAAGCATCCTCTTGAACTTTCTTGATGATATGTTGACAAGCTTATGCAAAGCCTATTAAAAATGTTGTTCATAATGTTGTTGAATAGCTAAGTAGCCCTGATCATGAGATAGGCACGTGCATTACAAAATAGAAATAAAGATTTGCTTCCAGTGTTTTAGTTTGAGGAAATGGGAAATGCATAGCAGAAAGCCTATAAAGCACTGCCAAAGATTGTGCAGTAATTCTATACTATTCCCTGGAAAACAAACTCAATGCTAGTTGAAAAAAAATAAATCAGTAGGAATCACTTGTTCACATTGAAGCTGCTAGTCTCAAGGACATCACTTTTCAGACACTTGCAGACAGCTTCATTAGAAAATAAACAAGCAGCCTTTTAGGGTGTCTGGTGTCCAAAGAGTGGTGCCTGTTAACACTGACAGCTTAAATGGATACAGGGGTAATTGCTAACTGTGTTTCTTTCTTCAACAGGGGTATTAACTGGTAACTCTGGCAAGAACGAACACAGAGCTGTGGTTAAAGCAAAGCTTCTTACCATCCAGGATTTACTTACAGATCCCATTCCTCTCACTGGGATGTGTGGGTAACTTTGAGCATGGGTTATGGAGCTGTTTTCTGAAGCTATAGGGCTTTGTATAGCCTGTCAATACTTCTCTCTTTCATGGTCATACAGAAAAGATTAAGGTGAGTACTGAAACTACTGCAAAAATTAGTTGGTAAAAACAACCTTTGCTTTTTTTTTTAATTTTCTCAGCCCTCTCTTTTTTTTTGCCTGGAAGACAAGATCAAACTTTTTATGGAATCATTGGGAATGGTAATAATACAAGTCTCTTAAACTACAGGGAAAAGGGTCATGAAAATTGGCTTAGATGGATAGCCAAGGAAGTTTTTCCAAAGGTGATCTTTTCTATTTAGTCATATGTTCTATTTTTATATTTATTTGAGTGGAGGTCTTTTATGAGTCCAGTCTGTAGATCTGATGAAGCTTAAACTCTGCTGGAATAAGTTTTAGCCTGAAAAATTTTGGAAGATTAGTGCACATAATAAATGTCTGGATAATACAATACAAAGATGTGTCACTCCACAACACTCCATAGGAACCCATGTCTGTGTTATTAAGATGTGCAAGTTGCCGACAGGATTTATAGGCTAATATATGAGATCTTTATTGAGCTCAAAAGAATTAGAATCCAAAAAGTAGTACTCTTTTAATTAAAATACTCTTAATAAATACAATATAACTTCTATTTTTTCTTATATTTAAATTAAATAAAATAAAACTCAGAGTTTTTTTCACTTTGCAGTCTGTGCATTTCCGCAGGGAAGCATCACCTTTATAACAACTGAAAACAACAGCTATGCTTAAACATGTCTATCTTTCTATCTCTCAAAGTCAAGGCCTTGGATTATTATCTCCAAGCCCATAATCGCCTTGAATTTTCTGGTTACCATCACATATGAACCCAGTAAAAACTTGGTAGCATGTTACATGAAAGCTTTCTCTTAGGACTAGACTATTGCCTGTGCAGGTGGGAAATTCTATTCATCTTCAAAATGGGCTAAGAATCTGGTTAGCGTTTAGCCAAACACAGGCACAATCATTTTCTGAAAAAAAAAAACCCAAAAAACCCCACAAAAAAAAAGTCAAATTTCCTCCTGATGATATTTGGACTGAGAAAAGGCAAAAAAATGAGAAGCGTTGACTGGAAGAATCTCACGATCCTAACATTCATTCTCCATAAAATGCACGCTTGAAAGGCTGGCTATGCTTTGGGACCAACTCTTTACTTATATGACATGAATGCCTAAAGTTTGTCAGCTGGAGACAGAAGGGAAGAGGGAGATCTCTGGGTCTGGTGCTGCAATATGTAGTCTGGTTTTCTTTCCTCTCAAACACCTGCCTTTGCAAGTCTTTGTAACTTTGTACTTGTGAAACTCAAAATATACAAATATACTTTGCTTCTGCCTTAGACTTTTGTGCATCAACAATGATTCAAGGTAGCAGAGTAAGATAACCTTCCCTCTTTAAAGCACTTCACCTCACTGGCTGTTGCAACCTTAAAATGCTGTGTTTTGGAAGGCTTGCTGCACTTGACTCAAGACTCAGCCTGCATCCCTGATGTGTTGCACAGACCACTTTGTGTGGAGTCGACAAGGCAAGGATCACCTGGTGGCTGCTGTAAACCAAGTGGACTCATTGGAAGAAGCAAGGAGTAATGGTTTACTGAGATGGGACTTCAATGAATGCAGACACCCTATATACCTGATTTTACTATGTGTGCACGATTTACCATACTTGTATTTTGAATATGAGTATTATATAAATATATATATTACACATTTAAAGTAAATCTGTATAGTATTTTCAAAAAGCTTTTTAGATGTACATTCCTTTCCCACAATACTAATTTTTTTTCCCATGCAATTTTCTGATCTCTTTCTGGTGATTGTTTTCTGTTAAGCTGATGCAACATTCCCCATGTTCCGAAAAATAACAAAGACTTAATATTGATAGTCACATTTTTATTGTTAGTACACAAGTTTTATAGCCTTTGGCCAAATTATCCCCTTGCTTACACTGAAGACAAACTTTGGTCTTTAAATTTGTATGAACTAGATATGAAAACCCATATGTGCCCATTAGGGGTTTTTTTCCTAATAGCAGAGTAATAGTTCATTTTTTTTGTAACATGTTTGTGGGAGTTATTGTGGCCATTAGCAGGGATTAGAAGACCATACAGTGATGTTCAATAAAGCAATGCAGAAGGTGTATTTCCAAATTTGTATTCCGGAGTCCTGAGATGACTGCGCCCCAGCCACCCCTATTATATAATGGCACTGCTACTTGTAGCTTTGGGGAGATGAGTAACAGATGGCCTGAGAAATATTCTGAAGAAGGGGGTGTATGCAAGTGGTATGCACCATCAAACAATTTTTAAGCAATTTTTCAAGACCACAACATATTGTGGCTTATTTAAATGATAATGTGCAAAAAATAGCAAGCCGTAAGTAGACATAACTGAATAGCTTTAGTGCAATCTCTCTGATGCACCTGGGGAGACTTGCTCAAAGCGGAATTGGAATTGTATCCTGGTTTAGCTGCACGTCAGTGAAAAGAACTATTTTGAGGCTTTATTATGGTGAGTTGAACATTGCATTCTAAAATATGCTTTTCAGCCACTTTAAATTTGATCTGATAGTTATCTTTGATTTGAGGTGTCTCATCATTAGGCCTATCTTGTAAATCAATTTGTGACTTTTGAAAAAGCATCATTTATGGTGAATTGTATTTATCATTAAGTCAATGTATTTTTCAATACATTTTCAGCTTTTCAATGTCTTTTTCAGCTCTGACATCATTCCCTTTGCACTTGTACATATGTAATTCAGATTGGTACTAGGTTCCTTGCCAGGGGCAAAACACTTGGCTGAAAGATGATATTCTTAAAACAGAGAGAGATGTAAAATCCACATCCACTGTGTAATAATTTCTTTACACTTAGTGATGACACAAGGAGACAAATGCAGAAAAATACAGTATGTAGATAGTAAATGTTTGTATTGTTATTAGAACTGGAAAAGCTTACTCGTCAGAAGTGAAATTGTGGCCTCTCTGAAGTGTCTGGAGTTTCTGCCACCAGCTTCAAGCAGTCAGGCTTTCACGTCAGAAGTAAGGAACTAAATGGATTAAAAGCATCACATGTTCTTAATGGAGCTGCTTCCAAAGATGCTTTCGAAAATCCTGCTCTTCTTCATGATGACAGCTGCATAACAGCTATGCACTCAATGCATAAATGCATAAAACAATAACCATTCTGAACTCCTTAATTTGCCATGTGTTCATTAAAAAGAATAAACCACTTACAGTATTGTACAAGATCATTCTTGAATGAAAAAAATTATGGGTTTCAAAGTAAGCTGTAACTGTCTGTGACCCCGGCCAAAGGGCACAGTTGTCATCAGCTAATTCACACTTGCCATGGGTGAAGTTTGGGCTCTCTGCAGCAGAAAGGATGCGTGACCTAAAAGCAAACCTGTGCATGAAGCAGGATACAAGCCTGTGGTCGATCTTGGGTGTGTTACTGCTGCCTGACAAGGCCCCATCTGTCAGCTGGGCTATAGGAACAGCTAGCACGTTATCTTCTTGGCCTATCCTAGCTGCAGGATGAACCAAGCTGTCTGAAATTCAAGTTAAGGAAGTCTCAGCTAACATGTTTTGCTTCCCAGTTTGGGGGCTAGGGGAGAAGCTCAGAGGGCATAGGCTGATATTCCCACTTGAGCTTGGAGGCACTTGTCATTCCTCATGCCAGTGGACCATCCTGGCAGTCTTCTGTTAACATTAAAAAAAACATAATCAGAGAGTATTCTTTTTGTACCAACTCTATTCCTTCAGATTTGCCTTCCACAAGAGAATCCCGGTCTTTGTAGTCAAATAAGTAAACTGGTAGATCACAGAAATTTGCCCGTAACACTTAGGAAACCATAACATAGTGGTAATTAATTGGTTTCTTGCTAAACAGTTAGAGGTGTTATATAGCATCCTGGCTGCATTATCATGCAATTATCTCAAGCAGATCTGCCTGGGAACAAAAAGGGAATTCAGAAGAGATGTTTGCTTTTAATTTCCTGCCTTTTCTCCTACTGAAGACTCAGTTTTAAAATTATAAGACTACACCTTTGTGCATAATATATTGTCATTCTATTATGACAGCTGATGAGCTTAGTGTTCTTTGACGACAGTTATTAAAAATGATTTTATATAACACATGCAAAGAATACCACTGTGGTTCTGAATGCTTACTCAGTGGCTTATTTACTGGTACTTCCCTTTAGTACTACACAAACCATAGCGACAGATTTTTCTCTCAGAAATCATCCATCATTGCCTTGAACTTGTCAAGATGAGTAAGGCTGTGCCATGCTCTTCTATAATAGCACTCATATCTTTAAAGCCAAAGCTTTCATAAAGATATTAGGTCTCTTGCAGATAGATACATTTGATCAGGTTCTTTGAAATAGTTAAAATCGCTCCTTAATTAGATATCTAAACACTAGAAACACAATTGTAATTTCTAAAAGCTCCTAAAGAAAACAGATTTGAATACTTTACCTGTTACTTTCTTTTAGATTGGCATAAACCCCCATCAATTTTCCTTACCGTGAAAAGACAGTAGGTAAAATATGCCCTTTTAGCTGCTTTTTAGTCTTTGAACTTTATACCATACTCTTTTTCATAGATACATTAAATCTAAAGATTTAACACAGTAAATCACAATTCGGAGGAAGAGAAAGAAGCAACAATATCATAGATGATAAAACATACTAAAAATAATGTGATTCTTCATTGAGGATATTTGGGCATGGAGCCAGGGTGTGCAGCCCCTGTAACAGCGTTGGCCGAGCAGTCCCCTGTCTCATTACCGAGTAATGAGCACACCAGCTGATGCTGCTGGGGGGAGACTAGAGTCCCCTTCACCCTACAACCTCTCCCATGACAAATCTGTCAGCACGCTGAATATGCATGCATTGGGGAGCTTTGCCTCGCTCCAGCGAGATCTCGGTTCAGACTCCTAGACTGCTGTTTCAGTTATGCTGCCTGCAGTATAGCTGAGAGTCAGACAAAGCAGGCGTGGAGTACGTGGCTGGCTTGGATTTGCAGTGGGTGTCAGCATTCACAAACAGCATGCATCGTGCTTTTTACATAACCTGTATATTAAGAGGGAATTTAGGCTGGAAAGCTGGAAAGCAAGTAACCCTATTTGGTAAAGAGACAGAGCCAAGAACCCAAAAGGATTGCTTTTGGCCTTTAAAACCATAAATAGCTTTCTGGAAGCAACAGCAGCTGGCTGCGCCTGGGGTCATGCCAGGCAGGAAGAGCCATTCCTGGGGAAAGGTCAAGTTCCCCAGGAGAAGCTACCAGCAGACATGAGATCAATCTCTGTTCTAGGCTGGGCCTTCGTTTCTGTCTATAGCAGAAAAAAAAATGATCCCGGATTACTGTGAGCACAGTAGATATGGCTCTCTAATTATAATTTTAATTGCATCTAATTGCCATGTTGCATTCCATTGCATAAAAGTCTGCCTGTTTCTCTGACAGATGCGAATTCATTCAGCTTGAAAACCTTTCAGAGTTTGAGGTATGTAAGTTCATGGCAGGCATTGCTCTTGCTCCAGATGGCTGCAGCTTTAGGTTTGTAGCATTTTTTTAGGAGTACTTTTTTTGAGTTCTTAGTCATGTTTCCACATTTTTGAGAACACATACTAATACAGAGCAATGATATCAGCTAGCAGGCAGAACCCCCCCAGTCCCCAAACATGTAATTTTCCATTATTTATTTAAAAATAAAAGAATGGAACTGGAGAACCTGGCAGGATGAAGATGAACTCAAAAGAATTCAAATAGGATGGTTGGAATTTAAAAATACAGCAAATCAGCAGACAGGAGAGAAATGAGAGTGCTACAGGAAAGGTAAAATTTTAGTTTATTTTCCTGTAGTTTGCACCACAGATGCCTATTTTTTCTATGGGAATAAAGTAAAAACATTACAAATACCACCATGGTTTTCTGAAAGTGGAATTCAAAGATAATTGTATGATTACTTCCATTACTGTGTTTGTAAATACAGATGATAGAACTAATCATATTTACAGTCTGAATCAGTGCAATATCTAAAAGCCTCAACCTTTAATATATTGTCGTAGGAACATTCCTGTCAAGTTTGAAAATATGATTTGCCCATGTAACCAATAAGAAACTGAGGCAGAGAAAGAGGGACCCCTACAAAGGGACAAAAATGTTATGAATTCCAGGTGCAACACTGAAGTTCATAGGGAATGGATTAAGTAGACTCTTACAAGGATGAGAATATAAGGTAAAGGAATTTTTTTTAAAGACTGTCTGGAGGCAACAGATCTTATATATTTTGAATGCAAGATCTTGAGAAAGAAACTCCTTTGTTAGATGGCTTAAAAGATGCATTCTGACTTAAGGGAATTTATCCCATGTGTAAGCTATATGTTCCTGCTATTTTTGTCTCTCCCCTTTTGAGCCACATTAACAAAAGCCCCAATTCTGACCCTGCATTTACTGGCTCCAGGGAGTTTTGGTGCTCCATGTAATGTTTTTTGCCATTTAGTGATAGAATTTGCCTTACTTTGTTACCTTACACTTTTCCTCTTTACCTCTATGAACTGTATTAGCTCTTCCATACATATCCACAAAAGAAGACTTTAAGTGGTTTAAGATAAGGCAGAAGATCCTCAACTAGTCTGAATTATTGTCACTCAGCTGATTCCATCTCTCTGCTCCACCTCATCTACCTGCCTGGGGAGTGTTTTATTTTTGTTTGTTGAATTTTGTCTAGAAATACATGTTTTACTGAAGCTCTTCAGATAAAATATATTAATAATTAATTTTTAAATAACTATTAATGCCATATGCCATTTTTTTTAATTAGTTAAATCCATATAAATAGATAATTATACAGAGAAAAACTGAAGTAAAGAGAGAATAAACAATATTTCTGCAATCACAAGGGAGATTTGTAGTAAATTTCTGAACCCCATTTCCTCTATATGTGTCAAATAAAAGATTTGTATCTTAGTTAGCAGGAATGGCTTCTGTGACAACAGAAAAAGTCAGAGATTTCTTGACTCTAATTTTTTATAGAAATGCAGAATCATTTAGGTTGGAAAGGACCTCTTGAGGTCATCCAGTCCAGCCTCCTTGCTCAAGCAGGGTCAGCCAGAGCAGATTGTCCAGGGTTGTGTCCAACTGGGTTTTGAATATCTCTATGGGTGGAAACTCCATAACCTCTCTAGGAAACCTGTGCCAGTGTTTGACCCTCACAGTAAAAAAGTGTTTTCTTATTTTCAGATGGCATTTCACATGTTTTAATTTGTGCCCATTGCCTCATGTCTTATCACTGCGCATTACTGAGACGAGTCTGCCTCCCTATTCTTCCTTTTCTCTCATCAGGTACTTACACACATTGATGAGACCCCCCATGAGCCTTCTCTTCTTCAAGCTGAACAGTCCCAGCTCTCTCAGCCCATATGAGTGATGTTCCAGTCTCTTAATCATCTTTGCAGCCCTGTGTTGGACTCACCCAAATAAGTCCATGTCTTGCTTGTACTGAGAAGCCCAGAACTGGACCCAGCACTCCAGGTGGGGCCTCATCAGTGCTGAGCATAGAGGAAGGATTGCCTGCCTCCATCTGCTGGCAATGGTCTTCCTTATGCAGTTGCAGATACTGTTGGTCTCTTTTTGCTTCAAGGGTGTGTTGCTGGCTCATGAGCAGCTTGTTGTCCCCCAGGACCCTAAGGCTTTTCTCAGCAAAGCTAATTTCCAGCTGGTCAGTACAAGCATGTATTGGTGCTTGGGGTTCTTCCTCCCCAGGTGCAGAACTTTGCACTTCCCCTTGGTGTTACTGTTAGCCATTCTCCAGCTTGTCCTGGTCCCTCTGAAAGACAGCACAACTATCTGGTATGTCAGCAGGGTCTCCCTTCTTGGTATCATCTGTGTACTTGCCGAGGATGCACTCTGTCCCATTGTTCAGGTCATTAATGAAGATGTTGAACAGACTTGGGCCCGGTAGTGAGCCCTGGGATACATCACTCATGACTTGCCTCCAGCATGCCCTTGTGCCACCAATCACATGGGAGACACTGTTAAAAGCCTTACTAAAGTCAAAGTAAACAACATTCACAGCTCTGCCTCATCCATCAAGGTAGCCTCCTCATTGTAGGAGGCTATCAGGTTGGTCAAACATGATTTCCCCTTCCTGCCTTCATGCTGACTATTCCCAATCATTTTCTTGTCCTTCATGTATTTGGAAATACTTTCCAGGAGGATTTTTAGCAATAAAAGAGGAATTAACAAAATAGATTTTTACTGTGTTATTCTCTTCTGCATATTTCACATATAAAAAGTCACAAGGTCAGAAATTGTGTGTTTCTAGCAAAGAGTAAGTTTTCCCTTATCAAAACTTGTCAGACAATAATAGTTAATTTTTTCAGTGCTTTGTAGTTTATTGAAGATATTACCAGACAATGACTACAACAACAGCTAGAAGAAGGAACAGAAAAATATAGATACTTTTCCACTGGTGTTTCAGTATTAAATGATACAATTATCTCAAATAGCTGTGCTCTGTAGAGCCATTACTTTGGACATTTTTTAGTTTTGGGGCAATCTGTCAGGTATGGCTACTGCTCCCTCAGCAAATGTATATGGTTATAGTTCATAACAACTTGAGAGGCAAAGTGGATAAGTGATGTGGTTGATTGTCACAGAGCTAATGTTAAGCACTTGACTGGGCTGCCTAAATTAGGAGTTGCTCTAGCCTTTGTGTCTAGAGAGAAAAGAGAGAGAAAAAAGCACCTTTTTGATCCTAGGCAAACTGTGTCGCTTTCTTTGCACCCTTTCTCTCAGCAGATGGTAGGAGCCATAAACGGTCTCCAAATTGAGGTCAAGGTGTCAAAAGCCTAGAATTGGGAAGGAGAAATTAAAGTCTCTGTTATAACAAGATATAATAATGTTAAACACGTGTAAGGCTTCAGTACACTGTTGCCACACACCACTGCCTCACATGCCTACAAACATGATCACAGATTAAGTAACATATTATTACTGCCTGTTGGCAGACCTGCAGGAAACCTGACTGACTTCAGAGCATCTCCGCATAAGCCCATGGCAGAGCTGATGGCAGAATGAAAGGGCAAGGGGACCCAAACTTTACAGGTGGAAAGCAGCATTAGTTACGGCCCTTCAGAATAACGTGCTTCTCTCATGACAGCTGAATTGAGGATGAGCATGTATCAGGGAGTTCAATAATGGTGTGAAAAATTGAACGACTTTTTAGAAATAGAGCACATGATACAGTCTGCAAAAGAAGTCTTATTTTCTACCGATCAAGCTGACCATTGGGTATCCATTTGAAATGGAAAAATTAATGTTCAGTCTCTTCTATTTTGTCACAGTCTAAGAGGGACCATTTCCTGTCTCTGCAATAGAACTTGCTAATTAGCGGCTCCAAGATTTTAACAGTGTATACTGGGTGGCACCAAAAACCCCTCAAGTCTTCAGACATTACCCTTCTCCTTTGAATATGCAGAATGATTTAATCTCTTTGTCAATGACCTGGGAATTGATTCTATACTCAAATTTAAGCAAAGAGGTTTTATAGGTTTCATGTTTCTTGTTTTATAATATACTGTACATGACTGGCAAGTACATTACAAAAATCAGTCAATGAAAGATTTATGTCATATGCATGTATATTAGGTCATTCACCAGTTTTCACTAGATGGCTGAATAAATGAAAGTTCTGACAGGGAAATCCACTTATACAATCAAATTCCTCAGGAAGGGATATAACTCAGCCTGCTATGTAGGCACATTTCTGGATAACATGAGACAGATGGTGGTGTTGGCTCAGCCAGCCCGATAAAACTTTGTCTTTCTCTATGCTTATTGATCCTATAGTTCAGTTTCATCTACAAACTTTCGATATCTAATGGAGATGTTTAAGCTGAGAGAGAACTTGTCCTCTACTCCCTCTGTATGCTATGGTAATGCAGAGAGAGGCCCTTAGGGAGTGACTCCTGTAGAGGCAGGTGCTGTTTGTGCTTCTTTGATGACATAGAAAAACTGGGTGGCTATACTCAACTCTGGAGACTTAATTAGATATGGGTTGGAAATTATTAGCTAAATGTTAATTGGTTAACAGGTATGACTAATATAAATTTACAGGCCTTAACTTCTTTCCTGTATTATACCATGGCTTCAGTAGTTGGAATGCTTGAGTAGCTGATGGTTTGGGCTGAGGAACTCAGCAGCAGGTTTCAGTCTTGGCTCAATTCAGAGTTCTGGCTTTTCTGTAAATTCTTTAACCACTGAACACAAAACAGTGAAGTAGGTGAATAGAGCTGTCTGTTTTATACTTTGCCTTGTTGCCTTTATTGTATTTTTTCTTAATAAGGACTACTGTTAGATACCTTAATCAAAAGCTGTATGCTGACAAACCTGATCTCACATAAGGGCCCTCTCTATGTCCTGTAAATCAGTGTCTAAATCTGGGAAAGGGTATGATTTCAGGTACACCCCTCCTAGCATCTCTCACTAGCCACTTTAGACAGCTTCCTACTAAAAATTTGTAGGCTTTAGGAAATTTAAATGTAAACTTCAGTTTTGAGTAAAAACAAAAACCCAAACAAACAAAAAAGAATTTAAAAAAGCACGCTACATAGAGCTCATGCACAGGGCTGTAGAGTCCCTTTTGGAAATGTGGCAGTGATGGAAGAGTGGTTCTGAGCTGCCTTGTTCTCTCAGCCTCTTTAAGCAGCTGTGGATATTGGCAAAAGGACAGATATAGTAGGTCATAGTCTGCATATCTCCAGAGCATGGTCTCAGTTTCAAACCAACAAAATTACTCTGAAGTCCCTAACCTGTTCTTACAGGACTTATGTAGCAAAGTAAAAGGCTTGGTCATGCCAAATATGCTATCTGATACCACACCAAGGAGAAACACCAATGCAAAGAGTTTGATTGTGGCTTAATGGTGCACAACACAGAGCTCTTTTTTTTTTTTTAAATTAAAAAAAAAAATAAAAAGGACTTAGTCATCCCCAAATCTCAGTGCTGCTGTTCAAATCACTGCCTCTGTGTTATTTCTGATAATTACCTAGGCTTATGCTGGGTAAAGTTTCTGGAAACAAAATCACTGTAAACTGTGGCTTTTTTTAATCAAATTTTGCAGCTGTTAGGGTGCCTAAAGTTACTATTTCTAAGGGCAACCTGTCCTCTCTTCACTTTTTTTACCCCTCTTTTCAGAATTGTTAGCCATAAATGTGGGTGGGGGGAGAACCCTGTTTAAACTTGCCTTGCCAGTCCACTCCTTTGAATTTTTAATGATGATGGCTAAATAATAAATGCTCCCCAAAGGTAATAAAATCACAGTAACATTCTAATGGCTTCTCTGTAGTCTGCTATGGAAACAAACATCTGTGAAAGATGATTTCCTTTAATGCTGCTTGACGAAGATGACCTTTAGAGCTATCACAAAAGTGAAGTTTTAACCACCTGCTGAGGAATAAAAGGTAGATATTTACACAGTAAATGTTTTAATTACTGCAGGGAAAAACAACAAAAAATGCTTTAGGTAAGTCTTCAAATTATGTGATAGTTGGAAATTCGGCACTAGGAACTTCTTCAAAGTTAACTTGTTACATTTTGTATTCATATTCACTAAGTAATAAAAGCACAAAGGAATACCTCAAAAAATACCAAATATCCAGGGTTTTGAACAGGTGCACACAATGTTTCATCTGCAAATTGAAAAAAAAGAACAATATTAAAGAAAATTTTATCAAATATTAAATAAAAAGTTACTAAGGCTTTGGTAAGCAGTCCAAAATAATGACTGCAGTATAGACAAAAGGAATCTGTGCTAGAGTAGCCTCAGGGCAGCAGCTGGAAGTACACTAGGTGATGGTGACTTGGGCTGATGCAAACTAGCAAATGCCTTCTGAAAAATTTTCTAGGTTAAGTTGGAATGGGAAGCCATGTTTACAGAAGTTTTCTACAAAATACTTTGCAGGATAGAGCTTGGCATTCCTAATATTCAGAACAGTGGATTACTAAGCTTTGAGTCTATATCAGTAACACTTTTCAAGGGGAAAAAAATAAAAATATTTCAAAAAAATAAAAATAAAAATATTTCATTTTAAGGATATTTTCTTCTAAAATCCAGTTATATTTAGACATAGGTAATATTATGCAGACATATTAATATAATTGCACATAATATATCCACATAAATTGCAGTACAAATCTGTCATAATTAAATCATTCATTTTATTGTGAAATTAAACTCTATTTTGCTACTGAATTACACTTTTAATTGTTTTTCATCTTTGACTTCTGAAATACTGGGCTTCTTCCTAGAAATCCAGCACTCAAACCAGCTGCAGTCAGAAGTCATGGGGTTTTTTTTCAGTGAAAAAGATTTCACCTCAAGAAATGCAGTTCTCCCAGCACTAGCTGGGGACATTGATTAATTTTGCCTTTAAAACCTGATGAGCCCTAAGTAAAGTCTCAAAAGATACCACATGCTGAACTACCAGCATTTTCGGACAACCTCTCCTTTCATGACCTTGCTTGTGTTGTCAGAAGTGGTGGTGTCACAGCACATGGCTCAATGGATATCTTTGCTTCTTGTTATTTTTTTCCCCCTTCTTTAGTTCCCATTCAGATGAATCCACAGGAAGGAGATGCAATAATCTTAGAGTTTCTTTGCAGGTTTTTTTTCCTATTGGCATAAATATTTGGCCTTCACAAAGCAGTCTCTAATACTTAGGGACTGGGCTGTCAACAAAACAGCATGTGGGGAGGATGCCCATAATTGTCAGGAATAAAAATAAATAATATAACTAAAACCATGAAAAATGTATCTTAATTTTTTCCCAGACTTGATTCAGTGACTGGAAAAAAATAGAATTGATTTTTTTTTCAGAGAAAAGCAATTATAAAAAGTTGGTTAACTGTTAACCACAGTATTTAGTAAACCTTAAATGATCCAGACAGAAAATGAAGCATTAAAGTTGGCCTATAAATACAGACGCTGGGTACTTCTGGTAGGAGTTCATGCAAAGTATCATCTCTGTACAAATTATGTGGATTAATTTCTTTTAATATTTCATATATGCTGTAAGATTTTGAGAATGGCTGGCTTAGAATAATTCAGGTTGGTTAATTTTAGTGGGTTTTTTTTGTAGGGTTTTTCATGGGCTTTTTCCTATCTCATTAGACAAGCTGAGTTTAAGATCATTGGTATCTGTAGATACTAGTTAGTCCTGGGCTAATGCTACTCTTTGCTTATGGGAAGCTTGCACTTGTGAGAGGAATTCACCTGATGCTAAGATGATATGTATTACTTTGAGTTAGCAGAAACCAAGAGTTGCAGCCATTGTCACAGAAATTTTAGAAAGAAAGCAAAAATGCCATATGCATCACATTATATGGCAAATAGTTCAAGCATACTCTCAGTATCTACCTTACTCATATAACTAACTGACGAAATTCAATTATCAGTACTTAGAGGCAAGAATGTGTGAAGTATCTTCTTTTGGGATCAATCTAAATTTTAATGAAGGATTACATTTGGGACTTAGAAAACAACATAAAGCTCTCTCTGTTGGTCTACGGTGAGAAAAATCATGAGGAATGAAATATTGATAATTCAAGGATTTGAGGGTTTAAGCAGTTTGTGTATGGTGAGATTGTTTTATAAGACCTTCATTAAAATTTTGTTTGAGCAGGTAAGGAGAGAAATAGCATTGCTAACCCCCTTTTCTTGTAGTTGGACTATTAGATTATGATCCACTTATATTCTAATTGAGGCTTTTAACCTGTTTCATTCTGGGACATAGGCCCATATCCACAAAGCCATTTGAGAACCTAATTCTTATTGAAACACCTAATTGTTGCTGATTTTGAGAGAATGTACTCACCGGAATGGGAGTTAAGTGCCTAAATACCTTTGAATATCTAAGCCATAGTGCTTTTCTTTGGAGCTGCAGCTTATAGATTTCTAATTTTTTGGGAGACACAGAAACACCTTTCTAACCTTTCCTATTCAAACAATACATATATGCAAATTACACTCTGCCAAGGCTAAAAAGAAAGGCTTTTATCATTTATTATTTTTGTCTACATTGCTGTAGAAATACAAAAGCTAAAAATTCACGTAAGCAAAGATAACACTTTACCAGTCCATTTCTGCAATATACTTTGACTTTGTAGTCATTAATACTGTCTTCATGAAATGTTGATGCCAACATTAACAGCCAAATTAAGCTCTTCTAAATAATCAGGGGAATTTTCTTAACTGGAAGTGCAATGTTCAGCCAGCAGAACCACCCGATTACTCCATATTTTTATGTTTATGTAGCTATACTCACTTCCATGTAATTAGGCTGCTACTATTAGCAGAAACCATTCAGACTTTATTAAACCTATTTGTAAAACTCATTTTCATTAAATATGTGACATCTGCATTTCTGTCTGCTGGGTTCTGCCTTCCTACCTGAAACAATCAAAACTAGACACATTATACATCTGCCATCTTTCATAATCTAAACCGCCTCAAGTAGGAACAATGCATTTATATTTTATAATGAAAAGAAAGCCTCTGAATGCCAACTAGTAGACACAAAAGATTATCTTCCTATTTGCCAGGCTTGGATTGTCAGACATTAAATTTTTTAACAGCCACTTCTGATGAATTATTGATGTTCTCACTATTTAGAAAATGGATCACATCACTAGAGTAATTAGCACCCTGCCACTTCTGCCTATCATATTTAATGTGTCATGAGAGAAGGCTGTGCTGAACTATTTCTTTTTAAATGAATGACTAGCTTTGTTTCTCATCCATTGCCCTGTTGCATATTATCAGCTAGTGCATACAGATGGTATTCCATAGGGTTAGGATCTAGCATGCATATGTGGCTTCCTTGTAGTATTTGTATACATGTTTCCTGTAAGAATTTAATATGTGGATTTTTCCTCTGAGGATTACTATGCCAAGCAAAGGTTTGAACCTGTTGGGTTTTTTTACACACCTACAGAACCTGTTGACCATAGTGAAATACTTTCTCCACAGTGCATGCAGTTTTATCAGGTTAAAAAAGAATCCTTATTTCTTTCATGTGACAATTCATATTAAGCTTGTAGTAGGAAATGCTTCCTAAGTAACTGATATATAATTTAATATTACTAGCTCAATATTTGTTTGAGGTTATCACAATATATGGGGGTTTTTAAATTATTAGGAACCCCTAAAATTGCTGAGGATTTAGTAGAGATTAGCCATGATGTGGATTGTCCATATATTTTGAGTGATGTAGAATTTAATTTTTACATGTAAAACATATAGAATGGATGCTTTCTGAAACTCTTCAGCTGCAGTAAAGATAGTAAGTCAAGTGCATTCAGATTCATATAAGCAAGTGCTATCCCTTATATGTAAGATATCTCACTTCAGGAGGTCTAAGTATTTAGGAATAATGTTGGTTAGCAGATTTTTATACTTTCAAATGAATAGAGTTCTGTTTTGAAGTTTGTATCCAACAAATATAACTTATTGAAATATGAAGTGTCTACAGATTCAGATGAAAGAAATTTAAAAAACAAACTAAGTGTTCAGCATAAATACAGGACATGGAAATCTCATCAGAATAAAAGTTACTTGCCATAATTTGCTGTTCTTTTACAAAATTAATATGCAACAGTAGTGGTTTTGCTTTTTTCTTGATTTATATACATCTATGCATTTTGGAATTTGTCATGCCTTAGTCATCCCTTTCTTCCTAAAAGCCTGCTAGAGATGACTGAAAACACAGAGGTAAATGTATACCAGCAAAGTATTTTTTTATCAGACCAGTAATTTATAGACATAATGCATGTTAATTAGAAATACAAATTCTAAAAGATATCTGGAACTGCATATTTACCTGGGTTATTGTGCACTTAACTGAGTACTCAATTATTCTCTGCATTTAAATGACCTCAATACCTAATACCTGGGAAAGCAGATATATTAACAGAGGTACTTAAGACAATAGGAAAGTCGAAAGAAATATCGCATGCAATTCATGGACATGAAGGTTGGTTGTTTTTTTTAAAAATAAAAATCTGTAATTGTGTACCTAAATAAACGCTGTAGAAACAGAAACTGACCTCACTCTGGGCACATGTATTTAAATGAACAAGGGCATTGATCAACATAATTAGATGCTTAACTGGACATGCTAGGCTTTGAACTTGAATGTGTGACCATGATACACAGTATTGAAAGATAACCTGCTCTGTTTCAAAGTGCTTTGTTTTCTGGTTTCAGGCTCTTTAAATTACCAAAGAATACAGATCATGTAACAAGGACAATAGTGGCAAAAATTCAAAACCAGACACAAACAAAAATCTATTCAATAGAATAAATAAAACAAAAGCTTAAAAATGGATAGTATAGAATGAAAATAAGCAGTTATAAACAGAATAAACATAATGACCTCCAGGTACTTTTTAAGATAATTTATTCTCGGTGGTAGACAGACATTTAAACTGTGTCCTGCAATTGGAAAGTGAAATTGCTTCCTTATTTCCAAGTTAGAGCGGACTTTGCTCAAAGAAGTGATAGAAGCTGAAGAAATGGAAGCTTGCCTCCTTGACGTCTAGCATGTTCGGGGTGGAGGAGCTGCCTGGCAATTTCTGCGATCACCTGGAAGCTGTGGTAGGTGCTGGAGCACCTGTAGAGTCTCTAAATTGAGTGCATTAAGCCTTAGGATATACTTAATGCATTATTGGAGGATGTACTGCTCTTTGTCTCTCGGCTTGACTTGTCTATGATGCCGTCAACCTGCCTCTGTGCTGCCACGGCTGTGTAACAAGCGGAGCCCGCTGAAAGCTGGCGGAGGTTGTTGTCTCTGCACTACCTGCTGTTGCAGTGGAATAGTGATAGCTTTGTTTCTGCAGGTCAGCACTGGGATCCACTTAAATATGTGAAGGGTCTGCCAAATCTTTCTGTGCGTCCAAGCCATCTTGATTTCCTAGCTAGCCCTATATCTCTGCAGAGTGCTTTGCAAATGTATGCTGTCTTATTGTCTCCTTTTTGGCGCTGCAGAAATACATTGTACACCATTGCTCTACCTGAAAGTATATTAATTTGTGATTACTTCATATTTTGACTGGTAATAGTGGCAAAGGGAGATACTTTGTACTGCTTACTCAATACAAGCTACAACAAAATTAGCAAAGAAGGTATGTGTTAGTGACTAAGGCAGCGCTGGTCACACTGCAAATGTGTGCATGCAACTCATTCATTTTTGCTGTTGTTAGGCTAAGACATTTGCTACACATTGGAGAGGTGAATACAGTGCTGTTAGGAGATGTGCATCCCTGCCAGACTGCTCAGCTAACCTTCCTGCTGATGTAGAAGCCTTTCATGTCAGGTTGGGTTTCAGGACCTGAGAAAGAGCTAGCAGATGTGTTGGTGGACTGGTGTGCCTGAGGAGCCTATATATGGCTCGTGCTTTTTCGGTAAAAGGTTGCTCCCAGGGAAAATCATGCAGCAGAAAGCTGCGTCCGAGTGGCTGGCTTCCTGTAAATTAGGGTGGTGGCATCACCCCAGAAGGGGCTGTATTCTGAGGCAATTGAGCTTATGGTTTGTGAAGTACTTGTAGTGGAAAAGCAGGATATCCTTTTTCTATGCAGAATGGAAAATACATGGTAAACTGCACATGCACTGGCTGGGTTCAGACAGAGAGACAGATATTTGAATTGGGCAAGTCACCTGGCAACTTTGTCTTTCTCCCTTTCCTATTATCCCTGCCAATACACTCTTTCATATCTACTAAGTTTTCCTGAGCAGACTTCACTCTGTTTCTGCACCGTGCTAAAAAACTGTGCTGGGTCCTTTGCATTTCCTGATTCTGCAGCCGAACCTCTTGCCTGCTGACTCTCAAAGTCTGTGGATGATTGCAGAGTGAGGTTTGCCTTCTGTTGAACATTCAGTTTTGGGAAGAGGGTCTGAAAATTCTTTTTCTGTTCCCAAAATGGTGCCATTGGCCACAAAACTAGAAAATGTTTGATACTTACTACAATGTGTTTTATTTTTTCCCTCTGCTTTAGAATTAACAATTCAAAGCTGCAGTTCTCCAGTAGCAAATTAGAGTAAGAAAGGGGAGGGGAAAAAAAAGGAAAAATTTGAAATGTAGTGTCCCTAAACTTAATGGTCTGCACTTCTGCAGTTAGCAATACCAGGGCTATAGCACTTAAGTGGCATCTCTGACCAGTGGAGGAGATGCCACACAACAGGAGTCACTCTGTGCACTGTCAGTTCCTGGGTGCACATCTAGGGGTGCATTCCAAAGTGTGTACTACCAACACTTACATACCATTTAAGATAAAGCCTGTAGGAGAAAAGGGACTGCTACTGTGTCCTGAGAATACAAATAAGAAAGTTTCTATGAAAGAAAAAAATAATTTGAATTATGGTATTTTTATATTGTTGCTTGTGTAATTAACTTGGATGTACTTCCAAGAACAATTGTGCTTTACAAATCCTTTTTTCCTAAGTACAGCCAAATAATAATGAACAAAAGATGCGTAGCAAAAAATAATTCAAAAAAATCACTTCTGTTGCTTTCAAAAAGTAATTATGTACACAGAGAAAAAGTAGGAGACATTGAAGACTAATCAGTGAATTAAATACTCTCATTTAGCTTAGGGTCCCGAAGAATACTTAACTCCTCTTTCTACTAAAATTATAAAACTCATGTAGCATTGTGTTTTTATTCACATAATGTCAATATGAAAGTCTTGGATCTCTCTGCTGTAAAAATCTCTCTGTGGTATTTGACATAAATAATTACATCACACTGACTAATGGAAAGAACAACAAACTAAAAAGTACTTTGGTGACTCAGTTCTTCCTTCTCATTGACTTTCAATAACAGACAGGCGTCTAAAAGTCTTATCAAGTCATACAGGACATTGAACGTTAAAATGGAATTTAAACAGACTTCAAGCCCATACTTCTGTTCAAAAAGCCCCATCTGCCAGTCACCTCCTAAAACTGTTTAAATTGACTAGTATCTGCTTCTCACCTGATCTGGCATTTCTGTATGTTTTTGTTTGATGTAGCCACACAGCTGCCTCAGTCTGAGCAGCTGACCCTTACCTAAGCTTTGCAAAGATCTAAAAATTAGGTGAAGTGATGCTTAAGTCCTTCAGAGGACATTTTTTGCCCTTCTACTCTAGGGATGCCCCTCAAAATATTGACTGTGGTGGCCCTTTTCCCTTCTCCATATGTGACAGGGTGCAGATGAAAAGGTGGTGGTGTTGCTTGCTGTTTACATCATACTCTCATAGTCAGAGCAGTTGCTCAAATAACAGGATACTCCTATGGGGATCTGGATAGATACCTCCATCTGGAATCTGGGTCTAATGACTCTTCACCTAGAAGTTGAGCACTGCTGAAACCCTGTATTGGATCTAATAGGAAATAGGACTTAGAATTTACATCTTGAAAGGAGTGTTTGAAAATTTTACCCAGATGGATCAATGACAAATGCTCTCTCTCTTTTTCTAATCTCTAGTACAGCTTTTGATTTTTCCAGCAAGTATATTAATATTTTTTCCCAAAAGTCTACTGAATTGGGAACTTCCCTACAAAGAATATCTGTGCTCTTGGAGAAGGTCCCATAAACAATGTCTCCCCTTTCATGCACTGAAACACTGGCTATGCATAACAGCCTTGCATTATGTCTTTTCTCTCTCTCTTTTTTTTTTTTTTTTTTTTAAGTACGGTAACATTTTTATGTAGGAGGGAAGACATTTTTTCCTTGTCAGACAGCTGAGTTGCCTTTGAGAATGAGCACCTCAGGGTTCTAGCTTCAGATGCCTTCTCTGGCTTGCAATGGTAAAGGAACAAAGGGAGGGTGTGACAACAGTGACTTACAACCTGCCATCTATGGGCCCTTCAGGTCTCCCTGAACTCTTTTTAAAGGGTCCAAAAAAGGAAATGTAGTAAACAAAACCTATTATTTGGTGTCAGTTCACAATACAGGAACCTATTCCTTCATGAAAAATAGCTGAAAAACAATTCATTGACATCAATTACACCACTTCATTAATTTATACTGGCAAAGGACTTGAACCTGAACTTTGATTTTTAGGTGGTTTTAAATGCCTCATCTCTTTAACATTGCAGTGAGATAGTGTTTAGGGATAAATACAAGTTCATTAACAGCACATCTAAATCCTGTGTTTAAGGACTCAAAACAATATGTTAGTGTGCTGAAAAACTATTTGCTAAGGCATCATTTTGAGCTTTTAAATGGAAGATTGGGAAGACTATCAAAATCCTGCAAAATTAAAAGTTGGCTTCTCTGTGCATCTGGAGTCATGCCTAGGAACCTAACTTGCAGCTTTGCCTGTGTTCTCACAAAGCACACACAAAAATCTACAAAGATTTCATATCCTGAAATAAAGTTTACCAGATAATATAGACACTTGCCCTGAAAAAAAAATTAAATAATGCTTGTGGTTTTTTTTTTTTTTTCTTTGGTAAAATTCCTATGAAATAATGAGGAGAAAATGTGTGTTTTCTGTAATAGTTGCTAGGAGGGTAATGAAAAGATCTGGGTATATAAAGCTGCTCAATTATTTCTGAATCTTGTACACTTTAGTTCTGCTCCCATATGTTTATGGTTTTACATGGCTTCTGTTTAAATGGAAACTATGTATATGTGTGCTAATATGTTCTACCTGGGGAATTCCAGCACAGAAACTAATTATTCCTTCAAACTGATCTGACACCATGCACAATTTATACTGATGGGTGATGAAATTATAATTTTCCTGTGATTAAACTGATTGTAAAAGCAGTGTCAACTATTAGTGACTAAGGGTAGCCTGACATTAGAACTGAGTAATGGTCATAAACTTACCTGATTGTCATGGTATAATGGCATTATTATCTGTTCATAAGAATCTATTGGACTGAAAGTTTGATAGAAATGTATACGCTTGGGAGCACATTAAAAAGAAAAATAAGAGTAGTGGTTGTAATAACACGACTGCTTTTTCAAGCAGTTGTGGTAAAACCACCTCTAGGCTAGTCCATGTGGAAACCGGATCGACATAACATCAGAGCCTCTTCTTGACTTAGACTAGAAGGGGAACCCATAGTTATGGTGTGAGGGGCAGGGAGCAGGTTACTAATGTTATATTCTGTTGTCACCATGAACAGCAGTCAATTTACTTATTTATTTTTGCATTGGAGTTGGATGAGACAAGGAAAAAAAAGAGACCCTGAAATAAGATCTTCTGTGCATGTATCTTATCCTGATATAAACTTCATCTTTCTTCCTGTCAGCCATAGATCTGCTACTGCATTGGCTCTGTAATGCATTTTTGTAGACTTTTGTAATTCTGCAAGGTGATAGTGTTGCATTTGGATTATTTACATATTTTGGACTTGAGGGGAAATCTCTGCCCTTCGGGAAAATGCAAGGGTAGAGGATGAGGAAAAGAGCATCATAAAAATGTATAAGGAAGTAGACTGGCTTCTCTGCATTAGTTAAGGCCTAACTTGGAGCCTTCTTAAAGAATTTAACATTATTACTAGGATTGCAAAGTCAAATACTCAAAAGTACTTAATGTCAGGATCATTTCAACATTGCTATTTTGAGCATGTGAGTTGCAACACTCTTAACATGGTCACATATTACTCTCACCCCCGCCAGACCCCTGGCTTATTCAGTGTGCAGAATGTGCAATGCTCACATCCATTATTTACTACCTTTTAATCTTATTGCTCAGTATATGATGCTCAACTTTATCCACTGTTCATTGTTCTAGCCCTACTACCAATATCAAATTATTTCCCCCATAGGCTTTTCTGTAAATCTTTATTATCCTATCCAAGTGCTTAAACTAATTTTCATGAGACTGAGAAAAGGGCTATTTTTCCATTAGTCCAATTTCCCAGACACAATACCTGGGATACTGAATAGCATCGATACTGGAGCAGCTTCTGGCTTTCTTCTTTGCAATAGCTAACATCGCAAACTTCAGGCTTTGAAAGCACAATTCTGGTTGGCTTTAGACACAGTTGTGACTCTTCTGTGACTCAAACTCCACAGTCACAAGATGAGTGTTTATAAGTAGAGTATATATTGGTAACAAACTGTGGAGTTTAATTTCAATGACTATTCTAACATCACATCAGAATGTCTCGGAAATAGTATGGCCAGCAGGAGCAGGGAGGTGTTTGTTCCCCTGTCCTGGGCACTGGTGAGGCCGCACATCGAGTGCTGGGTTCAGTTTTGGGCCCCTCACTACGGGAAAGACACGGAGCTGCTGGAGCGTGTCCGGAGAAGGGCAACCGAGCTGGTGAGGGGCCTGGAGCACAAGTCCTGTGAGGAGCGGCTGAGGGAACTGGGGCTGTTTAGTCTGGAGAGGAGGAGGCTGAGGGGGGACCTTATCGCTCTCTACAACTGCCTGAAAGGGGGTTGTAGTGAGGTGGGTGTCAGTCTCTTCCGTCTCAGGGCTGGTGATAGGACGAGAGGTAATGGCCTCAAGTTGAACCAGGGGAGGTTTAGATTGGATATTAGAAAAAATTTCTTGACCAAAAGGGTTGTCAAGCATTGGAACGGACTGCCCAGGGAAGCAGTTGGGTCACCATCCCTTGAGGTATTTAAAAGACATGTAGATGTGGCGCTTAGGGACATGGTTTAGTGGTGGACTTGGCAGTGCTAGGTTAATGGTTGGACTTGATGAACTTAAAGGTCTTTTCCAACCTAAACAAATCCATGATTCTGTGATTCTATCTTCTTCCTCTATTGACAAAAGTAAGTTGCTCTCACTTTTTATTGGTGCTAGACCAGCATACCATCAAAGTCAAGGCTGAGCAAATTGTATTCTAGCTTATTTTGTGCATCAACAAAGTTGTTTACTGTTGCTACCAGGAGCAAAATTCTTGCAAACCTTACTTTGTGGATTTAAAAGAAGTAACACTTAAGTTACCTCAAGTTCTGAGCAGAAGTTGCGAGTTTCTCTGAATTTAGTTTACTCTGATGTTTCATATGGTGGAAACATTTTGCAACAGAAACCTTTTCTAAGATCCGCGTACTTTCCTCAATGGAACAGCGACTCAATGCTAGTGGAGAAGGTTAACATCTTAAAAGAAAATAATCTGCCATTTTCTTTTAAGAATACCTGGGTGTGATCCTACCTACAGAGTTACTCAGCCAGGATTACTAGCAGTTTGATTCTCACCTTCTATTTTCTCCTTTTCATGCATCACCTATTTGCATTTCTTAGCATATTAACATTTGAAGCTGGGCTTTTTGAGGCTGAAACCATACTTCTCCAGTTCAGTAACTTCTGGCATATATGGATGACACATGAATGAAAAGCATTACATTAAAACATATGTATTAAGAAATAGCTTTTGTCTTTGTAAATGAAATTTTGCTAGCCTTGTTATTTACATAATTTGTATTTTGAAAACAAATGAAGGAGGTTATGACAGGGAATAGCAGAGGCTTTTTTACTTACATGATAAAAATGTCACACATAAATATGTACAGACTATTGCCTGCTCCATTAAAAACAAAACACTAACAACAGAATCCTGATACATAAATTCAAACCAAACTTGCACAAGCACAGCTATTTCAGTAAGACATTTGTGAAAACTGATAAAAGGTATTACAGCTAAACAACTGTGTGTACTTTTAAAATTTTAATAATTTTAAACATTAGGAAGTATGTGTAAAAATATCTCATTGTTTTCTTAATACCCAAGAGAAATTCCTGTTTTCTTTTTAAAAGAATTATTTGACTTTTTTTATTTAATAAAACAAATGGCTCATAGCAAGAACAAAATAGGTTGTTTTGGTAAAACTAAGCCAATTTTATTTAGCTGTATTTGACCTCTGAAGTCTTAAAGATTCCTGCTTCACACAGTGATTTCAAATGAAACTTATATTCACTGAATTAATGGAGAAAGACATCCCTCTTTCCTGCCATTTGAATAAAATTCTGAGGCTCAATATTGGAAACTACTGCAGCCAGTGCCTAACCAGGGCTTTCATCCTATGATACATCAAATTTTACAAGTCACTAAGAAATGGCTTTATTCAATATTTAAATGACAATCAAAATCATTCTCCCTGAAGAAAGAAATATTACTACCTTGAAAAAAGCTAATGTAAATTAGTGCTGGACCCATCCTTTAAATGACTTTAGGGGCTCAGAAGGAAGCTATTGTTGTAGGAAGAGAAAGAAACATTGTATCCATTTTGGATTATTAAAGTTCCCAGCAGCCCTTATCAGAAGAACTACAATGTTAGCCCCTGTGTGTGGACAATTTTATGTCTAAGTATTTGTGTTCCATCCAGTAGGACTGCCAGGAATGTTTTTGATAAGTGATATTGTAATTGAACAGCTTTTCTAGGTCTCAGTTTCCACATTAGGTCTGATTGGACTCAAAGGAAAGGAAAGAATCTGAAAATAAATATCTTGAAGCAAACAATTTCAGTAAAACATTCAAAGAGATGTTCTTTTTGGTTTGGTTTTTTTGTTTAATTTGTAATCTGAAGAGTGATTACAAACCCAAGCTACTATCCTATTGCCAGCTTTCTGGTCTTCTTTATCACCTCATAGCTCAGCTCCATGACTTTCTTCACCTTCTCTCTTAAGGCATTGTGCAGTCTTCATTTATGAAATTAGTAAGTCCTAAGTTTCAAAGGAGAGATGAGAGTAACTTGTAAAAGTAATATTATAATAGATACCATGTTATTATATTTGCTTTCCTCCTCACACACAAACACTTCCAGAGAAGATATAATCAACAGTCAGAAAAACAAATTGTATTTAAAATATGTAAAACACTAAGATTTTTTTATTTCTCACATTCCAGACAAAACGCTTAAGTTATCTGAAGAACCTCAGTTTGGTTTTGTCAAACCATACTCTAAAAAAAAAAATTAAAAATCCATAGAGTATATCTCTCTCAAGAGGAAACTTAGCAAATTCAGTTTCATTCATCAAAGGGGAGACTTAGAGGTGATTTGGTCAGGATGTGAAAGTACTTTAGCAGGGACCAGATTTCTGGTAGGAGTAGGTGAAGTCATGATAAGGTCTAAAGGCCAGAAATAACCTAAACAAATTAGTCTGAAAAAGAATTAACAGTGAGCATAATGAACAACAAGAACAGTTTATCTAAAGATGTACGTGAACTGTTCATCATCACAGACTTCAAATTGACAGGCACGTTTTCCTTGGCCAGAGGTTAAGAGCAGGATGTGAGAATTATTGCGAAGCTCTGTGGCCTGGGCTGTTTGAGAGGTCAATGGGCACCATTATATTGGTTTCTCCTGAAAACAATTAATCTCTCTACACTTTAATTAAAGCTAAAGAATGTGCCTTCCAAGAATATGCCTTGATAGCTGTGCTACTGAAACATATTAAGTGTCCTCGTTCTTCAGAAAGCGTGAAAATTATAACTCTCCTTGAAGAAATGGTGGGTTTGGAAGGTAAGAGTTCGAAAGGAGCCTGCTTCCTCTGAGGGAAGTCATTAGCAAATGCTCCCAGCTCTGAACCCACATGGGAATTTTAACCCCCACCTCATGCCTGTATAAGAGAATCAAGTCTCCATTACCTCCTTCCAAGACCAGTAGTCCTTATTTACTAATGTAAGGAAGCACAAGACCTCCACAGAGAAAATGCAATGTCAAAAGTGGCAGCCATTTTCCAAGATCTGATGGAAACAACATGAATGTGATGTATATACCAATTGATTTTAAAAGGTGTTCACACTTAGGGAGCTTGTGGCACAGTGGGACCCATCAATGTGCAACCATTTCAGTATAGGCTGTACAAAACAGCTAAAAATTTGGAGAAAAATCTCTTACTGATCTACCTTTTCTTAACCTTGTTCTCTCCCTAACTTGAAAAACATGTTTGTTTAGACATTAAAAAATTTCAATACTTTAAAGAGTCAAATTCTCTTAAATTATAAGTTCTTTTGTTTCTACATATGACCTTTACTTTGAAATTATTTTTGCTGTTACTACACTATGACGACATGATGGCAATATTTTTTCTATCAGTTAAAAGGTTTTAATGGATAACATTTCAAGAAGCTGTCGAGAGGCACTTCTTAAATGTAAGATTTTTTTGAGCCATTTATGTTATTGCAAATTTCAATAGCACATACAAAATAAATCTCACTTAACACAGTAAGTGCGTATGGAAAACTATTTATAAAATCCTCTTTATGTAACTGTCTTTTTCATTGACTGAATAGCTTTGGTAATGCATCAGCAAACACCATCTTGAAAAGTAGCTGAGGGGGTGTGTTCTCTTTTAATGACCAATATTGATTTTATTTCTAATCTATCACTCTGCAAATGCAAAATCTCATTGTTCAAGAGCATTCTCTGACTGGCCCAGAAAGAGTGCAGAAGGCCACATGTCAGGATAAATGGCATTTGAACTTACTCTTCTACATGGTGATAATGCCACATGCTTGCACCTGTTTGAAATGCCAGACTCAGTTTTGGCTGAAGGCAAGAGAAATTCTTCTATGGACGGGAATATAATACATACTGTTTTGTTGCTTAGTGAAATGCAGAGGAATAGAACAGAATGGAACAGAATATTTCAGTTGGAAGGGACCTACAACAATCATCCAGTCCAACTGCCTGACCACTTCAGTTAAAGCGTGTTATCAAGGGCATCCTCCAAGTGCCTCTTAAACAGGCTTGGGTCATCAAACACCTTTCAAGGAAGCCTGTGCCAGTGTTTCACTACCCTCTCGGTAAAGAAATGCTTCCTAATGTCCAGTCTAAGCCCCCCGCGGCGCCGCTTTGAGCCATTGCTGCGTGTCCCGTCACTGGATACCGGGGAGAAGAGCTCAGCACCTCTCTCTACTTCTCCTCCTCAGGAAGCTGCAGAGAGCCATGAGGTTGCCCCTCAGCCTCCTGTTCTCCAAACTAGACAAGCCGAAAGTCCTTCTGCTGCTGACTCGTATTGAGCCGGCTGTCAACCCGGACGGCTGCAAATTCCCCCCAGTTACATCTCTGAATGAAGAAGCCTTTTCAGTATCTCCACTCTAACACCAAGATGATCTCATCTGACATGTTTGTGGTTGTGTACATAAAAAAAATTACAGCTTTTAAACACTATCATGAATTGTCCTTATCAGTGTCATCAACAGCAACAATAAACATACTTGGTGTTAGACCATCCTAGCTAGACTTTGTTGTGGCTGTTTTCACTCTAGGCATCATACAAATACTGTAAGCATGCCACAGATTTTTGTCAATAATACTGTCAACCAAATTCTACACATTAACAAGCAGGTGGAAAATCCAATAAAAATGTTTGTGCATTAAAGAAAATTAAAATGTTAATCAGATGCTCTAGATAGTTGTTCACACCTAAGTTACAGATAATATGAAAATATCATCATATTGCATATCTGTTACTTTTTATAGAGTCCCAGTGTCCTATTTATGTAGAGACAGGCCTTTCATAGGAATATATTTTTGCTGACTTTATCCTTATATTAAATCTAAATTAATTTTTCACTGAATCATTCAATTATACAATTAGTTTCATATTTGTTTATCATTTAAACTGAGTTTACCTTGCATACCCAAACAGATCTAAGGTACATAGTAAAGCAAATAGATTCATATATAATGTTTTTCTCCCTGAGTATTAAGAAAACCGTATCAATTTAAATTGCTTTTAATAATAAAAGGTATCTGAATATTATTTTGAAATTTTAGATAGGTATAATTGTAACATTGTATGTGATACTAAGACTTCCAGAAGCAAGTGTCTGTTTACCTTCCAGTGAATATAAGGAAAAAAAAATTAAAATAGTCTAGTCGCTTGAGATAACACGTTTGATTGCCAAGAACAAAGCAGTCAGTCAGGATCTGAAATAAAATGTGATCATTACTTATGAACAGTGATTATAATATTCAAAATCAGAAATTTTAACTGCTAAATTCAGTCACATGTACTTTTGAGGTGGAAAAGTAGGCAAATGCCTCACATTTGTGCCTTTTAGCACATTTTTACGGTTCATAGGGAATGTAATTCCATGGGGTTAAACACCACAGCACTCAGTCCAGATTCAACAAGTACTTATACACAGTTCTAGTTTTCAGATGATGTTATGAAACACATATGTGTTTTCTGGAGTGGAATTCTTAGTAGCTAACAAGTTTTGGGTTTCCCCATTTATTTATTATTGACTAAATAGCTTATTTTTCCTCTGTAAAAATACAAGAAAATTAAAAACAGTCTCTATAAAAGTCTTCTGTGCAGCTCTTGAGTTCAAAGCAAATTCTCCAGCTGAGTTACAAAGTCCTGAAATGAATTTCTAATGAAAATGCTAACAGGCCTTTAGCTACAGTGGTGCTAGCGGGTATTGTTAAAATAAATAGAAATCCCTGTCAGTGCCAGAAAAGCAGCCCATCATTAGAGGCACATTTCTGGAAGCTTTTTATTATATCTGGGTGATGATAATCTTCCCACCAGTGGGCATGCTGGTTTTTGGCACATATCAAGCTTGTCAGAATCATTTTACACATTCCAAACAGCAGGCACAATAGACAATAACAAAACAGAAAAGAAACTTTCTCAACATGATGCATATCTTTTTTTTCTCAGGAGTTGCTATTGCCTTTTTAGTGAGGAAAAAAAAAGAAACCATTTAACCAATCCACTATGCATATTAGAGGTACTGTCTTAAGTTACAGCAGGTATACCAGTGCTTCTGGTCCACCCTCCGCTTCGACAGAAGAGCGCAGAAGTAAGTCTCTATGCGACAGTGGAAAACTGTTTAAGACACTTTTCTTTCCAACCACATGCCCACTATGATCTGGTGCTTGGCAGACTCTAAAACAACCTGCTATAGATCTTTGTGTCCCGGAAAGCTATTATCAATGACCAGATTAATCATAACATTAGGATATGTTAGCTAACAGTTTCCCAGCACAGACTTTACAAATTCAGTCTTGCAGAGGAAAAGAGCACAGGACACAGTTATTCTGTTATTATTATACACAAATTGTCCTTTTCAGCAAAAGTCAGCTGTTGCCATGCATGCCATTCTCAGTGTCAAACCAAGGAGAACTGCTACCCAGTTTTCCCAAAGCAGCCAAAACCTTACTTTTAAAAGCACTTTGACACCATAGTACCTCCACAAGAGACAAGGGAATAACACAAGGCAATCATGGGAACTGTGACCTCATCCTGCAAACACTGAAAAAGACTGCTCGCAGTAAAACATATGAGCCTCCAAAGAGGCACTGGAAGGGTTGGATTATACGGGAAGCAAAATCAGGAACGGCACTGGACTTTACTGACCATATATCCCACCATACTTGATGCACACCATCACGTTACCCTAATTTTTGGGTGCTGTTAAGAACAAAATGTCAGACTGCAAGCAACAATAACATGCTGCACCCACAGAACAGGAGGAGATAAAGCAGGGGTGAAATCTGGCCTGCAAAACTTCCATTCCTGACAACTTTCCACTGGAGATGTAAAGAAGGCCACCTGTCTCTTCAGTATAAAATAATTTGGAGAGATAGCAAATTAGAAAACAGCCAACCTGTTGTTATACTAAGTTTAGCATATTCACTCTGGAAATGACTGAGAAACAACCAATATAGGCCCTCACAGTGCTGTTGTCAATCACTTTTCAAAACGTTTTCAAAAAGGAACAAAGCAATGGATAGTTGTAGTAAAATAACACAGACAGACCAAAAAGGATGTATGTCATGGGTGCCACATCCATGAAAAGAGGATCTTGCATATGGCAATGATGCAGAGTTCTTCATTTTGCAAAGCAATCCCCAGCTGACTGACTTGTTTGTACTAAAATGTACAGTATTCATAAATGCCTAATTACTGCAAAAGACGCTATCAAGTATGAATCTGATTTCAAAAATTACACATATAATTTCACAAAATTACACATAGAAATGAAATGTGTAAATTCATTCAATGTGTTTCCTGAACTAATGTTGACTGAGGTATATAACACGCTTCAGTTGCAGGATTTAACTAAAAAAAGTGCAACACTTGGCAGAACTGGGTATTTTCTCCTTTCTTTATCATACGAAACTTAAGAAAGTGTATTATGTGCGCCGAATGTGGCATCACATTATAGTTTTCATACCGTTTTTTATTTACACACTTTTTTCCCCCAAGTTGTCAATAACAGCTCTACCCAGATACTGAACATTTTGAATGACGAGACACCTTCATGCTTTCAGATCCAGCTTTTCCAATGGCAGCACATGGACGAAACTTAAATTCCACCACCCTGAGCCTGCCACGATACTTTCTGAATGAGCACCATCAAAAGTAAAACACATCAGCTAGCTTTATCTGCCTCAACACATAAGTGAAAACAAATATTACAAAGGGCTAAATTAAGGATTTAGATTAAGATGATATTCCCTCCTTTCAAAGCTGAAAACCTTTTTCTCAACTCCATATGTACAAGCACACTTTTGTTGATACTTTTCTTCCAGGCTTTCTGCCCACCTCTCAGAAAAAACAGTATCTTGGGGGGGTGGGGAGGCTATACTAAGTCTTCTGAAACTTTTCCAACACTATATACATGCTTCATGGTTTATATATCAAGATTTAGCTTGGAGCAAGTTTTTAATGCTAATTTATAAATCCTTGAAATACTGCTTTTAGAACAGAATGCTAATATAACTCTAACTATAGAAATGCTTGCAGGCACTGCTATAATGAAAGAAATAATTACATCAATAAAATTATACTAGTTTGACATTAACAGTTTGCCCAAACAAACAATTGTGAATGTGACTAACAAGCATTATAAATATGACTGCTGTCATAAATTAAAGCTATCCATGACCAGGGTTCATGCAGCTCTTTGGAATAATAAAAGAAAGTATCATTAGCGATATTAGGAATTTCATTAAGCGCACAACTATGAACTTTGTCTTCCTCTGAAAATTTCATCAGCTATCATGCTTGGGAGTAAATACAACATAAAAGACTTAACATCTCTTTGACTGGGGTAGTTATTTCTGAACATAGGAAATTATCATAGTGTTATTGTCTTTGTGGTAAAATTTCTTCTAAACATTATAGCATCCAGGTTCTCACATCAATTACTGCAGGGCTTTGTGACAGCATTTTTCTATTTCTTAAAGATATTTTTCTCTCCATGTTCTTTGAGGGATAAAAAAAAAATGGAACAACCTTGAGTAATTTTAGCATGTGAACGTTTTCATAAAATCATAAATATAGATTCAGAAGATGAGAGTCCACAGATTCTTCTGTCCACACCCATTTAAAAAGCTGCCTTCTACTTTGATGTAGGATTTTCTTTTGTTTAGCTGGTTTAAACTAGAAGCAAAATGTCTTAAAGCTAAATCCACACTATCCCGTCTTTAAATTTGCTGGAGCATGTCCTGGGAATGGGAATATACAAAATTCCTTATACATTTAAAAATGGATTTGCTGAGTGTAAGCTTGTAAACAAGTCTCAACATAGGTTAAATTGTCACTTTTCCCCACAAAACACGTGGCTACCAATGAGCTAGTGAGCTAAGAAACCATTTCTTTTCCAGCTTGCCTTAAGAAAGGCATCACATTATAAAAAGAGTAGCAAATAAAATAAATCTCAAAGCAAAAGCCAAATAAATTTTAATAAGTTATAGCATCTGCCAATAACACCTGCCAAGGTAGGAGAATACCTTACTGAGTGCAGAGGAGAGTTTATATTGGAAATATAGCAATAATTTGTGGACGTTACTGAAACACTTCACAATATTTCTCATTATGTTCCCGAATGTGTTGTATCAATGAGATGATGAGTCATTATAAAGTAAAGCCTAAAAACATAATTAAATTTAAATATAGCTCCCAATAGTTTCTGAAGGATTCCATATTTTTCAGGCAGTTATTACAATGGAAGCAAAATGAGTTTTTCATCATCTGGCCATTCTGTTATGGATTGCTCTCGAGTCCAGTGTACTTAATTTGTGTAATGCATGGCGATGATCTGTGATACGTAGCATCATCTCAAGCAGAACTAGTGAACTTTCTTTTTCATTTTGGATAGTGCATCCAGAGGGAAACATTTAAGTAAAATAAAGAGCATTAGCATGCAAAGTATGTTGCTACAGTAAATTGATGAGTTAAATTATATTGACAATTCTTCTTACCCCGATAAAATCTTCCTGACCTTCGCTACCTTTACGTAACAGACCATTGCCATGCACAGCCATTAACATAGCTATCGACTCTAAATATTACCTGCTTTTGTTACAAGTACGTAAAATTTTCTGCCACTACAAGGATAGCACCGCTTGAACTAGAAAGACCAACGCAGTGACACAGGAGATAACCATACACTGTTGAAAAGCTCAAAGGACAGCTTCAAGCAAGAGAAAAATTTCAAAACAGGTCTTATGTCAGGTAATCAATTACAGCACTGTCATACTAATGGCTACAGAAAAGCAGGGGAGCGGTGACAATAGGTGCATTCATCTTACTACTGCGCTGGAAAAGCTGCACCTGTATCCCCATGCACTCTGTCTCCTGCCGTCCCCCGACAAGTGCATCCCGTGACGGTGGATCTGATAGTGGGGACGTTACCTATCTGTCATCCCTTCCTCCTGAAAGGCACCTTCACTACAGCTAACGACTAAAGGAGAGCAAGGAACTACCTCCTCCCTCCAGCCACGTACAGCTTGCTTTGTTATGATACTGAATTCACAGGGAAGTACTGAATAAATCCAAAGCTCTAAGGAAAAGATAAAGCATCTTAAAAGTCATTTCTGCCAAGTACACAGATATCTGTGTATACATATGTGTGTGTATATAAAACATGTTTGCACCCTGCTAATAGTTTTGTAAATCTTTGCAATCCTGATCCCCTTGCAGTAATTCATAGCAGCACAGCTCTTGTCCCTAACAACACGTATATCAGTATGGCCAAAAACTACTGTGGCAAAAAGGGAGGTTCTCCACACCCTTTGGATTTCCCAGTATTCATGGGACTACTACAGCTAAGGTGTCACTACACTTGTTTGCTGTCAGAGACCGTAAATAGATTTTCAGGACTATGCCTTGTTTCACTTTCTGCCTAAACTGTAGGGGATCGTGAATGCCTTCCGTTCTAGTATGGGTTCACAGTCTGAAAAAGACTCTGAAGGAAAACGGCAACCAGACCTGCCTTGGGCTGGTAACACTGTCAGTTGCAAAATCTGGGCCTTCATAATTAATATGGTTTTCTTTGATAAGAAAGGAGGCAACACCTCCGCACGTATTCTTTTTCAATGAAGGCCATTGCTAAGTTTTCCTGTAATTTTGAGATGTCTTTGTAACAGTGATTGTAATGTGAATGATATGGTAAATTTTGACAAGGTTTGGGAAATATCATCTTCCCTTCTTTATGAACATTTTTTTTAAAGTAATAGGTCTTTTGTTGTGCTGTTGCAATCCCATAAAATTTTACTGACAAGTTATTTATTACAGGGAAGTTTAGCTTGGGGATTTCTATTGGAGATAGAAATGGAGATGAGACTATGGAGAATGTTCATTTTCATGATAGTGTCTTTTCCCCATAATGATAATAATAATTTGTCCCATCTGTCTAAATCTAATTTAACAGTGTTTATGAGTGGTGGAAGGCAGATTTTAATTAAGTCTTGTAGTTGCATTGGTACGTATTTTTGTCCCTCCAGGGATCATTTAAAATTCCAATTTTCAATAGAGAGTTTGTAACCACTACATCATGTAGGAAGCAACCTGGGCTTGAAGCAGTTAATTTTGCACCCGGATGTGGATCTATCAGCCAATTAAAACAAACATTTCTGGAAGCGCAGAGGCTCCCTGTTCGCCACATTCATACCCCAGAAGTTGTTTTAATCTGCCAAGAGTCAAATAGCCAAGGTAAAACGTGAACAAGTAGCACATTTTTATGCTGTTTCCATTTTAACAAGGAAATTATTTCTTAGAGCCCTATTACGTAAAAGTACATTTTAAAGCAGATCCTTTTTAAAAATCCATTGGAGCTCTTTACGTAAAATTTAATGTCATAATATTTCTTATATCCTTGCAACCTCCAGCTGTAATCCTAACAGGATAGGCTGTATCCCAACAATACGGAGCAAATCTGCTAGATTAAACTACTTGAAAGTAAGGCACTTGCCTTAAAAATAAGAGGTTTACCTTTTGAAGGAAATTCCTGAACTTTAGACTGCCTAGGCCAGCGTATTGATATAAAGCACACCAATACTGAGGGCACCCTCAGAACTGATATGACATTTCTACTGTACAACCTGCTCACTCAAGCTTACAATGAATCTCTATCTTTGCACTTCCATCAATGACAACAATTTAAAAACTGCTGACTCTCTTGGTCACATTTTACCTCTGTAAGGAAAAACGTACTGGCTCTTCAACTTTCACATTTTAAAAAGGACAGTAATTACAGATGTAAAGAATTTAGGTTCAGGCCTTGAATTTGTACTTGGGGAAATCTCTATTGAAGTGACCTGAGCTCTATTCACAGTAAAGTTTCATGCAGGCACTCCACACATTCCAGCGAAACCCACACATTCCAGGAAAACCCACACATTCCATGTAAAAAACATAAACTTACTATTTAGGCATGCATTTTTGTCAATCCCAACATTTAAGTTTGGGGGGTTTTAATATACGAGTACAATAAATGTATATGTATTATTTAATTTTAGTCATATCAGAGATCACACAGTGTATGGAGATAAGAGTAGCTTACAATTTTTATAAAATTTTAAAAATGTTCTTCAGAAATTACTCAGAAACACTCAGTGTGATCATCTAATCTAACCTTACCTGTGTAAAAATAAATTGGATGTCTGGTCCAAACCAGTCACCGACACCGATTCTGCAGTCAATAGAGACACTTGTGCCACTGCAATGGAAGTCTCATCCCAACTAAAATAAATGCACGTGGGATAGATTGCCCTCTTAGTTACTTCTACATCTCTGCTGACTTTCTATAAAGTCTCTGAAGTCAAGTTAGACTGGGAAGTAAATTTAGACTAGGTTGGACTGCCTTTGGAAGTCAAAAAGAGCCAGTAGATTCTTACCAAATACACTCAGCATCTCTCAGCATGAAACCTATGTGGTGCTGAAGTAGTGCCTGAAATGGATAGCTGCTACTCAGGAAATTTGTTTATTTCTGTCATAGTTTGTAACGTAAATAACAAAAACATGCAAGCCCAAGAAGAACTCTCTCCCATACCTGTTTGCTTATGCACAATATAAGGTTCACAACCTCATGAGCTGTAACAGCTACTGAGGTTCAGGTTGCTGACTCTCTGACTTCCGTTACACTTCCATTAAAGGAAGTCATCCTGCTATGGAAATGGTAATACATTACCCCTTTTGAAATCAATAGGAACTTTGCTATTGACCTGAGCAAGAGTCAGATACCTCCCTTGCACTGTTACTGATATTCCTTAACATCCTTTCATATGCCGGTTTACCTGTGTGTGTTTTCACACCCTTTGAGAACACACAGAACATGGAAAGTTGGTGCTAGCAATTCAATTAAATAAAGTACTTGAGCATAGATTTAATGACAGCTAAATGCTTTCCTTCAAGCTTTTTTATTTGCTAATTTTCTTGCTCTCGCTTTAATACATATGAAATACTGTCATAGAAGAAAATGTCTAATTAATGTGCAAGTATAAAATTATTTTAAAACAAAAAGGTTTTCCTCCCAGTCTCTAGTCCTACCAGAGAAACAGATGGGTCTCTTTCACGCTTGCTTTCTTTTTTTTAAGGCACTAAAAGTAACCTGCGAATTAGAGACTATAAATGCTGACTACTTCAACATTAGGTATATTGGTTCAGAAGAGTTAAAACAGCATTTAAAAATCCACAAATCAAAATGATACAACAGGGACAAAGCAACAAGAGTTCTGTAATTGTGCAGTGTGCTGTTTTGTGCTATTAGACCATTTTGAGGATGCCAAACAAAACACGGACTAAGGTGAACCAGTGGACACCCTTTGGATCTTTCAAAAGCTTTTAACATCATGCCTTTTATGAGATTATTAGGTAAACTAGCACACATGGGTATGTAAAAGGTTATCATGGAGTGAAGACTGGATATAACCCCCAAATACTGCCAATAAATACTCGGAATCATTAACATTAATTATTAATTTTTGAGGGCCCTCAAAACTTTCATACAAGGGTTGCTGTCAATGCTTGTGTTCAATACAGTGAGATCACAAGACTAGACAGAATGAACCATTGGATCATTGCAGCATTTTTGACAATAGAAAGCATGGGAAAGTCAAAGACTATAGTAATTACCAAATAGTATTATAGCATCTGGTAATTTTTTCACATGCAGCAGACTCATCATTTCCATTTAGAATACAGACTCCCATATATGCAAAAATTTACAATACAAAAGGAAAAATTAAAGTTCAATAATTGACAATAAAGACAGTATATTTATTATGTTACTATATAAGGCATCCCCCACCCCACTGCAAATCCAGGGGGAGTAGCCTATTTTCCAAAAGAATGCTTTAAATTTTGACTAGATATGTTGTCGAAATAACTAGACACTGAAGGTTACTTTGAAAAAAAGAAAGTCTGAAGAATGGGAATTCCTACTAAGATAGTTTGAAACCTAAATAGTTAACTGTGTTAAACTATTGGACAAAGTGCCAAGGCTTTTATTGTTTTTTAATAACTCTACTGTTTTCTTAGCAGATGATGCAGAACCAGTTATAGTTATGAGACCAATTTAATCACAGAAAACAACAAATGATGACTTGAGAATAATACTACTGTGGTTAATTTTGTCCCATTTATAAGTATAATTTGAACAGTGTAGTCCTCCAGTACTTGTTATATGCAGTGCTTTTGCCACAGGAAGATACCAAAAAAAACCACAGTAATGTTTTATATAAAGGTTTCCTTATCACGTCATCAACAGCAGCTGTTGCATGTCCCATTCCAACACATGGAAAGGACAAATTTGCAAAGCAGTCCCCCCACTTGTTTTGCAACAGCAGATCTATGAAAGTCTTGGTATGATAGTCCCAGCCCTGAAAATTACGTGCAATTGTCTGAGGCTAGTACTGAAACAGGTTAGTACTGCAGAGACAGATGTCCACAAAAATTCCGAAGCACAACTTGCCAACAGCAATGCCACATGGCCTAAAAGATTAGATAAAATTTATGAGCATGCTCTGCAGCAGGACAAATTTTGGACCATTTTATTTCCTGTTATTTTGCAGTATTACTGAGATGCAGAACTGGAAGAATTTCAGAGAAGGGCAGCGAGGGTGACCAAAGGCATATTACAACCATCGCTGAGCATGCTAGGAGTGCTCTGCATAAAGAGGGGGAAGGAAGAAAAGGAAGAAGAAGGGGGGAAAAAATAATCAACTGAGGGGTGCTGCTATAGGAGAGGTCTATAAAATCATGAAGGGCACGGGAAGATTGGGTAGGGAGCAGCAGCTTATTGCTTCTTCCAATAAAGGACCTGAGGAGCAGCAACTGAAGCTAATGAGTTTCAAAGTGATTAAAGAAGGGAATTGTTCATACAACATTGTTAAGCTGCAGAACTCCCTTCTGCAAGATGTTGTAGCCGCAAGAAGTTCACACAGGTTCAAAGTAAGGTTAGACAGCCTAATGAAGGAGAAACCCATTTCAGGTTTACTCAGAGAAATACACAGAAATACACTTCCAGTCTCCTTGAGATGCAAATTGTTGGATGTTGGGAGAGTTATTCATGCAAGTACTGCTCTTTACTTCTCCCAAGTTTATGTGCTTCCTTAAATTATCTGCTTTTAACTACTGCTGGAGAAGGGATTCTGAGCTACAAACCTTTGATCTAACCCAGTAAAGCTATCCTTACAGGGCATATGAAAGTGCAGACATTAGCAAAGCATCACTGCAGTTTAGTTTCACAAATAACACTGAGCAGCACCACTCACCATACATAAATCACAACCTACACAGCATATCCAGTGTAACAGTGAATCACATTACATATTATTCACTTGCACAACACATGGACTCTCAGCTGGTGTATATGATCTGCCAGTTGTATGATTTTCCTGAGTCTCAGCAACTACCCCGCTTACTCACCTTTAATATCTTCACACAGAGCCATATAGTCATTGCTATATTGCTATAATCCTTATTCAAACTCATTTGAAGCCAAAATCCATTGAACCACAGTAGCAAGATTACGTAATTTCCATCACAAAAATCACAGCACTTCACTGAAGCTACTTAATTTTGCAGCAGTACAAAAACTAAAATGTCACTAGCTTACAGAGCTTATCTGTTGCGGAAAACCTTCTGTTATGAATCTAATTAAGCATAATGATGGATTGGAAATGTTATTTTGAATTTACTTCAAATGTAGAGATTATGCACTGTTTCTAAAACCTGCTGGTCATTTTTTAAAGTGCACAAAGGGCAACTCTTCCATAATCATTAGTTCCTGCACAATCTGACCTCACATCCTGCCCTTTGCAGGTGACAATAAATACACAATATCACTTTCATGGGGTCCTGGCTCTAATGCAAAGGCATGCATTTTCAAATACTGGATAATTTTAACAGTTTAATATTAAAGAGAGTAGAAAACAAAACTTTTAAGAATATGCTTCCTGATAGCTGTAGATAACAGCTGCAGAAAAAAATACTTCCTATCAGTTTCCTGTCCCCTTCTGATTCAGCCTGAAGCAGAGCTATAGCCCTGTACTGAGAGATAAACCACATAGCTTATGGTTCCAATGAGATGAACAATAATGCACCAGAATCAGATTTACTGTGCCATATTGGAAGTCAAATAAAAAGCAAATCGAGTACCCAGCAATATGTATTAATATTCTATTGGTAGTTTCAGATATACTAGTTATACTATTAGACTACAAAAGAGATTGTCCCTTACATAAGGGTTAGGATTTGCACCCTGATGTCCCAAATAAATTCTGCATTAAACAGCCATCAATATATTTAATCAAAATTATCCTTGCAGTTACAGTGGATAAAACACATTAATTATTATGCTAAACTATTACCTAATGTAGTTGTTAAAGGCATATAGATTCTACCAAAAAGAAACAGCAGCAATTCAGTGTTGGACGAAGTGATATAAACAAAATCCTGCTCTTCTCAAAGTATATTTTAAGTGTTTTAAAATCTTCCTCGTTAAAAAAAAACAATTTCATTTACTGAGGATTGCATTTTGTAGTTTTGTTTTAAATTACAGCCTCAAAGCCTATTGTAATAGAAAAAGTAGAAAAAAACAGAAAAAAAAAAGTAAAGGCTCTTTTCTAATAAAAATAACGCAAATGCTATGCTTTTGCTTGTACTCCCACTGCCTTATTTTTTTGTTATTCTGCCATACAAAGGTAAAAACACAAAAGCTTGCTTAAGTAGCAGGAACAAACATGTAAATAAAAATGATGAGTTACCAAGGAAACAAAAGACAACAGAGTAAAAGGCTCCAAGAATTCTTATTAAAAAAAGTATTTCTAAAAAAAGCAGTACAGCATTTAAAGTAACATTCAACTATAAATAATATCATGGATCAAATATATTGTTGCATGGATCAACTAAGTTTTTTCTCTTTTCAAACAGATCTGCCTACCACAGTTTTCCATCCCATGCTTCCTTTGATTGTCTCCAAACCATTCTCTCCCAGGTTGCTCCCACTTCTGACACCAAATCAGAGTTACAGAGAAAGCAGAGGAGCTTGTCCTCTGCTTTAAGGCCGAGTCAAACGTACCTGTGTATTTTCTTATTGCCACAGGAGAGATACTCAGCTGCGTAGAACACTGGTCTGAACCAGTATGGCCACCTTTACATCCTCTGCTTGCTGAAAAGTCATCCACGTTTTTGCATCTAAACGATATTTGAATAGTCACTTAACAGGCAAGAACTAGAGATTCTTCTATTGTGAAACTCTTCAAACTTTAAAGATTTTTTTACATGATTGATCAAATTTTCCAGGTACTTCCTTTGTTTTCTTTTCTGTGCTCTTTCACAGTAGTCATCAAGATCTTATTTCTTCTCTCTGCTCTCCATGGCATTCCATCAGTCCTTGCTTCTTCTCTATCTCTTTCCTGTGTGAGCTGATCAATCAACCCTAAGCCTATAATAACAGATATCTGCATTTCCCACTTCTCTCTTCCTCCAGGCCCAAATCTCAGATGGTTTCTTGAAAACTCACTACACATAATAACACTAATCTTCACAAAGTTTCAAGTTTTTAAATTAAAAAAAAAATAATAATATTCCAAATATCTGGCTATAATCTTTAAATCTGTATTCCTCCTAGAGTCATACTTGTTTAAAAAACAATAGTTTCTTTCAAATTACGTACAAGATTCAGTTCTTCTCTGTCTAAATTATTAATGTGTTTTCAATATATCAGCCATGCTGGTTTTTTTCCCCAAAGTCCCATGGCTCAATGTTTGTTTTGCCTACTAACCGATTCTCTAGTCATTCTATAAATTCTAATGAGACAATCTTAATTTTGAACACAATAATGTTTACACTTACATTTGTATCAATACATTTCAATAAATAAAAAAGGGGAAGTCCCCATAAATCATTTCAGTGTATCCATCCCTCGGAATTTTACGGGAAACTGCTTACTATTTAATCAAATCATATGCATTCGGAATGAAAACTAGTGCTCTCCGCAAGTATTTTTATGAGTTGGTACCAAAGGTTATCCCAACGGTAATCATCACTAGAATAATTAACATCAGGTTTGTCAAGCAAATTCAATTGCATTCTTTACAAACATTATGTAAAACAGCTAATAAAGGAAAAAGAGTGCGTGCAATACAGTTTTGCTATTTTGTTTTGCAGGTTTACATTTGTTTTGTTTAAATCATGCCTAAAGACAACTTGATGAATCTAAACAGGGGTACTAAAGTAAATATGCTTCCTTTCAGAAGTGGTACATAAACACAAACTTTTTAATTAAGGATACTATACAAATCTGTTTCTTAGAGCAAGATAAAAGTCTCATGTACATTACCAAATCAAAGGGAAATTCTAACTATGGAACTTTCATTAAAGCAAAATGCTGAAAAACACCCCGCAACCATCTGTACGGCTTTGAAAACTTACTTGGTACTATTCTTCCTTTAAAGGGGGGAAAACTGACATTGATTTTTTTCACTTAAATAAAAGGAAAGCACTCTTTGTTCTCAAAATACAAACAGATGCAAAGTGATTGAATTACCGTTGCTGGTTAGCTCCCTAAATGTTACGAATGCTGCTGTAAAAGTTTAACAGTCCTCTGATTTGCACAAAGAGCATTAATGGTTTGTGCAGTGCGCAATTAAGCTAAATGTATGCTTCCCTCAGGTCAACAAAAAATAAATACCAAATTTCCAAGAGGAACTTCCCTGCTCCTTTTTTTTAAAGATAGGAACATCTATTTTATTTGCTTACTTTGTCAAACCGTATCCACTACTTGTGAAAACGTCCCTGTTAAAGTTACAGATACATCCATAAAAAAAATCTTCTTTTTTCCATAGTACTTAGTATGTTCCTCTGCCTCAAATTATTGACAACCAAGATTTTAAGATTACAAGGGGAAAGAATAGGAAATTATTAATCAAAGTTCAAAGAGGAATTTGAATCCTGTTTCATTCTTGATGTTCTCTTACACCGTAATCATGAGCAATGTCACATCCATGATATTCATAAGTACAGCAAAATACAGACTGGTACTAACTCTCTCTATGTGCGTACGATAAGCTCCATTTGCTTCCTTCAGCCACAGAACTCAGAACTGCCTTGCATGAGGTGTTTCTCAGTCTCCAATGCTTTTTCTCCCAACAGGGTTACCTCAAAGAATTAGAGGCCCAATGAAGCTTTTAGAGTATATTAAATTCTGGCACAGACTTTTGAGTAAGAGGCTTCTTATGCTTAGAATTAAGTAATGGCTAGCAACTCCACAATAATAATATGAACAGGTTTGGTCTGTTGCTCTATTCTAGGGATATCTAATTCTGCATTGCAATTACTACAGCTATTGCTTTATCAGTTGTCTATAGTATCTGAAACAAATGATGAACAGAGAATACAAGTTGAGTACTTTTGTTTTACACCATTGCACACCATTACATTTCCTCCAAGTCAGTGTTCCTAACCAATCAATGCAGAAGAATCAATCAGAACACCTTCATGAACTCCACTAGACTGGTAATTAAGATGAACATACTAAGGCAAATCATTGAGTAACTTAGATGGAAGAAACAAACTATTTCATTTAAATTGACATAAGCAGTTATGAAAGCTACTTTTAACGAAAGATAAAAATGTTTAAAAATGAGGATAAAAATTTGTCAAAATCTGTGTGTATTCTGTAAATTTTTTAATTTTTTTTAACATAGCAAGGGAAGGAGCACTCAGAAAAGTTTAAAACAGAAACATAACATCAGTCATCCAGTTAGCATAAAACAAGATAGCTTTGCTGAAGTCAACAGCACTACAGTATTGATTTGAGTTCAAAAGCTGCTCAATAAATTCTGTCTACATCCAATATTCCTTAAAGTAAATACAAATTTGTATTTTCCTAATGGTGTTTTTTCCATCAGCAAAAAACTCTGAAATATCTGAAAAAATAACATTTATCCATTGTGAACTAGGGAAGCCCTGGAACACACAAAAAAGCTTGTTCTGCCAGGAATCCAGCGTGATGAAAGACACTGAATGGATCACAACATTCAGCACTGAAACAAATGGTCATTCAGCCTGCGATTCATCCTCTAGAAGCTTATTACTGCACCATGTAAATGAATTATTTTTTTTCCTTAAGTAAACTGAAACACTCTGTCTCTCTTAGCCAGTTAATGCCAGTTTCCCTCTGTAATGCCCTCATGTAGCGAGCTCTTACACTGACTACTGTGACTGTTGGCCTCTCTTAAACACCACTTGGGTAATATGTGAGCAAGAAACTGAGCCTGTGGATACCCGGGACAATGTAATGCCTTGCAGAGATAGCGTACAAGCTGAGAAAGGAGAAGAGTGCAAAGGTGAACATGACTTTCAAGCCCAAGGGTTGGTGAACCTATACAAAAGGACATATGGGAGCCCACACTAAAACCCAAGTATGCCTACTGGAATCCCAAATCTTGTGCTGATTAAACCCACAAGCAAAGACAGTATGCCTGAACTGCAAAGAATATGCCAGCAAGGTTAACAGGTAACTCAATAATTCTTTCTCTTTTATAGATAATAAACTCAATTTTCTAGATGATCCTCACACCGAGATAGGCCAAATTACCATGAAGATTTCATTTTCATTTTCGATGTTTAGGTGACAAGACTGCTCAGCTACTCTCTACCTCCTGAAGACTAACCATTTCTCTCAAAGGGTTCTCTCACCCTCTTTCCTCTCTATGGACTGGCTTTCAGAACTCACACTCATTATATGACCTGACAGTTTCTGTGTTTGTATCTTTTTCACCAGCAGCGTGGTTTCTGAGGTCTTGCATTGTAACCTTGATTGTAACCTTGTATCATAAACAAGGTTTCCCACAGAAATACAACATTTCAACAAAGCTCTACCACATACATGCTATCATAAAGACAAATACAGTAGTGTTTACAGTTAAAATAGGAGTTGAAACAACAAGATGTGAATGCTACCTGTCATCTTACCTATGAATGTACTATAGCATATGAGCTATTTAAAAAAAAAAACAACAGAAATCTTACCCACAAATTTAATATATATAAACTGTACAAATAAAACAAAGTTTTGTAATACAATAGGCGACCATTGCCATTATACTTGAAAAGGAAATAGAAATAGGAAGACAACATTTGATGCATGTTGTACTATTTAGATCTAGAAATAGTAATCGTGATACTGAGTTTTATACACCATGTCGCTTTCCATGACACAAGGTATAAATGACTTCTGTGTTACCTGCAATTTTGTATTATCCAGAATTGATCTTATTCTACTGTGGTGAATATAGGACGTAAAAATATATATAATTTAAGACTATGTTAAAACTTCAACTCGGTCAACCTGATCTCATCCCAAAATTCCTCTCACTTTTACTATCTTACATGAAAACCAGATACTTAGTAAACAGAAAGGCCAGAACAGTTCTTAGTTTTGTTGTCAGATTTACGCACCTCTCATTAAAATTTCCCATAAAAGAAAGCAGCCTCTTTTACTGTGAAATTTGCTGTAAACATCATTCCAATTTCTGAGCATTGCCTAAAGTGTAATTTTCACATGTGAAAGTACGCCATACTGCATTAGTTGGCAAGCTTAGAAAGAAGTGTATTTCTAATCTTCTCACAACGGGGACCCACTTTAACTGTATGTCAATAAAATGTTATACATAGCAATAGTATTTACAAGATAAATAAAAATATTTTTACTTTTTATACCATAATATTTCTTAAATACATGTAGTTTAACACACCGAATTCCATATAGGTTTGTCAAACTTTTCCAGATTTTACCACTCCCGCAAAATCAGATGACAGAAAAATGATCAGATTACTGCTGCCTCTACTGAGGGCTGCAAATGGTCTAAATTCAAGAAACAAAACAAACCTACCATTTAGATCATAAGGAGTTTTCACACAAATCTATTAAGAAAAGGACTGACGGACTTGCTCCCATACTGTCAGGTTAACGGAGAGCAGCATTTAAAATTAAAGAAATGCCTATCTACTTGGCATAGTATTAAAATATCAGAGAGCATATGCAAATTAAAGAGTATATTTTATTAAAAGTTTGCAAATTAAAATTAAAAAAAATCCTAAAATCCATTATCTCTAGTTTAAACAATCATTTTCTATTATTTGTATCTGTAAAAATATTTCAGAATTTGTACATTTTAAAAATACTTTATGGAACTGCAAAGGACCTGATGTTTTAAAGTGTTGTAAGTGAAACTGCAGTTATGAAGGTTTTTTTAAAAGCAAAGGCCACCAAAGACCTACTGACTCTAGAGTCCCACCTGCTTTTTTTCAGGATAAATCATTAATTACCCAAACCATTACTTATAAGTAATTCCTTGTTCCAGTATTATTATATCTACATCTAGACTGAGCCTAAAAATGGTGTTGGCTTACATTTACATCAGGAAAATTCAATGTAAAAAATTATCAGTATAGTTGTGCTCAAAGTCAGCCGCAACACATGTCTAATACTGGCTGTACTGACAAAGCGGGTACGCTCCCCGGCCAGCAGTGCTCTCTTTTTGTTCCTTGAAACGCTCCGCTTTGGGAACAGCTGCAGAAAGGGGGGAAGCTGACTTCATCACAGGATTGTACACCCCAAGACCTACAAAATTAGCGAGGATTAGTAATGAAATTATTAAATTAGTAACTTTGTTTTGGGGGAGGCTGTTTTGGTTTGGTTTAGATCTGCAACATTTCTGTAAATGGCCACACCTTTTACTCACTTTGGGAAAAAATGCATTAGTAGGACATCTAACCTTTTAAAAATAATATTTGCAACAGTATCAGAAACAGATCATGCATGTAAATCTCCTGGAAGAGACTATTGTGAAGTAGTATAGACATACTCACACCGTCCTGACAAAATATTTTGTTTTCAAAGAATTATTGGGCGAGAGGTGCTAGCCCAGTCTCCATTCGGTAAGCGCTCTGGCATTTCTGGCAACAAATTAGCTAAAACAGAAGGGATCAAGTGTGGTAATAGCAAAAGAGTGAGAACCAGGTGATATCTTCACAGGACATTAGGGATTATGAGTTTGCAGGATCACATTGGGAACTAGTATGTTTGAGATGCTGGGGCTGGTTGTTTTGTTTTCAGTCTGTGCCTTCATTATTAGAAAAGAAACCGACACATTCCTCCCTACTGCAGCTCCACCCCTGTTGAATAATCCAGCATAGCACATCTGAGCAAGACAATCTGTGGTAACCTCATCTAAACTTTCTTAGATCAGTGAAGTCTCCAGGTCTCGTCCAGGAGATTTTCCCCCATTTTACCCTCAGTTAAACTTCTCCTTGCTTAATCAAACTGGTTTATTAGCTTATAGAAGGCCTCAGTTAGAATGAACATATGAAAAGAACTGCTGTATCGCTATGTGCCTATGATGATTTTGGAAAGCACCACTGCTGAAAGAAGGAAGATTTCCTTACTTTCTTTATATTTGTAAATTTTTGCTATGTTTTCCAAAAAGCTGTGAATATTTCAGTATTTTTTTTCTATTATTACAATACCATTAGGGAAAAATTCTGATTCTGCATATAGATATATATTTTGTTTTAAAAAGCCATCACCACACCCCCCAAAAAAGAAGAAAAAAAAAACAGTATTTGAAAACACATAGAGGAGATATATTTCCCAAAATCCTATTTAAAAAAAAATGGTCAATCAAAACTCAGCTAACTGACCCCTACTGGAAGTCTCAGAGCTGATGACAATGTACTCAAAACCCAGGAAGGTACACTGACTCAATATTTCATGGTGGCAAACCTAAATTCTTTACTCTCTTCCTTCAAATACATTCTTATAAGAATTTTTAAAAATTTAGAAAACAGTGTTACAATACAGAAAGATCAAAATCTGTTTACTCGGCTGTTGAGCATCATATGCTCTTAATAGTAGTCAGGATGGACCTTATTAATTAAAAACAGAACTGAGGTAAAAATCCTTTCTTTCTAAGCCATCTATACTGAGAATATCAAAGCAGGGTACAGGAGTTAGGTGCTTATACTACCTCTGTGCACCTGACATACAGTGAAATTACGAGCTTGGCATGACCAAAAGAAAAAGGAAGCAAGGAGGAGAAAAACGCCAAGCTGAGCTCTAAAAGCTTTCAAAACAAAGATTTTATTAATTTTATGGATGAGACTGATAACATTCACTTCAAACCATGAGTTGTGAAAATATATCTTAGCTTCTCCTTAACTGATAGCTAAACATAGCCCTTTTCACAGGTTCTTTTTCTTTTCATACTTAGTTTCTTGCGTGTACTCTGTTGCCTTCCAGCTTCTGAGAAATATTAAATGTTTATGACCACACCTGGACAGATGTTGTGTCATACGCTCCTTTTCCTATTAAAATACTACATTACTGAGCATAAATGCAAAACACTTCACACTACATTTCCAAGTGACTGTTTCTACCTTTACTGTGGAATGGGTGGTTTTTCTTACAGTGACTAGTTAATGGAGGACAGGAGCTTCATGATTAATTTAATTTTAACTTTAAAAGTAAGAGATCACAACATAAGGATCCCTACGTGGGAAATCATCCTTTTATAATTTTCTTTTTGGAATGAAATGTGGAATGTCATTCAGTATCAAGGTGAAATTTCACAGTGGATGTATTTTCCCTTTTGAACTCTGATGTCTACCCAAGCCCAGATGTGTAACATTTGTGTTCTTGGTGATCTTTACCTTGTGTATTTGTACAGCAGCTAGCACAACAGAGCCTTGATCAGGGTTCCCAGGCACTGCTGTGTTAAAAAATAGGCGAGTATTTTTCCTAGACAGTGTCCAGGAAATGACTGCATGCAGGGTTCAACCAAACAACGAAGTCTATTAGAACAGGATCAGAATCTCATTTATTAGGAACTGTGTGCCTAGACCATGGCTAGTCTGAATGGAAAGAAAAATACACATCATCTTATGATCAAGATCTGCTTAAGTTCATAGAAACTGAACACACATTTTCTAGTGAACTCGTTTTGAAAATTATTCATCTGTTGAAACCTAATGTGTTCTGCACTTAGCATTTGTTGTGAGCTTATAAAAAAAACAACAAAAAAAACCAACAAACCAAACAAAAAACAAACCAAAAAACTTTCTTCTCAAAGCATGTATATAACTTTTAGTATTATAATTATTAGTATTATAATTAGTATTATATATGTGATTAGTATTATTTATATAATAATTAGTATTATAATTATTATTGATTATTTATGTATTGAGTAATAAAAAAGACATAAATTGATAAGCTGCTTGATAACATCTTTTTATATTCCTATCTGCTTTAAAACATTATGCGTTTTCTGTACTGCACAGTTTTTATCTAAGAATATATTCTCAATTACCTATGCTGCCACTCACATGATACAGGTCAAAGACCTGCATAGCCTCTCAAGCATAACTTCTGAGCTGAATTATGTAGAAAGTATCTTCCATTTATTTATTAAAATGCCACACTTTACTCACGGGTCAATGAAGAATAAAAACTTCTCATTAGAAATTAAACACCTATGAAAAGTATTCTGGATTCTGATTGGTATATAATGGGAAAAAAATCAAAAAAGCGGGCGATTCTTGTAATTATATACTTTGCAGCTCTATGGTAGCTCACTCTCTATGAAATGTCAACCAATGCTACAGGGCAAAACCAGCAGAGAACATGAGGAATGGGTAATTTAAAATGAAAGTCTGTGCTTCTGGCTTCACACTCTGAGCATTCTACTACATTAGAAGAGGTCTGGAGAATTATTGCTTTTGCAAATAAGAAATTTAAAATCCAAACTAGAGCAGAAGCATGAATTTGTCTTCGCAATGAGGAAAGAATTTGTTATCCATGTATTATTCACTTGTTCCTCTACATTACTAGTAACTACTTTTACAACATTTTATAGAGGCTAGAAAAATCTATTGTGAATGAATGCTGAGGTATGAAAAGGTACATTAGAAGACATACAATAAAGTGTCATTTCATCGAGGAGTTTTGAGAAGTTATGATTCTGATATGTTCTGATCTTCCTCCCCCCAAACTCTTGCAGCAGCAAGAAATGGGAAAATTAATGTATAATGGAGATAATAATATTCCCATCTAAGAAGCAGGAGGTTTATTATTCATCCAATACTTCTGTCAGTGAGGTACTGGATAAAAACAGAAGGACAGAAAATAACAAAGACTTATTACTAGTTAATCTACATTCTAATAAAAAATGAAGAAATATGCAAAGTAAAATATTGCATATGGACATATAAAGACACTGTACGAGACTTTACTGGACTTGTGTGATCTGATTTTTTTTTACAATAAGGAAATTACATTAATTGTTTCAGGGCTATAAACAATCAAAGTGTTACAGGAGAAACTGCTGAATGTTTCAAGTAAAATGAATATGAAATAACTCCAAAATCTTTACAAAACCAAACCAAAACAACAACAAAAAAACCTCCACATTTTGTCCTACAAGAAAAACAAAGCACACAAATCATTTTAAGTACTTAAAACTGAAGCCTTTTGTGAGGATGCAGTCGGGGCTACATTAATCCCTTCAACTAGGTAGACTATGTGTTCAAAAAACATTACTGGACAATAACGACATTAATTTCTTGAACAACAGTTCAGAAAATAACAATGCAGGCTCCAAGTTCCATTTGGAGCTGTAAATAGAATTATTAGGATTCACACTCCCACATCACTCTGCTTATCAAGCCACTGACAGTAGTTTTTCCTCTGCTTCTCAAAGAAGTGAGAGCCTCCGTAGCTGAACAAACTCAGTGCCGTTAGGCCATTGAGGGGGACTGTCCACTTGGGAATTTCAAGATATTTTATTTCAACTACAACCTTATCAGACAAAAGACTTACCCTCATTCCTCTCATTCAAGAAAACTGCCGCTGTAACAGAGCAGCTTTTACATCTGCAAGTGCTTTTAATTGCTCTCAGCTGCATGTGATTAAGTCAGGTAGGAGAGTCAGAGTTTGACAGTTCTCTACATGGGAAAAAACCATAATACAGCAAAGACGCTGAAGGGTCTCTTTCATTTAAGGCTGTTTCCCTATTTCAAAAATCACAAGTAGATAGATACTACGTGCCAATGTCTTCACCCAAGCAGACGTTAGGAAGTTGCGCAGACTCTCCCTCCTCAGCAGTTGCCTTAGTCCCTGCATCTGTACCTACAGCCTACCTCTCTTCCCATGTGTAATTCAGTAAGAAAGTTCCCGCTGCACTGTGCATGATAAATCCTTTCTTTAAAGGCTCATATATAGCAAAGTTGTCCTCTATTCTAGCTTCTCCTCCTTCTCTTTCCTACCAGTGATATTGTTTGGCATTTTGCTGCTCAAGTTCCCCTTTCTGAGGCAAAGGTTGGATGCAGGGTCTAACACATCAGCCAGGAGGGTCCCTTCCCCTCCCGTGCCATTTGGGTCCTAACCTCGGGTTCTACGAGACTATGAGATGCTCAGGCAAAAGAGGCATGAAGGCAGGGCACGTTTATCTACCCATTCCTGAGAAAATTAATTAATGTTTTCTTTTCCCATTTGGACAAGGACTTTACAACAATTATTCACATGTTCATCATGTCAGGATTAAATTCTTTTAAGAGTTTCTACTATTGAGAGGCTGAAGGCAGTAAATGGGCTGTTGTGTTTTACAAAGGATAATTCTGTAATCTGTGACCATACCAGTAAGCTTTCTCATTTCATGGTTAAAGTTTTATATCCTTATCTCAGGCATCCTTTTCTAGCTTATGAGATAATACCCTACGTTAAGAAGATCTGAGGCATGTAATAAGAACAAGCTGCTGAAAGAACAGTCTTTGTCTAGAGCCCTGACTTGTCAATCTTCTATGTGTGCTGCAAAGCTCATCTTTTACCATTCTCTGTTTGGGTTGTTAAAGTAAATATATTATGGGTCTGGTCACTCCAATTACGTTTTAGTTATTAATGCATAGGAGAGGCATGCTAAACTCTAGATGAATGTGGATGCAAATAGTGCGGAAATGTACATATAAAAATAAATTTTTATGACGTAGACTTCTAAAGAGCAGTAGGCAAGAGGTTTCATACCCTGTTTTCTAGAAACATAGCAGTGAGATCATTTTTCCACACAGCACAATTTTGCAAGCAGTGGAAGAAAGATTCCAGAAGCTGAAAGGCAATATCCACTAAACCACAATACTATTTCTGTAAACCAGTTAAGCTCATTGACTACTTAAGTAGTGGAACACTGTTTGGGGTGCCATTATAGTGGATCCGTATCCAGAGAGAGAAAGGAGAGGGAAATCAAAAGCAGAGACTTATGAACATAAGAGCCTCTTGAATCTCTGGTGGGAAACATTTAAAGAAAATAAACCACTTTGCTTTTAATTTTAGTGCCTGGAGCATGTAAACACATTGTATAGCATTACTTTCTCCAGTGTGTGGAACTGTTGGATACAATTGAACAGTACATATACAGGAATCAAAAGAATTTTATGGGGCTAATCTGGTTAAAGACAGTAGGATATTGTATTTTTAATATAAATCATTTTCATGTTTCTGATTCATATTATTAGGTCACCAACAACAAATGGACTGCAGAAAGGATAAGACACTCTTGTATTATAGAAAATAAAGAAGTTACTGTACCACTTAATTGGAAGTTTCTATAGTAAAAATGGAAAATTCTGTCATCTACTTAAAAACGTAAAAGATGCAAGTTTATCAGTAATTGCAGTATCATATGTATGAATTGCTAGCCCATAACCTTCTCAGAACACGATCCTTGCCTTTTAACTTTTCTCTAGAGTGCCTAAACTGTTAGTATTATACAAGATACATGCATATATTTGTATTTTCTGGTTTCACAAAGAACTGAAATCAACAGCTCCCACTGAATTCCTCAAGAACTACTCCACTTCTGTTTCTTTGAATATCAGATACATTCATCAGATACAGAAGAGTACAAGTATCTACTTATGGGATTCTTAAAATTTTACTCTTTGCAATTGCTTGCAATTTCAGGAATTTTGAACTCTATGACCAAGATGTCCAAGCAAAAAAGGCAATAGGACAAAGAAAAGGGAAAGCAAGTATTCTCACCAGCAGTAAGCTCTTTCCCAGATATCTTATGACTTATCCTAAAAGCTTAAATTAAAAAGGAGGTACCTCCAAGGTCGGATAGTTCTTTTGGCTTTCAGAAGTTGTTTTACATCGGGTAAATATGCAAGCTATAGAAAACCACAAGACATACGTGTAGATAAAAGCTTATTAGGTTTATTCTTTACCTCCTTCTTATTTAATTTTTCAACTCAGTTGTGTATGAGCTTAAATTCTGTGGACTCCTGTGAATGTCCCAGAGAAATCACACAGATGCTAGCCTCCAGCCATATGGGTTTAAAGAAAAAAAGAACACAAAAAATAGCATTAATAACACTGAAATAATTTCTTTTTCTATATTTTGTCTAGGTACTGTACAATATTCTGAAGTCAAATGGTTTGACAAACCCTTCCAGAATGACTTGCACAATCCTCTAACCAGTCACACAGCTACATTAAAAGCCCTACGCAGTTTCTTCAGATACGTGATAACTGAGCTTTTGTGGGTAGACTGACAACTGGACATATGTTTTCCATTTGGCATCCAGGAAAGACATGTCAAATTTAAAACAATTTCATTCATGATGACTGCAGTATATTACAACTTTGATTCTTCATTCTTATTTTGATTTTGATGGTAGCTTTAAAGGAAATTCTATTTAGAAAAGTGAATGCAACTGTAACACCAGTTTCTACTTTTATCACCTTTCACCTGCTTCTGTTCAGTTCACAAATCCCTGTCAGTCTCTGAGCTCTGACAGCATGATGGGCATTTTTTGCTTACGCATCATTATCAAATAGAAAAAGATCCTGCAGTGTACCCTTTCGTCACAGCAGGCTACATTATATTCTCAGTTACACTGCACAACTCAATATATTCATATTACATGGGAATATATCCTCCTCCTTCTCAAAAAACTGCCTTAAAATGGCAGTGATAGGAAAAAAGTCCATTTTAAACTTTATTTTGTAACTAAAGCTGTTAGAGATAATTAAATATATATAACAAGAAAATATTTTAAGAGAACATTGTTTACAAAGTCATCGTGCAGAAGGAAAAAAAACCAACTATGTAATATCATAAGTTCCAGGCAATCATTACTATTTACTGACCTTTTAAGAGAATAAGCGTTAATTGATGCTGACAGATGAGACTTTGTTTGAGAAACTAGGTGAACACATAAAAAGCTACCTATTTGTGATAAAGTAATATATGAATTAAACATTACATATTTATCGTGTTGGTTTATAAAGCATAGTAAAAAATAAGTACCCTTACAGCCCAACATTTTGCTGACTGCTCTGTGGTATGCATCAGTGTAAGCCTACAAGTTTTTAATATGTTTGATCTTTTATTCTCAACACGTACAACAACAAAGATGTGAAGGAAAGGAAAAGCAAGTGGACATCGCCTGTGTGCTTTTGAAGATGCATGCTTTTCAGTATGCGTCTCACAGCCCATAACGAAGTTCATGCCTTCAAGAGATGAAGCAATTGTTCACTTTACCCTGAGTGACCTCTGCTGGTAAAAATAACTTAGACACACGCGGTAGAACTCCCCCTAAAAGCACATTTGCGGTTAAATCACACGCACACATACAGAAGCACATTCACACTCATTTCTCTCTGTATCAGGTAGATGTATGTATACATAAAATTAAGATGTTTGCGTGCTCAGACAGTAGTGTACAAAAAGCCTTGACTAAATATGTTGAGGCACTCAGTTTAACTTTCTCCCAGAGTCTTTTAAAGAAATATATGGCTACAACTTGGTTTAGAAGCAGCATATGTGAAGTACGATCTACTGAATAACTAGTGGCATATGAAGCATAAGCCTGAAGTTTACTTTTACATACAGGTCTGGGGTAATACTGTGGTACAGCATAGTTTCTTCCATTCATCTTTCTGGAAGACATATCTGAATCTGGAACGCAGTTTTGTATATTTTGTGAGGGGTTTTTAGAGTTCATAAACAGATCTAATCAAATCTTATTTGTCCACTATTTTTAATAAATAGAAGTCAGTCTTAAGAGTCATCTCTGGTTTCACATATCCTTAATGGAGTATAATTAAAATGTATTTATTTTGAAGTATATGAGAATGATGCCATGAAAGGTTTCTGTTCAAAGTGGTTAGAACCATGATTTCATTATAATCCAGAAAAACAAAAGACAACTAAATTATATTCATTTGCAGTGTGATGTTTGCATTACAAAAATATTCACACGCTACCAGATTAGAAATGGCAAGAAAAGATACAGAAGTGCTAATTAAGAGCAAGCACACAAAAAGCCACCAGTTTTGGTACCTATCAGTAAATATTTCTGAGATAGCATGATAAACACCTTTACAGAAGCAAAAGATGTTTCAAGATTTGATACTGTAACTGATATCTAAACTCTAAGGTCTTCACAAAAGTGTCACAGTTGATGTCATTGATGCACTCTAAAGAGTTTTGACCAAGAAAATTATTACAATTCATGACTGCTGATCACTGCAATGTTCTATCTTATTTAACAATGTCCATGGAAAAAAGAGAAACATATTAGGTCTCTGCTTCAGCAAATACTGAAATCTATTTATATGCAAATAAGCTATCCATTATTAGTATGAGAAGAGACATAGGCATAAAGGAAGAAATAAATTATCACTAGAAACCCTTAATGAAATCTATTTCAAAACATAACATTTTACAAGAGCCCTCACTCATGTAATATTTGTTCAAGCCTTGAAGGGAATTGGCAAGTTCTGCACTTAGATGAGAACCGATACCACATTATTTCCCATGCCAATTTGTTATATAAAATGTATTTGTCCTTCCTTAGGAACAACTTGATAATTGTAAATCTATTGTTTCCTTATAAAGGAGTGTATTCTCATGCTACAATGCAATTTTATGCTCATTTTCCTACTGGCAATTTTGAATTATTTCCATTTTTTGTTGAATTAGAAACATAAGAATGTGGAAATAAATCAAGATTGTACATTTTTATTCTAAGAAAATGAATCTTCAAAGAGTAAGGCAACCTCTCAGAAAACTTGATTTCATGGCTGAAAATCCTAACTTGGATCCAGTGCCTGCTTTTTGTTTAAAAAACCCAGCCAAACAAAAAAAAAAAAAAAAACAAACCTCAAACCCCTCCTGCCTAAAATAAGATGTCAATAGACTAAAATCTGTTTCATTGAAATAAAAAATATTGGATAACTCAATTGAAACATACCATGAGCACCACAAAGCAAAGCAGGAAATAATTTAATGTTAACCCCCTACATTCAGAGCCTTGAATAGCTGAAGGCAAGCCCAGATGTCAAAATTCTAAATACCAGCTCTTCTTACTCCTCCAAGCCCATGATTATTTTGCTTCCCAGAAGATGAGCTCACGTAAACTATACTCAAGGGGAGACAAAGTTTTACACTGCACTGTAATATCTTTGGAAAGACAAATTGAAATATCTTTTTTTATTCCAGATTTTCAGCCAACTACTGCAAACCCCATTCTCTGAATACATAATTTTAAACAAATCCAATTTCTGTGGAATCCTGTGGAGTACCTTGGGAATCTCATGCAGCAGAACCAGAAAATTCCCCCCTTTACTACTTTTAGCCCCAGTTCCAAGACAAACATACCTCAGTGTGCTGTAGCCCAAAGAGAGGCTTGCCGCATCTGTGAGATGAAAGTAATCTAAGCAGGATGTTATTAATATTTGCTTGCCTTGAATCCCAACACAAGCACACTAAAATAACAACTAGTGACAGTACGTAAGTATTCTGTAACATTGCTAATGGTTCACCAGTAACAACATATGAGGACTTTCTAATATAGCTGAGCAAACGCATATAAACAACATATAAGTACACGTGGTCAGATGAAGACTTGTGGAGTCGTTGCAAAACAGGGAATAGGAAAACATGTGCAAGCAGTAAATCCTGTAACAAAGGATGTATAACAGGCGGGGAACATGTGTGATGGCACCAGAAAAAGTCCCAGTCCCAAAAATAAGATGAGATGAACTGTCTGGCACAGATTAAATCCTCTCCCTTTTCTTTTGAAGAGCTGGTAAGGAGCATAAAATGACAATGATTAGTGTTGAAAAATGAGGAAGAAAAAGGTCACCCTTCGGCTTCAGCTCCCCTTATCAAAGAGGGCTGGAGCCTGCGCACTGAGACCAGTGCAGACCACAGCCACCAGCGCTAACGACACAGCATCCCTTGTACGGGCACAGCTCATGTGGGATATGATCGTTAAGGACCATCTGTTTGAATACTTAGCGGTAATGATTGATAACGAGTAAGAGCTAACCATTAGCACAAACTGCATTGCTAATGAACGTCAGTCAAGCAAAGGGGTGCTCCAAAATTCAAAACTGGCCTGATTCATCCATCTTCCAAACATGCTCACTGCAGTGACCTCACTCCTTATATACAGACATGTTCAGTTGCAACAGTGCACTCAAATACAGGGAATGATACCTACAAAATGAAATTACTGAAAATTACCAGTCACGCTGCAACTAGAAGATCTGAATGTCAATGTTATTTCTGTGAAACCACAAAAAGTTTTTTTAAGGCAAGCAATGGAAAGAATCTTCAATTTCATCATATTACTTGAGCATATACTTTTCTATATTTCAATCCTACACTTCCTAAATATAACTGAGTATTTAACAGATTTATTACATTGCCACTGAACTTCTTCTGGATCTTCCTGAATTAGTAATTCCAGACATAATCTTACCCTGAATTACAGATTAGCTCTAGCAAAGGACAGCCAACTCAGTAGCTACTGTATTTTAAGAAAGACTTTAAGAAACAAGGTTTCACTGTCAAATCTTCTAATTTATGAATTCATAGTGATGCCTTAAAAATGGGGCATTTGCCAGTAATGCTTTCAGTCAAATTTTGAACTATCTCTACCTCCACTTCTAGTAACAGTGGTACAAAAGGAATAAAAAGAACAAAAGAATAAGAAAATGTCCTTAATGGCTATAATAAATCAAAATTACATCAGTAAGGGCAATTATAGCATATTTAACTTCACAGCACTCATACCACTCAAGTCAATCTCTAAAATTATGTGTTAATTTCCATTCAAGTGATATTAAAAAAACCCAAAAGATTTCCCCCAATGCACCTCTACTTTTGACCTTTTCATTGATCAAATTATCCCATATTCCCTCAAAACCTTTTGACTACAGTGACACTATTAGAAAGGCCATAGCTATTTAACTTGCTACTGTTGAAATCTGCCGACAATGGCATTCATAACATTACTAAAAGGATGTATTTTTCAAAGACTGTGGTCTCTTTGTGCCTCAGACTAATGTTATACCTCCTGATTGCTTAGAACCTCCAAGCTGCTCTATACCAATTACTTTTTCAACACTACTTTTAAGCTCTGGATATAAGATGAAGAGCCCGGGGGGGTGGGGAGGGGAGTGGAAAGCAGTTCTGAATATTTCAGTCCTTCTTGATGCGGAGGATTACTGCTACTTGAGGTTCACATTGGTGTATGTCAGGACTACTGCTTTGTATCTTAACATGTAATATAAATTGGCATGTTAAAGAAATTACTGGATGACCCAGAACTACTGATGTCAATACATTTGGCTTTATTAAGGTTTTCATCGGGCTATCTAGGAAAAAAAAACCCAAACACTTCAAAAGCTCCATTTCCTAGGCAAAATTATGATCTGGAACTAAAAATATATGATAAACATAAACTGACATACCTGTGTATAAGTATTATTTTATTAGGCTTTAGTGAAGTCAAAATAATATACAAGTATGATATAGCATTTATATACCTTCTTTTCTGAAACAGAGTATATAAAAAACAGATTCATCCTGAATTTAATAAACCTACTACAACCAATTTTATGCTCACTTCAACTAAAGCAGGTTACAGATTGATACTGATGTCACATGACATATGATTTACTTTATTAACAAACTGGCAGTCAACTTAAAAACAATTTTGCCACTGTGCTTGCAATGAATGGCTTAAATGTACAGAAGTAATGGTTATTTAATATTCCCAACCATACCACTTGAATCCTCAAAGACAAGAAGAATCAGGAGAGTATGGCCATTTTTTGTTGATTTTAGTTATATCATTTGTAGGTAAAGATATCTGTAGTAGACCAAGTGGTATCATTTTTCATTATTATCTCCAATTTTATTCCTTGGTCTAACAAATGATATTGCAAAAAAACCTTTCCTTGCCTACAACTTGCACCAACAACTACAACCGGGCCAGTAAAATATGGAATATATTGTATTCGCCATTGGGTTGGAAATAACGTGAAGTAAAGAGACACAATGCTAAATTGTGACACTGTGTTCATAAGTTTATGAAAGAAACACTCTATCATCCGCAGGGTACTACGTCTTTAGTCCTCTGCTAATCTGGCCTAAGTCCAGACACTTTGCAAATATAAAAAAAATAAACAGAAAAAATTCAGAAATCCTCCCCTTCACCTAATTAGTTTAGAAGAGATCAAGTGGAAGAAGAAAACCATATACATTCCAACAAACTCACAGAAAGCAATTGAACACTTGTGGAAACACTACAATTTAGCCAACATCAGAATTACTCAGTATCAGCCATTCAGCAAGACAATGGCAAAGACAATAACTATCTCAACAGCAAGATGACTGTATGAGAAGAAGCATCACTAATATATAACTATGACTATTCAGCATATGGATAGAGGTATCATTCAACTTTCCAATTATCAGCTTAACCAAATTGCCACTGTTCAAGAACACTCTGCCCCTGTAAATGCCTGTGGCTCCAAGAAACATCTAAACAACATATTGATGGGTGAGGAATTAAATACCTTTTTTTACTGACTAACTTTTTAAAAAATCATTCCATCATCAATTAAGCAGAACTTCCCATCGTGACAACCCCCCAAGAAAGATCACCACAAAAAAATGTTGGACATCATATCTTGGACCTTTACATTAGGAAACCAACAGTGATGTGCTCAGCAAAATACACAACCACTCATCTTTTCTCCCTCTCTCACCCAAAACAAATCTATGCAGGTAAAATCCAAAACCCAGCAGTTAAACCTGTAGACAGAGCATGAGCTATAGTAACTTAACCATTAAGACTACATTAACAAGGCTAACAAGCTACTCTCACATAGTTCCTGCTATGAACTACAAAGAAGACCTACATCATTATTTAACTTCACAGTCACAGTTAAATCACTTCTCCATAAACTCCAAGAAAGAAAAAATTAAAAAAAATCTTTCCTCTCCTCCTCCTCCCACCACAGGGATATTACACATACTATCCAGACCAAGAAGGAGATTCCCGGCAGGTCCACTAACACATCACTATGGGATCCCCTTCAAGAAATTATTAGATCATCAAAACCATCATTAAAGATATTCTTTTATAATCCAAAGAGCAAATTTTCTCCAAGATCCATCCAATTTCTCCTGAAAAGTTACGCAACATATCCCTTTTTCCGCCCTTCAGGGCAGCAAGAATGCTACCACCGGTCTGTGTGCCAGCCTCCCAGCCCATGATGGCATCATGACCTACCAGGACTACTCATGAGAGCAAGACAAAATGTTCACAGTTCAGTCCAGAGATACACATTTCCACTTAACCCACAACAATCTTTTAAGAAATAACATTTAATAACCAACACATAATAAATACACTGATATGATCCCAAAATATACTGCTTTTCTCGTGAGGGATGGTGAAGAAAAGATTTAAAATAACTGCATCACCAGGCCTTTGATAAACTTGTGGCACAGATATGTTTCCACCATTTCCACCAGAAGCCTGTACTTTATCACTGATTTCCACCATGAACTGCGTAAGTATTATACTTCCATCAGGCTAACTCTGGAATATGACTACACCAACATAGTTTTCTTAGACACTGTGATGACCATCCAAAGTGTCAACTTCAAAATTTTCATACATACAGAAAATCCACAAACACAACTTATTCCATTGAACCAGTCACCATCCAAAGTCAGCCTCAAACAATCTTCAATACACAGCTAGGTGCTCTCCTATCACCACATTCGCTCTGGAAAGAACACCTATGAGACCCACCAAAATGGACCTTTATTCAAGAATGATATTACTTTAAGAAATGCAGTGATTTTTATTTCTTTTTTAAACTATCAGTTAAAATGAAATCATTTTCTTTAATACGAAACACAAATAATTTAACCCCAGTTGTCACATACAACCCTATCAAGACATTTATACAACAAAGTATTAAACCATTATGATCTACACTGGCAGAAGGAAATTATATCAGAATGCTGCCTCCTAGCCTTCACATGCCCCCAAGCTTAACTAAACTCATCATTAGATGCAAAATGCCCCAGTCTGGAAAGTACCAAATGAATCTAACTGTGATTTAGTGGGAAATGTAAAACTACTAATACACTTCCAAAAAATCATGATAAATACTCCTTAAAACAGAATAACCAAACACCCAATATTTTACTCTTGCATTTCCTGAAATGTAGTAGACTTAATCAAGTGCTAACCCATAGCTAAGCAAACAAACAAAAAACAAATTCCACAAACCAGAATGAACTAACTCAGATAATGAATAAAACATCAAGTAACACATGGGAGTATATTTTCATAGACCAATTATTTCTTTGATCCCCTCCTCTCTCTCAAACCCTCTAAAAGATTAAAATTCCTTCCAAAAAGGAAGCTAGAAAAAAATCAGTAACTGTATTGTTTGCCAAACACCATAGAGTCCATAGAGGGTCTGCTGTTATAACAAAATTCAACCTTCCTCTTCTCTATTGAATTCCTATAATCTGTCTTCTTTTTCCTAGTAAATAACCCTCAGATCCCTTCTTTCTACCTTTTCCTCCCATCAAAATTCTCCCCTTCACAGGTGACAGCTACATTTCCATTGAGATGATTGGATGCGTAGCCAAATACATGCAAAACAATTCTTTGCACATTGTATTTTGCCTTGAAATTTGGTGCTTCTCTCAGACCTGAGGAAGGGCCTGTCCCCCACAGTCATTCTCTAACACTTGCAAGTACCTGTCAGAATCACAGAATAGCCATCAATTTAAAACCCAGTTTATTCCATTTCTGATTTAAGACTTGAATCCTCAGGGTAGGTGAAAAAAAAGATTTAAAAGGAAGATAAGGGGGAAAAAAGGAAGGAAAAGTGAAATGGGACAACTGAGAGAGACTGAAGAGATTTGCTGGAGTTAATGCTGCAGCTCTCTGTCCTTTAATACAGACTAGAAACTACCGTCAGGAACTGTCTGAACATGGTAGCAAACAGGAAAGTGGCTACAACTACTTGTACAACTTGTAACTGGAGATTAGGAGAAACACAAACATCACTTCAGCCAGTTCTGCTTACACCTCCAGCCAGTTATATATCATAAGATCAAAAATAAGCTTTATCTGTGTTATTTTCAGTAAAGAGGTCAAGACTTGATACAGGTTTGCTCTATGTAGTTCTCTCATTTGCACATTGATTTCACGCATGTGAATGAGAACTCAGCTTATACTCTGTGAAAGAAAAGGGACATAGTTTATTCATAGAATAAACTTTGGTATGACAGAGATGATCACCGCCACCTTCAGTTTTAAAATTTCTGATAAAATGTTTTCCTTTCTATTAATGGACTGACTGGTCATCAGGTTTGCAAAATCTTCCCTTACATAAAACACTTTATCATAATAATCTTGAGTAACTTCCTGACATACTCTGCTTTTGTCAAATCTGACAATTGAAAATTCTGAGAAAATTTGAGAAAATCTCACACACATTTTCTCAAATCTGAGCCCAGGTTAGAAGCACTATCTTCAAACTTGAAGATAATTTTCAGGGTTTTTTACTTGTTTGTTTCTGTGATTTACTTGTTTTGTTTCTGTGTTATTTTCAAGCTCTATAATATTTTTCAAAGTGGAAAAAGAAATAAAAATACATCTTTACCTTAAGGCAAAATATCTAGTCATACTTGTACGATTTTAGTGGGACAGCTATATGAAAATAGAAGAAAATTAAAAATTTTGAAAGACAATTCTGGTTTATATGAAAGAAAATTAACAGCTAAAATTTCACTTTGGTGCATAATGAGTTGATAATTGACACTCTGGGTATCTCTACAATCTATGAAAACACACATCCTAATAGAAAGAAAATTAAACACTACACCTTTTTAAATAGTCCCAAAATATTAGCCACCCTTATAAAACTAAAAACCTGGGAAGCAAAACAAGATTCACAGTGCGCCCAGAAAGGCAAAAAAATTGTATATTATGCATATAACCCATACTTCAGAAAACCTATATGCCTTTGAAATTACAAAATCTCCTCAAATCTGTTTCTTCGGATTACCTGCAGCATAAGACAACTAGTTTGAAAGTGAACGGAAAAAAATAAAGATTTCCTATGTGATTATCACATAGAACTGGTACTACTGAATACATTCTTTTTAAATTATAGAATACAATTATAGAATCATTGTACATAAAACTCAAGATCATCAGTAGTCACTACGTCACACACAACACTGACACATGTACTGATAGTGAGAGCTGCATTGCTTTCATCATGTGCCTTGAATTCATAGTCACAGTTGAAGATGGAGATAGGCTGCTGACTATTTCCTTGCCTGAGAAGCAGGCCGTCAGAGCTTGAGTCTGGTACATGTACCACAATGGGCCATTTATTTCATAAACTTTTGTGGATAGACTGCTCAAACACTTCAGAAAAAAAGCTGTGTGTTTCATCTCTTCACCGGGTGAAAATACACAGTCCTTTAGGCCAAACGTTATTCTTACAGAGCTATAACTTCTTTCTCAAATTACAGTAATCCTGCCAGATCTTGAATAATGACCCTTTCCATTCCAGTTATACAATTACCTTTCTTCAGTGACATCTTTGGTATCAGCGTGTATAGAACCAAACACACAGGTCAACTAAAAAAAAAAAAAAGAAAAAAAATCTTTCTTGCCACTCACACCAACAATTTTTGATCCAGTTTATCATCATTCCTTTGTTCAATAGGTGTACTGGAAATATAGCCCCACTAAAGAAGCATTAATTAATGTAGCTCCATTAATTAAGCATTTCTGAATGAAGCAATATGCCACGTTTTCCTTTATCATACATAAAGACTAATGCCTTTCATATCAGTTTCATTGACGTTTCTTGTCATTGTTTTTGTCAAAAGCATAGGCATTTAATTAAAATTTCATAAATTAGTTGTGATTTCACAAATTACTCTCTAAAAAAAGATTTATTTATTTTTTAAACATCAATTGGTAATTTGCAGATTAAAATTTTACAAATGCATACAATGACTTTATACCCATGTTGTACCAATCTGAGTGAGTTCTGTGGGGTTTTTTCATCTAAATCACTGCTACTAACAAGGCTCAGATGATTTGCTTTTGCCTTTTAAGCAAAGCTGTTTAATAGTATCTTTTAACAAACATGTCTCCTGCATGTTGATAGCTGAAACCATTTATCTGCTATCATTCAGGAACACCGCTGACACATTATAGCTAGCCAGACACAAAGATCTAGATGTACATAAGAGATAAGCTTGCACCTAAAGAGGAAAGACATTGCTGCAAGAGGAGTAGAAGTACACTAGTCCAAATCCACTTAAAAATATTTTTAAAAAATCCTTCAAACAGGTATAATTATTTTGTGTATATGCAAAAATGTTGCTATATTTATATAGTCAATACAGGCAGCTGAACATTTATCATTCATAATACGAAACGTAGTACTATTTAAGGCACTGTAATAGAGCTTTTACTACAGCACAACTGTTAGCATGCATGCTGATTTAAGAACCGTACTTCAGAAAAGTAGTAAAGGTTGCTGCACTAAAGAATGAAACCTAATATTCAGTCTACAATCAACTTTTTTCCAAAGACTAAGTTCACTCCTGAAAATATAAGAAAAAAGAAAAAAAAAATTACCAGGAGAAATAAATGGCTTCAACAGGTCAGATCTTCAATAGTTTATCCTTAAGAGTATCAGTTTTTCTTTTTAGTATTAATTTTATGTCTGAATCCATTTTCAAGGCAAATTATGTCATTCCTTTTTAAAGCATTTTAAAGTGTCAGTCTTTTAAAGCATTTTATTTAGTTTTCCTTATTAAATAATTCTTCACTCATCACAAAATAGTTAAGTACGCTTTCTGCAATGGCCACTGTCTTTTCTTCCTTCTTTCTTATTCTTTTGTATTTTCACAGAATAAAGGTATCTTTCTTTTAAGTCTATGAAATGCAACAGATTTAGGAAACAGTAATAACGCATCAGTACTCTAACAGTGTTTTGTGTTCCTTCAGCTTCCAAGAATCGAATGACAATGAATCACTTCTAGCAACATTTAACAAACAAAAAAACAAAAAAAACCCAAACAAACAAAAAAGAGCTTAATTTTAAACTTTCAGAGTCAAGTAAATTAATATTGTGTTAAAATCCTCAAATCTGATGAAAATACAAAGAGAAGAATTATGTATATTAATCCCAAATTCACGCGAGAAAGGAAGAGACTCAAACATCTAACAGCTGACAAACTAAAGTCCATTCCATTATCCCTCGGACAGCAAGTCTTTTCTCTGTTGAAAGCAACAGGCCTCAAGGATTTTTTATAAGACACATATTTGTACATGTGAAAGTGCTATGTAATAATATATAAAGTGTAAAACCTTATAGCTTGATTGCAGTTATATGTGATGTAAGCATCCATGTGATAACTCCAACCCTAGTTTGTCAGTCTCCCACCCCTAAATTATTCCATAATGCCAAAATGAGTTTTGTTTAAGGCTGACACATCAAGAATAGATATAAAGCAATTTTTCTAAGTACAGCAACTTAGTGGGTTAGTCATAACCCAAAAGGCATCAAGTCAGTTTTGTGCGCTTTGATGACATAAAATCCCTACTGCAATTTCCACTAATCTCTGGATGTTTTATCATGCACACCACGAAGTCTATCCAAGAATAGACTTGGGTATAGAACTCCTGTTCTATTTTGGAACAGGAGATAAATGGAGCACAGAATTGCTCTATCTTGAAAAGACTCCTCTGATTTTCTTCAGCCTCATCTGTAAAATGCGGTATTTACCTACCACACAGGGGAATACGTTTAGACCTTGCTAAACGAGAGTTATGAAATACAGAAGAGCCACCGTGAGAAATCAACAGAAACTACAGGGACAGAACGCAAAGCCTCTCAGCTGTCCCTAAACTAAACCTGGCATTCTGATTAGGACAAATAGTCACCATTGTTTCAAAAGCAAAGTTTAATTTCAGAGTTTAATTCCTCTTTTTTCCCTCCGTTCTGTCAGTTCTTCCTTAGAACTTTATGCCACACAAAGCACTATCTACTTGTCTCTAACCCACTTCAATCAGCCTGTGAAAAGCAGGGCTTTGTCACTAGAGCACTGCATTTCCACCTGGATTAGCTATTCAATAAATCTGCTGAGGATGTGGTAACAGTAATGTGCTGGGGGAAGCCTCACAGCTGGGAGGGTGGGAAGCAGCAGGTGAAGGCAACTGTGCAAGACACTTGCTCCTTCCTTAGACTTTGTTCAGCATTTTTGTGCTAAATGGTGGTGACTTCGCAGGCACAAAGCTAACAGAGTAAGATGTACCTTAATAGCGAACAGAAATGAAGTCCAAACGTATATTCAAGGGCACAGAAGTCACTGGCTACAAAAGAAGGAGAAGAATTGAAATGAGTGGAGCCCCAGGCCAAAGCGCCATATGCTGTTTCATTACTAAGCTAAATGATCTACAAGGGCAAATCTTATGGTACTGAGCTTTCCATGATCACATGCATTATCATGTCTAACAAAGTACAAAGCCATATTTTCTCTAAGGAATAGAAAGGGAAACGTTAGATAGATCCTTAAAGTAGAAAAAGAATATGCTAGGCTGTATTTAGTGCTTCAAAAAATTACGTGGAAGACTATTAAATCACTTCAGAGATATTCTTCAGGAGAAATAAACTATGATCAGAATAACAGTCTTTAATGAAATTAAAGTCAGCATCTCAAGGCTCACTATCATATTTGGAAAAAAGTTAACACCATCTAACTTTTGCATAAGATGTTAGAATAAGGTCTTTCCCTACTACAGGTTTCTCCACAGGAGTCTGCAGCTGTTGTCCTTCTTGTCTCTCTCTGTACGCCTTAACATCCACCTTAATCATCTATTAATGCAGACTTGATTTCTATGTCTAACCAATGAATAAAAACCTGCCTCTCTACACCAGATAGAGCTCTTCCTAAGAAAACTAGATTTTGGTCTCTTTCGAACATACTCTTACTGATAACTTTTGTCACCTCGTGAAGACTTGTGAAACCTAGCTTTTAGTCTCTGCAACATTTTCCAACAACACAGACAATATCATCTTCTTGCTTGTCCCCAAGAGGAACAAACACTTTCTTTCATGCTCATTTCTTTCTGATTCTCAAGTTCAAACTGTAAGTCTTGCAGATTCCTTCTTCATAATTAACCTAAGATATGGCCTACCCATGAAGCAGCTCTTTCTCAGCTTATCCATCTGTCTTCACTACTGCAAGTTTGACAAAATTATTAATACATCTTAGCAAACAAACTGCTGAAAAGGAGCAAAATCTTCTAAGAAGCTGAAGAAAAAGAATGGCAGCACAGAGCATAGTTTATCTGGGCAGCATTTCAAGCACCTCATTAAGCAGTTAAAAGGAAATAAATCAGTCAAAGAGGTAATAATGCCAGATTTTAGCTGCCTGTGGATGAACTGAGGTGAAGATGACACTTTGAGAACTGACTGTCAGGGAGAAGAGCAAGAGGGAGAACATACATACACACTCAGAGACACAGTAGAGGCCTATAAAACTATCCGAAACTGAATTTTGGAGATGGAATCCAACAAGGTTTAAATCAAACTTAAGAAAGACTAACAAATGCAAGGAGGCTGGGCAACATCAAGTTATTTACCACAGCACCAAGTATTCCAAAGACAATCTGCAGCTGAATTGATATAACCTTATTCAAAGCCCACTTAAATTGTGTAGGAATCCTTCTGCAAGCTTTAAATCAGGCTGTCTGGAGACAGATAGGTTGAAAGAAAGATTGGGAAGAACCAGTGAAGTCAGTGCAGTTTTCACATTTTTTTACTTTTTGTATCTGCAAATTTCAGATTTGCTTAAAACTTCCAGAGTATTTACAAATTAAGAAATATTTAACTTGTATCTGCATACTTGTATAGTACAAACTTCAAAGTATCTTAATCACCAAAAAAAACGACTGCAGTAACAAGGAATGAAAAAAAAAAAAATTCCTCATTGTTATTGTGTGGAGAGGTATAAAATTCCAAAACTATCCTGAAAATCTTAAGACTATTAGGACAATATAAAATTTCCTTAATAAGAACTTTTATTCTGTCAGCAGCTTAGTTGTTATGTAAATTTGGACTGGAGCTTTAACTATGAAATAAAATGCAAATTACCTTGCATACAAAGAGACAGGATGCATATGAACCTAGATGGTAAGAATCAGTATATTCATATACAGTAATTAAAATAAGCTATATAAAAGAGAATAAATGTGATCAAAATAATGCTTCAAGAGCCTGAAAGCAAAGTATTTACCGATAAGGCATATATCCCTCTTTTCTAAAAGAGTCAATGTGAGATAGGAAGCCAAAAGACTTTTGTATCACTTTTGATCAAAGATTACAATACATGTTTTTTAAAACTCCACAGTGCTCTTTCTTTAGAGAAAATTAACAAGTGAAGGAAAAGCAAAACTATATATTTAAAGAGGAAAACTACAAAACACGGACAGAAGTAGCAGTTTTGAGCTGCTTTGATTTTTTGCCTTTTTAAGAAGCTTTGAGTAGACCAAGCACCCTCATGCTCTTACTGATTCTTATACAGGTCACTTTCTTTAGGGTAATACTTGACATAGGTGTTTTTCCTCAATTATAAATAAAGCAAAGGAAAATACCAGAAGGACAGAAAGCCTGTTCTTACACGTTTCCAAGAGAATATTCTTCTATCAGTGAGAGAGAACTGAACTACTTTAAAAGAAATTTAGAGATTCAGAAAGCTTATAAAACATTATCTTCTCCTTTGGACATGAAACACAAAGTTTATTTCATGTTTGCTGTTAATATGATTCTCACACAGGAAAAGTAGCATTTTCTTATTTGTTATTCTCTGTTATTAAATCAATACCTTTTTCCCCCCTTCATTAACCACCACAAATCTCAGTCTCAGGTTTGGATATTATGAGAGAGAGAGAGACACACACTAGAAAAAATTCCAAGGTAGCATCAAATTTTCAGATTAAGATTTTTCAGATTAATCATAGCATTTACTAATGTAAGAAACTGTTTCAATAGCTGAAGCTGCTAATGGATATGTATCAACCCTAAAGAATCATTAGTGGGACAAAGCATACATCCACTTAAAGTAAGGTTCTTTCAGCAACAGAATTAGAACAGAGATTTGACGTATTAAGAAAAGTTCATTATATGTTCTTGCTCATTATATTAAAAGTGAAGACTAGAATTTAAATTTGAGATGTTTAAGACACAGTGCCATCTTCATTCCAAAATTCTGCCCTTGGTAACAATTTAGTTCTATTAAAAGTTAAACTGTTTATTTCTAAAGGAAGGTTCCATTTAAAAAATTAATCTCTGAATGGGCCTTTTAAAAGAAAAGTAGAATCAGTGTTCACATTTTCTTGACGCTTTTACTGGTCTCTGACTATATTTTGAAATTATTCCCTCCCACCTTTCTATTTTACCTGCCAACACCTTAGATGTATGGAATCTCACTACTACATTAATAGAGCTTGGATTTCCATTGCAGATGTTAGCAATATAAGTATGCGCTTTGCTACAACTTCCCTGTTCCACCCCACTAAAGGCTGAGTTTGGGTCTTTACTAGTATATGTATTTAAACTTATCATTTTTTTCATTTTCAAGCTGCATATACATTCTGGTAATAATCCCAAATGACAGAGAAACTAAAAAATGTCTCTACGTAACTGTGAAATGTGAAAGAATAGTAGGGTAATATATAGTACCAATATAATAATCTAGTTTTACAATGTAGCGTAGTAACTTTCCAAAGGAATACTTTTCCTTCCTGTTTCAGCTCACATCTTCTGAAGAAGGAATGCTCTAGTCTGTATGTCCAAAGAGTAATTATGCACAAACTTCAGTTTTTGACTCCTTAAGTGACACTGGATGACAACAAATCTCTCTGCCTCACTGTGTCTGAACCATTCAAAAAGGAAATTACGTGCCTACAGAATACTTTTACCAGGATGACTGTCTTTTTGCATTAGAAGTTTCCATTTTAATCTCTAAACAGAAGAACCTGCAAAGATAAAGGTACAAATCCTGAGGAGACATGTGCATGCTTAGCCATAAGCACTGCAAAGAGCACTTCTAAATTACCTGGAATATCAAATTGGGCATAAATTTAAGACTATGATTAGGTGAGACATCACATTAAGAAAATACAGACTGTAGAAAGACCTACCAACTGTTTGCTTTGTTTTTCAAGTACATCTTTCTTATGAAAGAGGTGAATCTAAAGATAATCTTATATATACCAGAAAATAATGCTGGATCAAATTTTAAAAAACATTATATAGTTTGTAGTTCTAACCACATTACTAGTCCTTCTAGTTGAAGTGTGAGCCCATGAAAACATCCTTAAACAGATATTTGCATCACAAAGTAATTTAAGGATCTAATTTATTATTAATTTTGTCTGCATTTATTCATGTGATTTATTTTAAAGTATCTTGACGGTAAGGCAAACAATAGAACTATATTATTAATAATTTTGGTGAACAAAAGTCTAACAGATAATGTCTGATGGGATTAGATGTAAATATAGTTAATCTGAAGAGCATAATGAGATGCACATTATTTCTTTATTCTCTCTGAAGTTTACACAGTCTGGCAAGGGACACATTTGGCTAAACAACTCAAAGCGCTACTGTTAGGTGTCTCAAGCTAGAGCCTGAACATGAATATAAGTAACCGAAAAATGTAAGAAACTTCCATACCTTTCTGTGGATCAGCACTGTTAAGACTGGTGCTGCAGTAGCAGTTTCTAGCTGTACCTGATGGGTAATATTTTCTTTTCTGTCTCATTCGAGAAAGGAATTCCTTTGCAAGCAGTGCTTTACTGGAAGTAGCCTTATCATTTGAAGGATGAATATCAGACAGACCAACAAGTGAAGAACCTCGTAACTTCTGAAAGCTCATATTGAAGGAAGAAATGAAATGGTGGCCAACGAAATTGAAGAGAACAGAAAGCTACCAGATAAGAAAAAATTCCAGTGGGATGGCGTGCTGCACAGCTGCAACACAATGGGAGCAAGCTAATAATAAAAGGGCAGGATAAGAAGGGTCAACAAATAAGCAGTCACCTAGTACAATACCAAGATTTCAAAATGAACAGGGCACAAAGTGACACAAAATAAACACCTCAGGGGGGGCGGTTCTATAAAACCATGGTAAGAGGCTAGGTAATAAGCAGGAGAAGGTGGAATGAACTTTTTTCAGCACAAATCTGAGTCTAGAAGAATCACAGAATTAAAAAGAACTGAATTGCGCTTATAAACATAACAGTTATCTCCTCAAAACAGTTTCCCCAAAAGTCATATTGGAAAACCTGAGGGTTACACTGAAGACCCTGAGATATTTCTAGCAGGCAAATATGAAGCAAGGGTACAGAAGTCCTATTATATTAATATTAGACACTGGAATATCTCCTAGCTAGACACCGTCACATTTTGGAATCCAGAACTCAACAAATGTGTGGATAGGTTGGATACGGTTCAGGGGACAGGCAGGAGAATAGCTGAAGGATTGAATAACAAATCTTATGCCAAAACCTAAAGGACTTAATATATGAGAGAGAGTCAAATAATGACATGATCACAGACTATGAACTTCAATAACTTCCCTAGATGGGTAAGCTAGTGGAGATTAGTGTACCTTAGTGGGCAAAGATAGAAGCTTGGAAAGGGGAGGGGACAGTACTAAACAAAACACAGAAAGCAAGACACATTCAGACTAAAGAGATAAGATTATTGTGACAATAAATATAAGTGATCCCTGAAATAACTTATCGAAATCAAGATTAATCACTTGAAATTTTTCATCGACATACTAGATTTTTTCCTTAAGAAGGTGATCTACATTAAAAAAGGTACTGAAATCTGAAATGGAAACAGATTCCAGGAAACTCTGTTGTCTGTGACACTGTCACATGAACTCTTCTAGTCCTGAAATCAATCGCAGTTAAAAAAAAAAAGATGGTAATGATTTTCTGAAGTTGGTAAAATCTTTCTTCTATTGATCTTACTATATTCCGCATGAATAAAGTAATCAGACCTTTATAGTGATACTATGTCTTTTGCAACACTGACAGACATTTTCTATTGTGAATTTATTTAGTAACTTTGGAATCAAATCACAAATGACCAGTTTAATCCTTTTAAACAAAGTTTCCTGCTGGATTCTAAATACATCCTTGTCAATTAGAATAAATACATGCGTATACACTGTATAGCGAAATCACAAACAGTATGATATTGATTATGTAAAGAAAATAAGCTTTAAAACATGGAAAAGTATCCTTAAGGACTTCTTTCAAGTTCTTTATATTTTATGAAATAAAACTTCTCAGACTTCCTCTAATGAAACATAACTAACATCCTTCTGATCTTGAGTGATGTAAATATTTCCCTCTTTCGTTCAGTAATTCTCATCCTTTCAATACAATATAGAAACATATGTTGGTAACTCTTACTTTTCTTTTTAATATATTCAATAACCTCAACGTTATTTTTAACAAAAGAAAATAAAAATCACTTATATGTGTTCTTTGTTTCTTAGCTTTGATCTCGCACGTAAATTCCTCTCAAATAACGTTATCTTGCTTTTCTCAGACTACAGACAATATTGAGCCTTGCTGCAGTAGCCATTTGATTACAGGAAGAAGGGCTGCACACTTAATGAACTCTTTATTTGATCTGACAATGCAAATGCATTTTGATGTTATTTCTAGCATTGACGTTGAAATGCTTTCACCATTAGTGTAACCAAGGATGGAAAACAGAATGGGAAAGCTAAACACCCACAGACACCATCTTACCTACCTGTAGCAGTACAGAATTTTCAAGGCAGAGGCTTCTATGCTAAATATGCTATTTAGTATAGGACACATAAATAAATACAATATTTTCTTTGGCACAACATTTTTAACTTAGAAAAGCTTATCAGAGTTATTTCAAGTGGCACAAAGTTAAATAAGTAACAACACAGAAATAAAATAACAAAAGGTGAAAAAACAGCATTTTAGCTGTTCATAAAATTTATGAGGATCTGAAGGTCAGATGGAGAGAAAGCTTATTCTGTATGATAGAAGGTGCAGAGAAGAACAATCCAGAAACTAGTGACAGACCATGGATATGCAAAGGCAAAACCAAACTGGACTTTGGAAGAGGGTAAATACCAGTAAAGATCTGACTTCTAATCTGTATCAGTATAAGCCCATGCAACCTGTATGTTTGAAAAAAAGTTAAAAGCTAGATTTTGGAAAGCTGGGAGTTGAGAAAACCTGTAAGGCAAAACTACAATTCTGAAAGTAATATGTACTTCAAGATTCCAACAAAAGTGGGTTGGAGATATTAAAGTGTCATATGTGGGAAGAATTCCAGAATGAGTGAACAGGCAATGTCAAGAGAGCCAGAAAACTATGAGAGCTTTTTCTATTGCAATTTCCTGGTCAGGAGCTGAGTATGGAAAATAATGAATGACCCAAGATATCAACTTGTGTGTTTAATTGCTCGTTGATTGTCTCCATTGCATGGGGAACTTGGAGACTGTATGTTACCTGATAGAACAATGAAAAATTCAGAGAAATACTGAAGAACAGATTCTGTGTCCTTATGAAAATGTAAAAGGGCACGATGTATACTACAGCTTTGACACAAATGTTTCCAGATTTATCCCTAAGGTGTTACTCAACAAAAATCAAAAAAGGGCTTCTAAATTCTCCTTTTGTCCCCAAACCTACCCCTCCCCAAGTTTTATAAGCATAAAAAATAGAAAATATTTTTTTAATAGATAAAGCTCAAAGCAGCTAGGAAGACTAGAAGACATACAGAGAATTGTCTTCCTGTCCACTGTCTTTTATATCTGGATTCTTGCTTCTATAGATTGTTTTTAAAATATCTCATTTAACCTATAAAGTCCTCCAAGCACTGAGTTTTAGAATTTTTTTCTTCTTATGCATTCTTCAGTCCATGTTTGACATATGAGAATTATTAACCTAATCATAAACATAATAGACCAATCCTACACACAGTTCTTCAAACAACCTGTTCTTGAAGATAGATAATTTTCCATACAAGATCTGTCCTGGATGCCTTTTCCAGCTCCTCTGAAGTAACTAAATACCTGTCACTAATCTGAAAAGAAGTTGACAGTGGCCATAAATATACAGGAATTACTCAGTATTTCATACTCAGGGCTTCAAAGTGAAGGCTACTACATATAAACAGCCCTGGATTAAAAAAAAAAAAGCATTCCTGACACAAGATCTTAAATCCCCAAATGTGCTGATTTCCTGACTCATCTCCTTGTCAAAATATACACTTTAAACTACAAATATTTTCAAGATAAAATATTTGGTAAAGTAGACAAAACCAGTTTTGCTTACTGGTTTAGAAGCTGATCATGTAAACTTCTTCTATCAAACAAAAATAGGATTTTCTACAGAAAAATGTTTTTGTATTTCCCTCTGACATAGGTGGAAATAAAGATCTTTTGAAGGGAATCAGTAACTCCACTATAAACACATACCAGGTTGAGTATATGAAAAGCAGAGATTTAGTAGTTTATCAAACAAACTTCATGCAGAGTATAGTGTTCATGACTGAAATGTAATGTTATAAAACATATAAGCTTAACCAGTCATATTTTATGTTTATGAGAAATGGTACACATATGGTGCCTTGCCTTGCATATAATTTAAGCATACAATTTCCTTCTGCTTGATTAGCCTGATTCAGTAAGAAAAATCAGTAAAAACATACTTCAGAAAAAGTATGTCAACAACTTAATTCTGTTGGGGTATTTTATCACCGTCTGATTGGAAGCCATTCACTGATGTAAATTTTTTTCCAAATTAAAAATGGAATTATCATTCTTAGATGCTCATAGTTTTGTTTTGTTTCTACACCCTTCTGAAAGAAACTTTAATTACTTAACTGATAGCATATCCGTCATTAATCTTGTTAAAAAAAGAAAAGAACAGATCTCTATAGGGGAGGGAGAATGTGCTCTTTATTCTGCCATTTCATGTTATCAGCTATGAATACACCACCAAAGAAGCAAAAATAACCTTTTTGATGAAGAAGAGCCTTTTTTTCTTATTGTTGTAAATAGCATTGCTAACCAACAAAAAGGAAAATATATCAAAATTCTTCCATGCATAACATTTGCAAGTTTGGAGAATATTATTTTCCTAATTCATTTTTCCTTTTGTTCCCTTCATAAAGAAAAGGCTTCTTCAAAATATGCTTTTGTAAATATAAAGTCATGCTTTTCAAGGGCTCAGAGGCTGCTCTGAGCTTCCTGATGTTAGATTAAAAGATGTTTTTCAAAAGAAGAAATAAACGAGCATTACAAATTTACATCAGTGTGTAATAAATGTTTGTCTAAGGAAAAAAAGAAACAAAAATATAACAAAAAAACCCATCCTTCTTCCACTGGAATAAAAAATGTGTAGCACTGTTTAAAGAGAATAAGCATCACATATATTTTGTTTAATTATATAATATTAGGAAAAACAAATAACCACGGGATTTAGAACAGTGTATTTAAAAGCTAATTCTATGTTAGAAACAAAAACTAAGAATGACTAAATGCTCCTGCAGTATTATAAAGTAACATTGAATTATCATAGGACTGGTGTTAGAAGAGTTACTTAATATTGTAAACATTAGGCAATTACTTAAGAAAAATATTGATGATTTATTGTGCTTGTGAGAGATTGAATTGTTATCTCCAGCTGCTTGTCTCAAAGATTGCTAGGTGCCAGAGACTGGACTGCCATCTCCAGCCATTCATCTCAAGGACCGTTAGGTGTAAGAACTGTGAACTACTTATCTCAAGACATTTGTCTCTGGGATGGCCTGTTTAAGCAGGACACTCCTC
>JANZLQ010000007.1:6582266-6597664 GCA_026212715.1 Elanus axillaris
GAGAAGTTAAGAAGCAGGCACTCCTTTATTGCAGTGCTGGGCACACAGGGGATCACTCCACCTAGCGTGTGCACCTGTCTCATCTAACAGTGCAGGTTAAATATACACCTTTTATACATATTCATTCCATTTCTGGGAAATGTTATACATAAACATTATCTTTCCAGTAGATTATTAGCATATGTAAATATCCTTAATGCAGGCGCAGTGAAGTTCCGTGGTGGTCTTCAGGAGCCCTCTGGTGGTCTTCCATAGTCTTCCTCACTTATCCACTTAAACCTCTCTTGGGTGATTCTGCACAGTACCATTCTCATTGTTATCTATTAGTTTACATAAAAATGCATACTATGTCTATTCTTAAATTTAACATTGCTAATGATTGGTCCTTCAGTCGCACCATTTTATTAATATTCTCATGCTAAAACAATCATTGGTTAATCTCACTTAACTCTACTGATAGGAAACCTCAATAATTCAATCGAGATAGGAAGGGTAAGGGGTTTCCTAGCAGCAAACTGGTGTCCATAAAGGTTTCCTTAGTTTCCTAAAACAAAACGCTACAAATCAATTAATCTTTGTCAAAGTCACTGCGGTTAACTGATTTTAAACAATGCTTGTATCTTTATGGTTACACATAGTACATTTCTTCAGGTTCCTAAGTTCCTATGACTAGAATTGATTTTTAACACTCCTACATTTTACAATTTTACTTTTTTTTAATCAAACCTGGCTCTTTTATATATTCAAGTTTTAATTTTATCATCATATTTGTAACAGTGGTGGGCTCCCACCACTGAAAAATTGAAGACTGAGGACCAATGGGACTCTGCTGGATCCATGGTGGTGACTATCCTTGCAACTCTATCCTGACTGCTTGCTTGATTTCTGCCTTTTCTTCCATTCTATCCTATCACTACTATTTTCTACTTTTGATAATAAAAGCTCTTTTGGGGTATACAGCATTTGACCTCGTTTGTGTCAATCTCATTCTTGGGATCGCATCAAAACCTTCCCCGACATTGGATTGGGACAGTGATGTAAAAGGTTTTGTGATTTCTCTAACTAAATGCAATTACAAGTAATTCAAATAAGGTATAAATATAGAATCTGAGTGCATAGCAAAGGCTGATAAAATTAACCTTTGGATACATACAGACTGGGAATTCCAAAAGAAGAGTTCTGATCTCATCATGGACTTTAAGGCGTCTTTTTTTATATAGCAGCAGGTATTTAGCACTCTTTGGCTACTCATGTGAATTAAAACTAGATCTGAAGTAACTACAAAATATGTTAAGTGATAGTCATTCAGTGCTTGACTATTAAGATGATAAAATGTGGTTGAGGTCTCTAGAGAGATTACAACAAGAATTATTTACAGATGTGGCTGAACGCAGGAGACCAAGAAAACATTCCATAGTATGAAAAGAAATCATTAATGCTGAGCTGCAATGGCAAAGGAATTTGAGGCAACAGTCTGATCTGGAACTGAAGTTGCTGGCTTGTTTCCAGCCCTCCTATAGCCAAACAAGCCTGAAAAGCTTAGGCCATAGTTGCACATAGTTTTCTACACAAGGTTATACACAGACTATGATAAGCTATATTTGCCCCAGGAAAATCAACAGATCACCTGAAGAATAAGATCGGTTCGATTTGGTGGGAGTCTTTTAAGCCAACTTAAAAACTGGTTTAGATATGAGGAAAAAGAGACTATTCTGAAAACAAAATTTTCCCAAGACTTGGATAGGTGCAATGGCTTTTCAGAGTATCTAATGTAGGGCAAGAGATACGTGCAAGAAAAACAGACTGTGAGACCGAGACAAACATTGTAGCCCTCACAGATCACTTATTTGAAAGGAACTGCTGTGCAATATTATATTGCAAGGGATTCTTCATTGTAAATTTCAATATATTCATAGGCAAAGAAGGGAAAAAAAAGAGGAAAGGAGAAAGGGGAGAGAGGCTTAACTGGTATGACACTACCAACACACCCCTCAAACGAGTTGGCAAATGCCATAAAAAAAGGAAGAGTGTGCTCAGTGACTTTTAAAGGTTCACTGCTCTACCGAGACACTATTTTAGGGTCTGGGAAATGTTAAGTTTGCATACTGAATAGCATAAACAATCTTAAAAAGAAAAAAAATACCCCTGCTGAACCCCAGGTAATATTATCTACTACTGCTTCTTACATTTTTATCCACTATAGGAAAAATGGAATACATTACATAGGTTTGTTAGAAATTGTTTGCCAGATGAAAGTCAAACTTCAGAGGAACAATGCAATCCCCAGAGAATCAAAGATAAAGAAAGCCTGTGATCATCCAGCCACCCAGCCACTTCAAGTCCACTTTCCAAAAAGCTGAGTAACATTTGGCTGCACCTGAAGAGAATCAAATGATCACATCAATTTTCTGGAAACTATTCTGAGGAACAAAGAGTCGTCTCAGAATCAAGAAGGACAGACCTCAAAATTTAAATGACATACCAGATAGTATGATAATTCTGTGCTTTTCCAGTAATAAAATCCATTACTATTTCCATCAATCACTTCAATAAATATCACACGGAAAAGACAGATTAAAAAGTAAACATTACATTAACATTATGGTATATATTCACAAGGAATTCCAGATTAAAGTGTGAGTTTCTCTGGGATCTGCCCAAGGCAGAGCTTATTTATCCCAGGAGTACAGGTTCTTCAATGCAAAAACTTTTTTTTTCTAATCTTTCCCCATTGTAAACGAGTTCAGTTAGAGTGATGTTTCAAAAGAAAAATATGTACATACACACACAGAGCCTTTGATTTTTACTTTTTTTTTAAAAAAAAAAAGAATTATAATAGTAACAGTACTCACAGCAACACAATGTTTAAGAATATGACACAATTACTCCTCAAACTAATCTCTCCTAAATCTTGCAGGGATTAAAAGACAAATAATTTAAAAAAAAATCTACCTTAAAAGAAAAAGGAAAAACTGCCACAATTTTAAAACTTACATCAGAGCTGAAACCGTGACCTAATAGCTGACAAATGCAACCGATATATACACACCTAGCACAGAACACAGAAAAGAAAGCACTGAAAAGCACAATCCAGAGGCTCTTGTAACGAGTCACAGAAACATGTTGATATCAGAAAGGTACAGCAGCTAACAAAAACTATCAGGATTTAACTGGCACATTTGTCCATTTCTGTACCACACAGCTGAGACCCCACTCTGACAGGGCTATTCCACCCCTGGGGGAAGGCTGCAGTTTCCATTTACTAACCTACTGGGCAGATAAGCCTGTCCAATCCTGGGTGTCTGAAGCTGCCCCAAGCCCCAACACATACTTGACACTCCTGATACCCAACAGGTAAAGGAAGAGGAAAAGGAAATGTTATTTTGTTTTTGTCAACTGCCTGGAAGAATACAAAATGGAAAAAACTCAAACCTTTCATGATTCTTTTGTCTTGTCTTCCAAAATACTGTTTATCAAGCTTCACAAAAGCTTTGTGAAAGCATTTTCTTTGTCTTCTAATGCAGCACAGTATTTCTAGAAGCTAAGATTAAAGTGGTTTTGAGTCAATTTGAGTATCTTAATCAAACACTTTTCTAACCTCTGCTCTCTACCTCCAGATAGGAATGACTGATGATTCACTCTGAAATTCCTTATATTCTACACAAAAACAGATGGCTTCAAAAGGCTGGAAAAATTCATGCAGACACCTCACGGCCTGTGCCTTCAACCAACCAGTTAGCACAATATTGGCATTCTAAGTTGTTTAGAAATGTGAGCTAGCTCCTGAATGAAAACACTAAACTGAATTTTGTTTTAAAAGATCCTATTACTCTCTGAAGTATGTTCCATAAGAGAAGGAAGGAAAAACCTGCCACATAAGTATCCCTACATGGCCTACAACCATATTTATTTTTACTTCTCTCAATGATGACACAAAGAAAATGCATTCATTTAGGACAAGAGGAAATGGCCTCAAGTTGTGGCAAGGGAGGTTTAGGTTGGATATTAGGAAAAATTTCTTTACTGAGAGGGTTGTCAGACATTGGAACAGGCTGCCCAGGGAGGTGGTTGAGTCACCATCCCTGGAGGTATTCAAAAAGCGCATAGACAAGGTGCTCCAAGACATGGTCTAGTGGGTATGGAGGATGGTTGGACTCAATGATCTTGAATGTCTTTTCCAACCTAAATGATTCTATAATTCTATGATTTGGTCATCTCTAGGAATGTAGAGCTAGACATTTTCACCTTCCCAAAGCTTCCCATTTTCCTGTGGAAGGACAGACAGATTGTCACATTTGAGTCTGCTACTTCAGAAGCAAGTAAAACTCATACACTGGAAAAGATTTATGTAGGGAAAGCACTATACATTCATAGTACTTTAAATACAGCTATTACTCAAACCTCACAAACCCTCTGCCTGAGTTCTAAGTAATCACAGTGGTACAACATTTACCCCCACTTGCAAAGAGCAAAGCACAGCACCTCTATATGATTTTGATATTTCCATTCTGACATAGGTTCACTTCAATTTGTATTCAATAAAATCCTACAGTTGAAGCAAGAGTACTGTTATGAAAAGAAGCAATGAGGTGGAAAACTGTCTTTTGAACTTTTTCTTTCACTGTTAAGAAAGTCATGGTATATTTCAAACAAATAGGAACTGTTACAATCTCTGAAAGCATGTACCCTGGAATGAATTTAATTTAATCCTTACAAAATAACTTGAGTGGAAAACACAGTTCAGAAAGCGATACTATACAGTGAATTTCATTTACAAAGAAATAAAATGACTTACCATACAACTATAATCTCTCCTCATACTCTACTGTGATGTTATGATTTTATACAGTGCCATTTTCTCTTGTTGTAGTGAACACAATTTTAGAGTTGTCAGAAAAGATTTAGATTGACTTGAAATACATATAATCCCTTGACAAATACTTTACATCCTATTAAATAAACCCAAGTTTTGAGTTCGCCTAGCTTCTTTAGTGGGGGCAATGTTCATCTTACCAGGAAGCAGACAAAGAAAGATTCCAGAATACCAAACAACAGCAACTAAAACGGATTTCTTGAATCGCATATGAGGTAATGAAAGAACAACAATTACCTGTTCCCAAGAGCTTATTTCACTACTGGTTTAGTTCCCATTGAAGATCACCTCAAAATTTATTACCATACTCAAAAGTAACTCAAAATATTTGGCCAAATCTGGCCCTTAGCTAAAGGCTGCAAGGCAGAGTAGCCCCGTGAAATACAGGTGCAACTCTATGCAAGGACGACTTGTGAGATCCACTGAAAACATAGATGGCTTTCCAGAATCTCCACCTATTTTTAAATTATATTAAGCTGAAAACCTTGCTCCTCAAGCAAATGAAAGGGTTTTTACAAAACAAACTATATTACAAAATCTATCTTTGTGATTTCTTCCTTAAAAACCAAACCCACAAAGGACTATTAGTCCCCACTGGTAACCCCCAACAAGCAACTGGTTGATAACGTCTCTTTCAGAATTGAAGAAAGTGAAATGGAGAACATAAAATGAAGAAACCTATTTCTGAGAATAATAAAACAGTCTTAGCTGTAAGCTGTAGACATACTCCAAGAGCCAGATACTGTGGCTGAAGTACTTCCTGGCTCTTTTAATAGCTCTAACATATTTTTTTTTTAGTGTTAGAAAGACATGTAATACTAGAATCTAGAGAAGTGCAATTCAATACACCCTTGTAAACAAATTCCATATTATACAGATACCCCTTAAGCATCATGTTACCAGCAGAAAACATAGTACAGCAATGCATCCAGTAAAAAAACAAAAAAAAAAAAACCAAAAAACCCACCGAACAAACAAACAAAAAAATAAACCCACAAAATACAAACAAACCACAAACAAACAAACCAACCCCAAACTGCCCCATCCTCCCACTCACTCAAAAAAAAAACCCCAAAAACCCACACCATCAAATCTTGGTGGTCCACACTAGATCTGAATTATACACACCTTCAACCAAATAAAGACTACATGTCAAAAACGTAGCATCCTATCTCTTAGAAGCACATAGAACACAATGCTAAAATTGTTCAAGATTTTTTATGTATACACATAAACAAGCATACTAGGGAGCTGCCATTTGTTACAAAAGATAACGCTAACACTGAAATGAAGAAAAGCAAGGACACAGGCGTGCCTACTGCGATTCCAATTGCGAAACCCTAATGATTCAGGCTTTTCTTCTGGCAGCTTCAGAGAACTAATGCAATGACTTAGAAGCCAAATAGAAGCAAAAAAGGAACTTACGATAGATGCTGCACCTGGGAAGAGGCATGGGTTTGTCTGGGGTTTTGTCCAGCTCAGTCTCCTCTTTCTCCCACCACTGGTCAATGGATTGCACCACCAAACAAGGCCCAAATATGAGGTTAGCTCAAACCAACCTGAAAAGATGATCCTTTGTTAACCTCACGTGCAAAACTTTCCAGACATAATCTGATAAAGTCAGATAAGTACATCCTTACACTATTTCAGTGCTTCAAATTGAACATGGACTCGCATGTTCCTCTGTGCCAAAGCCAGAAAAATTATGAAGTAAACACTAACAGAGCTCCAAACCACCACTCTATCCACATGTCAATGGAAATGGATTTCCACACAGGACTACATGATAACCCACGTAACAAATGTCTAGAGACCTCCACATCCCAGAAGCCCAGAGAAAAAAGAAATGTCATCATTGAGGGCTTCTTTCAAGATGTCGGATGCACTGCAGAGATCCCCATAGACCAATCCTGTAGACACAAATAACATATGATGGAGAAATTTGGGGATTTTTCTGCCACAAACACAAAAGAATTATTGTCTCATATAAATTCAGTAATATTTTATATGCATGCCTCCTTAAAAGTAAAGAACTTGCTTTTAAGTAACTGAAAGCAGTACAGCTTTAAATGCACATTCAGCTGTTGACTAATAGATGATCAAGGACTCCGAAATACAATTATAAAAAGAGATTATGCAGGGTCACAAGCTTCCAGCTTTATTCAGAATTTGGAACAACTTTCACCATGAATAGTTCCAATTGCACCACTTACAGGAATGACTGCAGATGACAGTGCATGACTAGAAGAATCAGGACAAAACATTTCCAGTCTTAAGGCTTGGATTGCCCCTATCACCTAAACTTTCCATTTGAAAAGCAGCGACTTATCCACTGTAGATGGCCTTTTCCCGAGTCCAAAATGAGAAAGAATTCAAGAATTATCACCATTTGTACTTTGATTTTCCCATTAACTTTGGAACATAGAATTAGGACTTCCCATAAGCCTGAAACTATCCTAGAAGAGATGGAAACAAACAGCATGCACTGACAAAACACATGGAGGTAATGTGTCCGGTGAAGATCACCCTCAATGTGGTAGTAGTTCAAGCACCGAGAAAGAGAGTAAGCAAAACAGTTTCCCAAAAGAACGTATGGAGTAGATCACTGTTTCAAAGTTATACAGAGAAATATTTTAATGCAGTACAGAGTCAACACAAGTACATTAATAACTAGAGAAAAGTTTTACAGGGGACACTAATTCCTGGTGTTCACCCTATATTAAAATAAAGGCAAATTGCAATTTAATCCAGCAGTAACAGACAAAATCCTCTCTATCAAAAATAATTTGCAATCATGTACCTGAATTTCTCACAAAAGTATGGAAAAAGATACCCTGATCATATATAAAGACAGCTACCCAAAAATAGGATGCTCTAACATAATTCTGAAGAAGGGACCCTCCTAATTTGAGGAAACTACAGGGTAGTGTCAGAATGGGAAAGGTTGCAAGTGGTCTGGCATGGTGAAGTAATATCAGAAACAACAGGAAACAAAATCTATGCATAAAAGGCAGGATGTGGAAGTGATTTTTAGGTTCTATGTAACCCTGGAAATGTCTTAATTCAGTCCTGGGACATGTCATAGGTCGATGCACCATCATCCACTTCATTGCTTTCCAAGGGACAGTAAGCCACCAGTCTACAGGGGAAGGAAGCAGAAGCACTGCCTAGCCAGTGTTCTGAGCTGGACAATCAAAACCTCACACGCTGCCAGAATAGAAGTAGACCAAGGCACTCAGGAAAGATTTATTTCACTGTGAAACGTTCATAAAGTTTCATCACAGCTCAAACAGTACACGGAACCAAGAAAATACACAGATATTAAGGAATTAATGGATGTATTAATGAATACTAGGATGAACTAACACAGGTTATCTTCTGAGAGGGAGGACATCAGCAATGCAGGAGACCAAGTTAGTATAGCACACCACTTTCAATATTGCCGTAAACGATAGATTCATTTCTTCCAAAATCCCCTAAACCAAAGACAAAGCTTTGGGAAAATACCTCTAGAGATCAATTCAAACAGCTAGTTTTCTGCCTTTAAGAAGTTATCCAACCATAGCACTCATGTGACTGGAAGTTTTCCATATTTAGCTCTATCTCACCCCATAGCATCAGCGTACAAGTGTTCTCTTAGAAGCTAAACTTCCACCAAAAGAGGAACTATACACCATAACCCAGAAAATAACCTCTGGTTCACATAACTGCTTTGGCAGTTTCATTGTCAGAGAGTGTTCTGAAATGACTACACGTTTAGAATCACAGATTACTGTAAACTCTCTGAAGGATCTCCTTTAAGATAATGAAGGACTGCACATAATGACAGGTTTGTACATGATTGATTGAGCTGATTATTTAACATTTGCTTTCACAAAAGGTGAGCAGCATTTTACAAAAAAGTATCTGGGTATATCTGAATAACAGGATAAGACCAAATCTGCTGATCAACAATGCTGCACAGAGCAAACTATTTATCATAAGCAATATCTTAATGTAGTGAAGTATCTTGCAACTTTAAGGTTACTAAACAAATTAAGCTTTCTAGAACCTTTTTCAACAGTTATCAACTAACCTCCAATAACACTTAGTACACTTACAATATCTACACTAACTAACTTTTGAACACAAATTAGCTGGAATTAGGATGAAAATTTAATGTCTGCCCTACCAACTGTTGCCAAGTGTTTCTAATAATGGAAATCCTTGTTAAGAAGCAAAGAGAAAAAAATGTAATGAAGGAAAGCAATTATTTTATTTAAAAGAATAGCATTTTTTCATTGAAAATAATAGTAAAAATACATAGTTATGTTTTATTATCAGGTAGATGCCAATGATTATCCTCATCACTTTACTTACCTATTCCATCTGATTCCTTGATTTGTCTGCCCACTTTTTCTATTTCTAGGTTGCATGGTCTATAAATTGAGATGGCACATTTGAAAAACCCTGCCTCATTTATCCAAAAATACTCATTTCTATTCAGGTGCTGGCCAAATACCTTCATTTGCTGAATACACTCGCTTTTATACAATGGGAGTTGACATTGTCCACCAAGATTCCAGATCTGTATTTTAAAACTCATAGGGTATCAAATATTTTCAGAAATTATTGAAATTAGAAAGGTTCTGAATGAAAGTTAGAACAGCAGCACTGGATTTTTAAAAGATGGATAAGGAATACTTATGAAGTTTATGCTCCAAGTCAACAAATTGTTTGCAGTTCCCTCCGACAGCACTTTTAAAATTTGTTTTAAAATGCCTAATTTTAAGGAAAAAAAAACAGAGATAAGTTAAGCCAATTTCATTTTTAACGTGATGGCTCTAACACAGGTGCCAGAAAACATAATGTTTGGAAATATTTGAATAAGCAGTAGTGAGATGGAAACCTAAGAAAACACTTCACCATAATCATCTAAAACTGCATCCAGATAAGACTTTGATGGTCTTTTAGCATGAATGTAGCCTGCTTAGCTTAACTAAAAAATGCTGTAAGAAGACCGATTGGGAAGTTGTTAATAATGCACCTTTTGAATTTTCTCCTTTGGTAAAGAATGTGCTGAAATAGAAAAGCAAATTAAAAGTAAGCATATGCACACGTCCATTACTAATACAGGAACCTGCATACCTATACTTCACAATCACCTTGTAATAAGTTGGAGAGCTAATTTTTTAAGCCACTGGAGCTGGATAATGTCTTTTAATAGCTGTTTTGCCCCATTAATTTTACTTTGAGTAAAAAAATAAATCGCAGTCTTTTGATAAAATTGTACCAGAAATAAAACACAGTGCAATTAAATAGCTAACATTCGATGTACTAACCAATACTTGTAAAAGTAGGAAAAGCATTAGATGGTGTCTCTGGCTGTAAAGGAGGCAAGAGCAGGATCAGTACCTGCAACTCTAGCAGTACAGCTGAATTCTGAAAGAAATTTTGCTGAAAATACAGAAAATGTTACCATTTTTCCTTTGGCTTATACGTTTTGTTTAGAAAAAGCTAGAAAATAACCGCTATAGTTAGAAAGGTCTATTGTCTTTTCCACTCTAAAAGACCAAAGCTAGCTGGCGTGTTTACTTCCCCGCACACCTGGAGAGCCGGGCACGGGCACGGGCACGCTGCACGCACCTTCCCTCCCAGCGCCGCAGCAGGAGAGAGCAGCTCAGAGTGGAAAAACATGAGCACTGTTTTCTGGAATAAATGTATTCACATCTGAAGATGTACTGGCATAACTTACATTCACAATATACAATACACAACATAGTTCTTTTCACAGACAGACAGTAAGCCCACTTTTAGAAGACTAAATAGCAGGGCTATACTTTAGAAATACAGGAAGTATTCTGCAATTCAGGATGCGGATTAAGAAATGAGATTATTCCTTCCAATATAGGCACAAGAAAAAAGGTAATACATGTGAAAAAATAGCTTAAGAACTTGAAAAACAGATGTGACTTCCAGTTCCTTCCACCTTAATTTCTGTAGCTTTGTAACATATATATAAAGCATCAATAAACAACAACTGATCAACATTGGATTTACTGTTTAGGTCTCCAGATATCCCTTATACAGAATTGACTATATATCGAGATGCATATTAAAACTATGGTAGGAAGTATCATACAGCATAGGCTCTTCAGTGTTCATTTTCTATCTACTTCAAATATGACAGCTATTGCAAGTTTGAATTTTTCCAAACTGGAATGTCCTTTAAAATTTCTTAATGTACCCAAGGCGTCTGAAAAATTTCGAAGCTGGTGGAAAAAGACTGTTGTCCTCGTACTAATCAAGAGTAGCCATTCACCAAACTTCAAAAAAGCCATTGGTATCAGAATAAATTTAAGAAACATCTTACGGAAGTATAAATGCTTCTGCCGTTTGAATTATAACCATAATCAACCATTTGCCACAACTGTTATGAAAAGAGTAACACAGGCCAGATATTTCAGTATGAAGGACTTTGTGCTAACCGCTACTACTGAAAAAAAACTGTGGTTTGGTCCTTGATTTCAGTGATGTCAATATTTCAGTACTGGCCAAGTAAGACTTGCTCAAATTCACTTCACAGCAGCTGAATACTATAACAGGCAGCTCTTGAACTGACTTCTCCCCCATCCTGCCAGAAGGCCAATGAGAGTACTTCTGGAGAAGAAAATACTAAAAGAAAAATACCTGAGGAAAAGGAGAATAGGTGGAAATCTGAGTTTCAGAGTTTTAGCAGATTATTCCACAACTAATCTCAATCTTTCAGATTTGGCAATAAACCAATAGGAATATTTCCTATTTTAGCAATTTGCATTTCTAATTTGTATCATGCACATCTAATCTACATTTCTGCAGCGTCTCTCTGGGAGTATCATAAGAATTATTTTCCCTCTGGGAATATTGTTAGAATTATTTTAATATCTTACTAATGTCAGGATAAACCATGGAAATCTTTTCCCTTTTCTACCTTTAAAAGTTAAATTAAATCAAATTGCAAAGTACAGCATTCAAATATTGATCTTTACCATATACAAGAAACTAACACTGCTGCTGCATTTTTGCTGCTGAATATGAGGCAGGCCATAAATAACTGCAGTAACATTAATCGCAGGTAAATGTCAGTATTTTAATGCCAGGCACAGTAAACTGGAACAATTTCCTCTTGTTTAACCCCCATCATTAATACATTAGCATACATTTTTATGTTCTTAAAAATTACTACCCCATTACTTTAGCAATATTCGAGAAGGTATTTAAATTATATTTACTGATGAGTTAACCATCTGAAGATTCCCTTTGGGAAAAGAGGTACTACACATCCATGCTATGCTAGTATTCTATGATCTGTCCCATTCTGACGCTGTCTTTTAAAGTCTCTTTAACAGTTTTTAAAAATATCCCATTAATCATTTTAAGTTGATTTGATCAAATTAATTGACCCCCACAAACCTGCTCATTAATATCTATTCTTTGGCTTCAGTTCTGTGAAATGAAGGATCTTCATTTCCTTTCCTGGACTTCTTAATTCTCGCCTTGTCTGCTTCTTTTAATTTAAAGAATAAATTGTTTCCACTGACATGTTCAAAGCCTTAAGGAAAAATGTTTCCAACTTCAGTATAGCACAAAAGCTGCTATAGATGAAATCTAATCTTTAGGCTTTACAGTGTCTTTTTAATACACTTAATGATAACTTATGATCATTATGATCCAACCATTTAAAAAAGCTAAACAAGCCGAGAATACCTCCCAAGTACTACTACACTTCATTTCAGTTCCAAAGAAACCTACATTTCAGGCAAATGTGGGGGTTTTTAATTTCCTTTCATATGAATTATTTTTGATAAGAACTACTTTTGAAAGAAATACCAAAGTATGGGATCCGCTAACAGAATTAATAGAGAAATGTGTCTCACATCATTTTACATTATCTGAATACAACTTTTGTTCTTTATTTGGGTCTCTGATGTTGACTACATTCCAAATTCATATTTTCACAAGTTGCGACTACCTTTATAAATGGAAAACAATCTTTACATTCCAGATGGTATTCTTACAAATACCATAGCTACTAACTGAAATCTCTGAAGACAGCATAATTAGCAGTCAGTCCTTCATCAATGAGGTTTTTCATAAGCGATGGCCCAGCATTATTTTTAGTGGTACTCAACTCAGAATAACTCTCATCCAGATTTTAGAAACTCAAAGGTTTTATTCAAAAGGATTTGTCATATCCATTCTCATTATAGCATTACACACTCAAAACTTGAAATGAGCCTTTGACTTTAGCTTGGCATGCATCCTTAATGCCATGAATTACATTCCACTGGGGGGCACAGAGGGAACTCAGTGCCCACAAACACACCCATTTATCATTACTAGCAGTAGCAGAGTTCAACAGTACTTTGGCAGGGGTCACAGTAGCAACCGTACGTATCAGCAGTTGCCCCAGGACAAGGTGTATTTTCTTACTCCCTGGATCTCCTACCGCGTATCCCTAACTCCTCCCCCATGGTTCCCAAAACTTAAAATTAGGTCAGCTTGTCCTTGCAGAGTGTCATTTTTCAAAGGTACCTGCCTCTAGGAAAGGTTGTAGCTCAGCCCCACATTAAGGACAACTTACAACTTAACCAAAGATACTTTCCTATGACCAATCATTTGCAAATCCATCACTTCCTATCACCAGAAAATGGTTCAAACATCATTATGCATAGCACTCCTTACCAATATTTAAATATGGGAAATTTCTAAACAGCTGAGAGAATTTTGCTGTAAACATAAATGCTATTATAACATTGTATTGCTAATGCAATTTCTTTAGTATTACATTTGGAAAATGGAATGATGTTATCATTTACAGCTATAAATAGTTTTATCATAAAAATTACATATTGCTTCAAGGGAAGAACAAATCGCTTGAAGCACTGTGCAAAGCTTTTCTCTTTCCCCCCCTGCCCGTCCAAAGAAAAACAATTTTTTATACTTAAATTGCTTTATTTGATTTCAGATGTAAAAAATATAATAAAATCATGAGAAATTAAATAATCTTAAAAGAAATAGAGTTTTGTTCAACTTAACTTTTATTCACACTCTGTAGGTTAACTACATAGTCCAACTAAAGGAGTTGTATACTACATTGTATAGTTTATTTGGTTGGGTCAATTTTATTTTACTTTTTTTAACTTTGTGGTTTGTCTTTGAAAAACCCTATTAAATCCTTCCAACAAAACAAATAGTTGTTCTTTGCTTTGGGACTCACACAATGCACTCTTTTTCCTAAACTCACCTGTCAGTTCTAACTTTGCAATTTCCTTTGCTTAGTATCAGCTGTCTGTATAAAATTAACATTATAAATGTAAAATCAAATACCTATTTAAAATTCATATGACCGAAATACATATATAGATCTTCGTACAGCTGCAGATCTCATGTAAATATATCAACTGACCACCATGAAGTTTATAGGCTTAAGTCATATTTTGCATTTACCAGATTCTAATTTAGCTTGTGGTTTCTTCAGCTTTTTGTACTCAGCAATGGGCAGAGAAAAATTTCTACCAAACCTATGCAGTATTAAGTATGCCAAAGACAGACCACGGTATAACTAGTTATGGGATAAAGCTCCCATGAATGTCAATGTGAAAAAAAAAATGGATCCCACAAGACGTGCTCTTGTAGCCAGAAAGAGGCAAACCATCTTCAGTCTTAAAGCTGTTCAGGCATGCTGAGACTGTCTCCTGTCTCAGTTTGGTGCATCACCTTTCCCTTCCCAATTTCTCCCTGTTTACTGAGTAGTATTTATAAGTAATGTGATGATTCTTAGTGAGACTTACATCTTCACATGAGATTTAAAGTATTTGCTTAAATGCAAGTTTGCTTCAATAAATAGACATATTTCATCCTTAAAAAAAAATGAAGGCTACCTACAAGAAAGAGAGGAAAAATACACTTCTTTGGAAGAAAACAGTGGCTTTCTACACTCTTAAACAGGCAACTGTTTGATAGGCTTTGGAAATAAGCAGAAAGTATTGGTTGCTTACAGTATTAAAAGTGACTGTTAAGAAGGCATAGGGGTCCCTTAAGGACATGGCCATGCAGTGAGTTGTGTTCTGCAACAAATGCAGATCCCACCCAACAGACCCAAGGGTGATCCAACCCAGAAAGAGCAGAGACCACTAGAGTTTTGCTTGCTGGTGGTGGCAGCGGCAAAGGCAGCAGGAGCAACAACACAGCAGCAGATTTAAAAAAAAAACAAACCAAAACAAAACACCCTAGGTACAGAAGAACTACCCTGAATTAGCAGAAGCAGCAGCTGTCTTCTGATATCTTGCTGTTTTCCATTTCTTTGTCTTTCAAATAATGTCAGATAAGACATTTTCCCATTTTCCCCAAGAGCAGCTGAGGCATTTGTCATCCAGGGATGATAAACTCAAGACTAGCCTAAGAGAAGAATAACAAGGCATACTTACCAAGCATGTGAACACTGTAGAGTATATAAAAGGAAGAAAGAGGACCTCAAATATAAAGAAAGGGAAAAAGAAAAGGG
>JANZLQ010000007.1:6607097-6628080 GCA_026212715.1 Elanus axillaris
GGTATTTTGGGGTTTGGGGGGGGTGGGGGGTGAGTGTTTGATCTTTTTTACTGTGAGGGTGGTCAAACACAGGCTGCCCAAAGTAATTGTGAAATCCCCATTCTTGGAGATATTCCACACTCAACTGGATATGGCCCTGAACAATCTGATATAGTTGACCCAGGTTTGAACGGAGGGTGGGTGGCCTAAATGATCTCCAGAGCTGCCTTCCATCCTCAGCAATTCTGCAGAAAAGAATTCTGCAGCTGCATAAAGCATTCTGTCATAAGAATAGCAGCAGTAATCACATCCTAGATCAAACAATTTCTTGAGCATTATGTGTGGTGGAGGCTGCCTACATCATTGGTATAAAGAAAGCTGTTCTTTTCTCCACATCCCTCCCCAAACATCTACGTGTTCCTACCTCTTCCCTTCACTAGTACTAACAATCATGCAGCCATGCAGAATCTAATATATGGGAAATGAAACAAGGAAAAACAAAAACATGAAATAAACCATATTTTCAGCTCACACAACAGACTACATAATACGCAACCATTAGTGATAAATAAAAGATAATTATCACCTTAAGCCCTTTCAGTATCACCTTAAACAAATTTACAAAATACACTCTCAAAAGCAGGACAAAGTGCCAGAGCCAAGTTTTACAGTTCAAAAAGACTAGTAGAGAAAAATTGAGTGTTGACAGAACAGAAGAAATAAGGAAACCTTTCAGCTAAAAAGAAGACAGCAGCAAAAGGAAAGATTCTCCATCTCAGACAAAAAAAATATATATACGGAAAGGGAAGCCTCTAAGGAAGCCTCTGACATGAGACCAAAGAATACTCAGGAGTGTTAAAAAAATGAACCTTTTTCTTTATATCTTTCCACACCCAGATTTATATTGCTTGTCCTGCTTAAAGGAAAACATTATTATTTTGCCAGCTTTTACAAAGTCTATATGTATTTGTGAAGTTTAAGCTGCAATTACTGCTTGTTTCTAGAGAGGTAAATGGTAATCTCCCAGATCAGTTCCAAGATTAGAACTCAAGAGAAAAGGTAGATTAATTTACTCCCTGGTCTGACACACTTGGTACCTGGACTCTTAGCAGGTCTTGGGGAGCTTAAACATATCAGTCCAACGGGTAAAGCACAAAACAAGCATCAGATGAACATCCACCAGCTGTTGATGTAATACCCCCAAAAATTCCTTTTTACCTTGGGAAGGAGCATTCAAATGGAATAATTCAGGTTGGAATGGACCTCCTAAAGTCATCTTTTCCTACCTCTGGCCCAAAGCGGAGCTGCCTTCACCGTTAGATCAAGGTGCTCAGGGTCATACCAAGTTCTGAAATCTCCAAGGAGAGAGGTCCCACTGCCTCTCCGACCATCCTGCTCCAACACTGCGTCACTCTTACGGTGATGAATTTTGTCCTTACACCTAAGCAGAATTTCCCTTCCTGCAATTCGAGTCTGTGTCCCTCTGTGAAGAGTCTGGCTCCATGTTCCAACAGCCCCCCCTCCCTTTAAATTGTGGAGGACTGCAAGAAGATGCCCCAAATCCTTCTCTATCCAGTCTAAAGTTACTCTGCTCTGCCAGCCACCTCTCATGCACCACATGCTCCTACCCCAAAACCATCCTGCTGGCCTCCTCCAATACATCAGTGTTTCACTTGTACTGGGAATCCCAACACCAGACAAAATACTCCAAGCAGTGGAGGATAGTAAACAGACTCCCAGTTGAATGCCACGCAATCTAACTCCAGACCCAGAGTCAATTTAGTCACACCTGCACACAAAGTAAAGAAAATCTGTAATAAGCAAGACTTTTGGCACCTGAGCCAGATTCTCTGCTTAGAGTTGACCTATTCCATGTAGTGTGCCCAGAGCTGAAGATACAGCACTGCATTATGCCAGGAAGATACGTGCTACGCGAATACAAGCCAAAGGTAAGTACCCAGGCCTTCAACCCAGAACACAGATGCTAGCAAAGCATTAGGCTTAGACCCCTGCTTTAGGAAATACAATTTCCCTGTAAACAAACCTTTGTGGCAGCATGCTGGTGAAATGAGGGACATCATTATTTATATACAGACTATTCTGTAAATGGACAAACAAAAACATTTTCACCACGTGAGCATCTCCTCTAAAATTCCATCAGAAGTGTTAAGCTTCCATATATGAGAATTTAAATTTTCTTAGTTCAGAATACACTAGCCAGCAACATAACTTAAAAGTCCATTAATTGCTGTACTCCAGCATGACATTTCAGCATTATTACTTCAGATGAAATTGTGAGGGTTTTTTTTAATATTTTATTTAATTTTTGCTACCATTTATGTTTCTCAAAATGCTCTAAGCACAGTACAGAACTTTAAAAAAATATTAATTAATACCACATTAAAAAAACGTGAGAGGCAACTGACAAATTACATATATTCCATGTATTGCAAAACCAAGTTCACTTTTCATGGAGTGTAATTTTTATGTCTTGCAAATCAGGCACGGTAACTGACAGAGCATCTTACATTTGGAAGTTATCCAGAGAGCACGGATTTTTAAGAGTGTAATCATTTTTTGTTCTGGAAATCTCTGTGCTTTCAGTTTATTTAACAGACCTAGTCAAACCTGCTCTGTGAGTTTTTTCTCAAATATTACCATCACAGTGAAACAGGATAAGAGAATGAGGCACAGCTATGGGTATTTTAAAAAATAATTTTCCTGTGGTTTTTATTTCCCGGTCTTTTTTGTATTTTTAAGTTGGTTTACCCATTCTCAGAGACACTAGTTTCAGAAGTCTTTTCCTTAAATTTCACAAAGTTGCACATAACATGAAATGCAAAGAAAAGAGCGGACTACACAGCCTTTTATAATTCTTTCGGCCTTCTCTACTTTTTTCCTCATTTGCTGGAAAAATAATTCTTTATATATCCAACACTTTTCCAGCAGACAAGCTCTTAGGTGACAGACTCATTTGTGTTAAACGAAAATGCCTATTACACAAGTAAAGCAAAGAAATTGCCATTATGTTACTGTCATATTGGAAGTTACTGGCTTCAAATCCTTAGTAATTTGAATCTGTTCATGTTTCACTAAGGGAAAAGTCACATATATTGGGGAAAATCATCATAAAGGAGCTGGAATCGTATGTCCATTGGGACCGTGTCATAATAGGTGGACAACAGCCTAATTCTCAAGGCTGCCAGACTTGCGTTTACTTTCTCACTTCTCCATGGAACAAGAACCTGAAAGTAACAAATGCTCTGCTGCATGTTGGACACTTAATCATTTATATACTTCCTTCCAAGTTTCCTTTTCTTCACCTGTCCTTGAAAATTTTCTTTAAACCAATTACAAATATTGTGCTGGGCCAGACTGAAAGAAGCAGTTATTAAAATAAAACTAGTAGTGGAATTAGAGTTTTATTCACAACCTTATTTGCAAAGTCATAAGTATCTAAAAATCTTCACTTTTCTGACTTCCATTCAGAGTCAGAACTTCTATCATACCTAATATGCCATTTACTTTACGAGGGCATGGGGAGGGGGGAATGAAAAAGAAAAAAGAGAACTATCTTCTAACTAGTTTAGGGAAATCCATTAAATGATCTCTCCGAAATGAGGAAGAAATGGAACAGAAGCATTCCCCAAACTAGTTTATCCAACTCACACAATGATGTTTGATTTTTAACTTTTGTCCCAAAATGCAAAATTCCTATCGAGTTTTTATAAAATAGCTTGGAAAAGGGTCCATACTAAAACAGAATAGTGACCTCACTCCCTCATATGACTAACCCTTATATTAAGACACGACTTAATATTGTCTTACTACAATGTTTCTTTTTTGGAGGAACATCACTAATAATGGACAAGGTAATTCCAGTCTTACCTGCGGCCAGCGAAAGACCGCTAAAAGGTCTGCAATGATATCAAAAGGGAAGAATCACCTTCTGCTGCAACTGAAGTCAAGAGAAGTGTTTCCAACAAACGTATGCCAAAATGATCACAGAAAATGGAGTTTAGACACTGTGAATTTCCAAACTGACTAGAAATTTCCTATCGACTAGGAACCTCTTCAATCCAGAACCATCTGACAGGATGCCGAAATGCAAGCCACCTGAACATACACTTAGTTTGGAGGTGAATGACTGCAAGTTCCTGTTGGAAAGGACAGACTGCTATTAATAATACAATATTTTAAACAAGAAAACAGAGACACTGAAATAGTTTAAAGACAGGAGGACTCAGTAGGAAAACTACAGTTTTGCAAGGAGTGGGACAGGACCAGATACAGATAGGCAAGTAATTCCAAACTAAACAGACAATACAATAAATCTTGAGAGGTGTGCAGCCTTCACTTCATAACAAACTAGGTAATTCTTCTACTCTTACAAAGTAAGAGCAGTCTTGTTTTAAAAGCCACTAACTTAAAAGACAGCAATCCAAAGCTAAGCCGTTATCCAAAAGGAGAGAGGGGATTTCATTTTGATTAACGTCTACAGTGATTGGACTCATGCTTTCTCAACTGCTTTACTGAAGGTTTGTGATATGTTTTTCAGTAGAGTTCGTTCTATGTTCTGAATGCTGCCAAAAGCACTGTGAAAGTACTAATAAACAGTATGTGATTTTGAAAAAAAGTAATTTCTAAAGATTCATGAATTCATTAAATCATACCCATTTTCAGTGGAATACAAAGGATCTTCTCTGAAAAAGGATTAATACTGAGTTTAATTTGAAGTTTCTACCCCTCAGTCATCTGTACTACAACGAGCTAAAAAGGAGTCCAAAGTCCTAAATGGAAAAAAAAATAAGTTCTTCTCTCTCCAGTTAGAACTACATTAAACATTTTGCACAAGATTTTTTTAAGTCACAATCAGGCAGGGACCAGACCTGGAAAATTTTAAGTAAAATGGACCACATTTTTTAGACATGCACAGTAAACAAAACCAGATTACTTCTATGCTGAAATATAGAAACAAATTTCTACAAGCATCCACAATCAGATAATTTATGTAAATTTTTTAAAAGCCACTTTATAGTGCAGCTATGTTTTTCCCATGGTTTGCAGTTATGTAGTGTGCCAGCCTCATCAGCATTTCCACTCAGGCTTCAGAAAAACAAGCTATGTTAGAAAATATCTGATTCTAGGTCAAAAGTAACATCTATATAGACATGAAAATATTTCCATCGTGGCACACAGTCAGAGAAGGGCTGATCACTACTCAAGGTTAAATGTTATTCTTTTGATTGACATGTAAATCATAACATGATAGATAACTGATGTTTGCAATTTATCGGTACATAGACCAAAAAAACTAACTTAAATAAAAGAGAGGAAGAAAACATGGATCATACTATATCATTAACAACCTTAACACATTGCTCCTCATATTAATGGTATGCTTTGTTGTTCAACAATGTATGACTTTGGCTAATAATTAAGTCTTTTTCCTCTATTACAAACAAGAATTTTAGTATTTTAAAGATTCTGTTCTGCATCTGTGATTATTTTTTTTATTATTTTTTTTCCCCTGCATAGGAATTTTTCTAGTACAGGTTATGAGTATTGTCAAGGCTAAAAAAACCAGAAATACCAAAAGAAAAGTTTGGGAACTCTCTTATCTTGAAGTTGGTGTTATTTTACCATTGTTATTCCAAATTTTATATTGTTTGAGGGCAGTAAATTGAGGGAAAATGCATCTTGGCTGACTAACAGACATACATGAGAGCAGAAATAGCCTGAATAATGCTTCTTTCTTGACAAACTTAGCTACCAATGAGACAAAAACAATCACTCTAAAGACCGACCTTCATGATCACAACTGCAACGTGACATACTGTAATTTTCTCTTCACCAGCTCTATCCAGCTAACAACAGATACGAACAGAAAATGCCTTCTCTGAGGAGAATTGAAACAAAAGGATTTTGATAAACCAGGCATTTCACTTAACCAGCCAGTCAGCTAGCTAACAATCACTTGGAATCTCATGGAGACATTCGCACAGATGCATCTACAAAGCATAATATACATATGTTTACTATATAAAGCAGGTAATAATTATTATTTTTTAGAAGGCCTTTAAAATTCTATTTATGTGCTAATTATACATGTACAACAAAAGGTTAGCAAAACTGAAATAGGAAACGGGTCAGTCTTTCACTTCAGGTAAAAGTACTTCTGCCCATACAAACTAATGGCACATAACGCTTTGTGTTGGAAGATCTACGGGGCTTCAGCCGAATTGAATTTAATCTCTTCAAGCAAATATAAATGCTTCTGTCCCAAAACCAAGCTCCAATGTTACCAGATAAAAGAATATCTGTGAATGTGCCATCTTGATGCTAATGTAAAAGCTCCTGACTTAGAATGAACGGAACCAGAAACACTTAGATTTTCTCTTCCTGTTCATGCTGCCAGTGTAATTATAGTTACTTTGTGTTTATACTACCTGTGCTCTCTCTCCACACACTGTGGAGGAAAAGGAAAGACTGAAAAAAATGAATCCTGAGGTGCAAAACAAAGGTGGCTGGTACAAACTGGGGATCCATTCTTCAGCAGAATCTCAGACATTCATTCAGGCTTATTTCAGGGGAGAAAGGAAAAAAAGAAAAAAAGAAAAGCAGCAGCATCTCCCAATGTCACTTCTATTCATGACAAACATCTAATAATCCACAGAGAACGTTTAGAAACCATCTTTTCAACTAATTTCACCAACTTCAGAATTGTGGTTTGGGTTTTTCCATCAAGTACAAAGTCTTGGATCCAAATACAGCATATTCAGGCAGGCGTTCCTGTGTTCCAAAAGAAGTAACCCAGCAATTCCTTCTCTTCTGAGGTCACATACAGAAAGTTTGGGAGACTCTACCAGAGTGATGCTTCTAGGAAGGTGTTCTATCCTACTTGATGTGTTATGCCTTGTGTTCAAAAAATTTTAACAAAACATAAGCAAACAAAGAGATAGACTCATACAGCCCTCACTGCCCACTCCTTTTTACTCAGCAGTCTGTGCTTAGGACATCACCGTTTGCCAGAGAAGAATCTGATGTTGCATTTTCTTGCAAGTAGTAAGCTACAAATTTTTCTGGTAAGGAGGTGATCTCAGTCACCTCTCTTAATACTCCTCCACAGTGCTCAAAATACAGTTGTTAGTAACTATTCAGATACAAGGCACATTTGATTTAGTTTGTGTGGAAAGCATCCAATCCCTACCCACACACACACATGCACAGTCTTACATGAGTCCTAAGTGATCAGCTGGCCAAATGGTCCTTAGGGATTTGGGCTTTTAAGGTGGACAGTAGCTTCAAGCTTCAACTCTGACAAATCCCACTGCTGCTCCCTGCCACTGCCTTTTTATAGCTTTGGGGAGGCAATGCTGAGTTTCTCCTGGGACTTTCTGGGTCACAGACTTCTGCGTTTCACAACTACAAAGGTACACATTTTATTGCAGCCTACATGGCAACACATGGATTCTCATTAAGCCTGGTAGCTACAGCACTGATTTTGGAGACAGGGACACTCGGGCTCCAAGCCCCACCTCCAGTGAACCGACTTGTTCACTTTTTGTAAAAAGTAACAAAAGCAGTTTCTTAGGAAAAGAATTGGAAGTTGTAAATTTTTGAAATACTATTTATAAAATAATAATATTGGCACTATAAATAAACAGATTATAAATACAAATGAAACCCACCCTCATGTAAAGCAATGAATTTGTTTCACTACAGTGGAACTGGGACTAAGACTATATATATACTAAGACAATTTTAATGCTTTTACATAGAAAGGTTCAGAGGTGCACATTTACAATTACTGTACATAGCCGAACCACACTTTGCCAAATTAGGCCAAAAGCTTGCTGCTTTGTATTTCAAGTCCTAAAACTTAATTTCAGAAATGCACTCTCCTCAGTCTGCCATTCATGCAACTTTCAAAGTCCTTAGATAAAGATTATACACTAACACAACACTTCCCATTTGTCTATGGCTTGATAAGCGAGATGACTGTGACAATTTCTGACAATGAAAATGGAATACTCCCCGCTGAGGACTCTCTACATAGCCCATATAGATGATTTGACAAGCTTCTAAGTGACTACCTCACAATAAAACACGAAGTATCCTTAGTCTCTATGCCCTGCCTTTTGGTGTACTGGTTTTGAATCATCTGTAAACACACCACATGCAAGGAGGACCAAGACAAGAAAGCATCAAAGCACGTAAGTTAAAAGGCCTTTCTCTCTTTTTACTTTTCCTCTTTTATCTCAGGTCCATATGTTTCTACATTTTATTCTCATTTCTTGCTTAATGCACAGCAGAGCTGGAAGATGACAAAGCCAATAGATGCCATCATCTTTATTCAACTCAACATCAAGCACCTCACATTTTCATTATTTGTATAACCAAAAAAAGAATTCCTGTTCATGTCTTAGGTGGCTAATGGTTCCTAGTTACCTTTCACATTTCGACTTGGCTGTCCATTTCCACCGGACAACAGACACAATAGGTTGACTGGAATGTTCATGATATTAAAGGATAGAAATTATTCAGTAAAAGAGCCTTTAAAAATATAATCATATTCCCTTGTAGTTTTCAAATCAATTTCAAATATCTAAATGCATAAGGACTGTCATGTAATTGTAATTCAATCTGATTCAGAATATAGTGCAATTTTACTAATCTCTATACAAGACATAAAAAGATGAGGCACCTTATACAGGACTGTATCATTCATTAATATTATTGAGGAACTGTCATACTAAAAAGTTACTTCTGAATTTTACCATGTCTTTTGAAGGGTTAAGCTAAATTGTCGTTTGCATTATTTATTGCATAATTTTTAAATGTCTTTATCACAGTCACAGAGAATCTATAGCTTAATACATCAAAGGGAAACAGAAAAAATCTGGCTATAATATTTAGGACATGCAAGTAGCAAGTACAAATATTGTCAACTCCATCAGCCATTCAGAGTCACTTAATTTCACTTCCATGGATTTCAACAGGTTTTGCAACAGACTTTTAAGCCATACAGAATCACAACTATTCACAGACTCAGAATCTAGACATTTAAAAAATGGTAAGGTAAAGTATACAACTAGCAGTAACTAATGAGCAGGCTTTTCAGATACTATAAAGAAGATTCTGGAAGTAGTAGTACAGTATTTTAGTACAGTATTTTAAGGTTTGATTATTCGATGAGCTACTAGCCATCTTAAGTTTAAAGACAACAGTATGAAGCTCTCCACAGGTAAGCACCACTTCCAGAGAGAACTTCTTGTGGAGGGTTGACCTTGGCCAGATGCCAGACACCCACCCAGCCGTTCTCTCCCTCCCAACAGGATGGGGGGAGAAAATAACATGAAAAAACCATGAAAATACATCATTGGTTGAGATAAAGTCAGGGCGATCATGTGCCGCTTACTGTCACCAGCAAAACGCACTTGACCGGTAGAAAATTAATTTAATGTATTACCAATTAAAATAGACCTTGGCAGGGAGAAACAATAAACAAATTAAACAATGTCTTCCCTCGGCCTCCCTTTTTCCTAGGCTCAACTTCACTCCTTCATCCCTGGCTCCGGTCCCACCTCCCCACCCCAGCGGTGCAGGGGATGGGGACCGGTGGGCTGCAGTCAGGCCAGAACAGCTTCTCTCTGCTTCTCCCCTGTGCCCCGTGGTGGGGCCATTGCAGAGACAGCTGGAACCAGCTGTGCCTGGCACAGAACAGCCCCTGGTCGCTCCGGACAGAGGCCACCCCTGCAGCTCCCCTGCTGCAACAAACTGGACATGGACACCCAATGCATCTCAGAAGGGAAGAAAAGGGTTTAGTATGGCCACTGCTTTCTCAAAAACTTATCAAAACAGAAGATCCGAATCTAACTCCCTCGTGCCTAACCAAGTCATACACAACTATATCTTGGTAGTTTCTAAGTATCTAACAAAACAGAACATTCTAATTAAATTAGGCGTTACTCACATAGAAGAAGAAATTAATTATGAAATGTCCCTTGAAATTATATAAACAACTAATTTAAAGCGAATCTGCATCTGCAGCGTTTCAAGGATATTTCTATTATGAAATAAATATACTTTTTACTTGGGTGTAGAAACACGACCAAAGCTGTTCTTTGAAGTGCTATAGCCTGGCCTGTATTACCATATGACAAGAAATGGGGAGGTCAGGGTGGGGGAGGAGAGGACAGAAATATAGAGAAGACATGTCTTGATTAAAGCTATTTTCAAATTACTTGTGATGCAAAACGTTCAAGTGTCAGGTGGCAAAAATCTTTGCAGTGCACAACAACAGTCTCTGTAGACTCAGGTGATTCATTCATAGTTACTCAAGTTATAGGGCATTAATGACATCTGTCCAAGTTGATTTACGCTACCCTGCATCTGGTGTGAAATAAAGGTTCCTTCTGATGACAACCAACACTCAGCAAGTCTGATCAAGAAATCAATGTAGCATATCCATCAATTTCAACAATTTACTTCAAAATCAATTGTTTGTTAATGGTGAAGATGCAATATATATTGCACCCAAGAGAGGTACTACTACAGTCCGATCCTCTAGGGTTGCCATAATCTGATTTCTGCTAAATAAAAATAATGATAAATGAAATTACAATACATACCTAGCACACACTGGAAAATTAGGTCTAAAACACAAATTGGTATTTCTTCATTTAAATGAGTTTACCAAGTAGAGACAGAATGGATTCTGAAATCTTCCTACTATCATAAGAGTAGAAAAAGCTTCCATTGATCTGTTCACTGGCTGCCCTTCAGACCTTCCATTTCCAACCATTTTCACTGCTTGTTTAAAAATTAAAGAATTAACAGTCAACTGCCCAGCTAGTGAATGCTCAGCTGGGCTTGCCCTGACACAAATCAAGTTTGTAGTTACAGGAAGATTGAGCAGTTACAGTATGACATACACCTGGCCAAGCAATGCTTTTGCACAGAATGCTCAATTGTTATCCTGAACAAGACTGTACATAAACCTTTTCATTTGCAAACCACTGTGCATCTGTTAATTAATATAAACAGCTTAGTATAAAGTTATTAAATATTATTCTTTAGCAGATATAAATCTAAGGCACAAAGAAATTTAGACAAAATATTAAAAAAAAATCGAAGCAATAAGATGCATTTCTTCAAAGTATTAAATTGTTTCAAGAGCTAAGTGACAAAACCAAACTAAAATTTCAGTCTCTCATTTGATGGTCTTTGTCTAACCCACTAAAAGCAGAGACTATCCTAGTCATGTGGTTCAGAACAGTATTTGTTAGCTGCATAAAGATAAAAATATTCAGAAATCTCATAAAGTCTACGTTTGATTTCATACTTACAACCACTAGCAAGAAAAGAATCAGGACTACTTTGAGGCATGTTCTTCAAATAATATAGCAATATGCATCTTATTTCCCAAAGAGCCTTTAATTTAATACAAAATAAATCAATATTGTTTTTCCCTGAGCCTTTCTAAAACTACCATCCAGCAGCACCACATTTACATTCTACACTGCTGGTACTCCACATACAATCAAGCTTTCATTTCTGCTGTGACGCAGCTCTTAGCAAGGTTCATAGTCCTGTTTCTCTTGACTCCATCAAGAATACAAAGTCACTCCCTATTTTATCAGATTAGAAAGAAATGTAAAATCTTCAGAAAGGTTCATGATATTTTAATTTATTTTTTTTTAAACAAAACCCATGACCTCCTAAAGCCAATGGAACTTTCACCATTACCCTCATACAAAAGGCAACTGACAGTTACAACTGCTAGTAAAATTTCTGTAGATAGGCTGACCATCCTTGCCTTTTTGTTTTGTTCAGCTTTAACTTGGTAACCATTAAATCACATCAGTTGTTCAGCACATGCTCACTGTTCAATGAAAACACAGTCACTCCACACTAATGCTGTCAAAACTCCCTCTCAACTTGAACTAAAAATTATATCTGATTTCAAGAATAGACATGTAAATTCTTATTCAGCAAAAAATTAAGAACACAAGATTGTATCTGAAATAAAAAGACAACACCTCTGTATTCTAAAAAAGCAAAAACATATACAGTACACTGCATTTATTTTCAAATGGCTTTTTAAAATCTTTGTTATCCCCTAGCCTTCCTCTTTCATATCCTCTACAATAATTTATATGGCACTATAATATTATTTTTAATAACAAGGTGGGAGGGGGAGCTGTTTCATTTTGTTTGCAAGTTCAAAGAATTTTTTTTTCCATAAAACCATGTTTCAGTTTCATAAAGTATTCTACATTTTATAGTTTTTGTGCCTAGTTTAATAGGTTTGCACATTCATTTCAAAAGAATTACTCAAGATGGTATTTCTCAAATATGCAACAACCAGCTTAAACAGGAGATTTCATAAAGAAATATTAATCATTTTCTCTAGTCTTTAAGGAGCAAAGAAAGTAAAGCCCATTTTCCCCATGAACAAAGCTTCTATTTTGATTGGATGTTAGAGGAAAAACATATAGAAACAGTGCCCATTAACAGATTGTTACTGTAGTAGATACATTTGCACATGCTGCACTGCAGCACCCACTTACAGGAATTTATTTCACTGTATTGACATTTTTAAAAATATGTACTTTTTTTCAAAGCAGTATCAGATCCCAAAAATCTGTGTTTTACAATAGTAATCTGGGATTATTGAACTGACAAAAAAAAGATATGTAAAAATGTCCAGTCTTTCCCACGTTCTTTCCCATAGCCCTTCATGCTTGCAAAAAGCAATGAAAACTACACCACAGATGAGAAAGTCAGAGTACTGTGACTGCTGGGGCAGGGGAAAAGACAGGGAACTGGAGACTGGTATCATGTAGAAAATTAAAAGTAACATGGTGAATGAGTGTTATTTTATGTACATGTTGTGGTAAGGAAAACCTCGAGCTGGACTATTTTTACATCCAAAGATTCTGTAAAGATTCATTTGTTGCAAGAGACTACCATAAACATCTATTCCAGTTAAGTCCCAGCAACTCAGCAAAATTAACAGAACAGTTAATGCAGTGATCTGCAGGATTTGAGACCATTTTGGAGACCTGGTTGAAAGCGCAGAGCAGGATTTTAGAGAAACCAGAGTCTCAGTGTAGCAATCCAGAGGATGAGGAAGGCTTTGAGACTATACCCGCAGGAATATACTGACCAAACTACTGCTGAGAAGTAAACATGAACCGAGATGTAAAATGAATAAATCAAGAAATAAGACTTCCTGCACTTAGGAAGTAACCAGTAAGGAACTATTTTTTTCGTTGTCTATATTGCTGTCAGAAGTCAGTACATCTGTGTTCCTTCTAGACATTTCTCTTGGTCAAGTCCAAGGCATATAAGTTTCAGGTTAGTTTAAAACTTCCATTATTTGCTAGAGAAGGAGCATCTAAATTAAAATATATTATCTATATATTTTATATGCAGATAGTTTAAATACTCAACCAAATCACTCTTCCACTATAGCTAACTTTTATTTTTTAAACTGTAAGAGCAGTTCCCAAACTTAAAAAGACTGAGAACATGAGAATGCTCTACAGACACTGTACCTTGAATCCAAGAAGAACTGGTCTCTCCCACTAGCCCAACTGTATACTGATACTTCACAAGAAAATGTGAACAGTACCTCCAATATAGTGCCTAAAAATGCAGTCACCATGCTTCATGCTTTTTTATACCAGACTCAGTGAACTTACTGGAAACCATAAAACATAAAGATAACTAAGTTATAGAAGGTACCCAGCAGCTGAGCCTTGTATTGAACTCCCTTGCAATCGCATACCTCCTCCAGCATTGTAATAAACACATAGTTTGATTATTGATCCTAAATGCAAAGATGAAATGCAAGAGAAAAAGTACTTTTAAGTGATTCATATTTGTATAAGAATGTTTTCTAAGCTTAAAATATTGCTCTGTGTTATATCTATGGAAATCAATAGATAACAGCATTGATACAGGCATCTGTTATTTTTATGCCTATCAAGTAGAATTTCAGAAGGGTCCATTCTGATTAATAAATTTTCACAGTAGGCTGCAAATCAAATCATTACTTCCTGCTCAGAATGCCTCAGAGTAGCTCCACACTGACAAACATAATGAATAGGGAATAAAGCTACAAAATTACTCTTTAGCAATTCTTAGTTCCTACGCATAGTAACAACGAACAGAAAAACAGGGGCACCCTCCAGAGGAGGAGGAATTGTATGCAATTGTGCCTCAGATGAGAAATGTAGAACCGTTAATGCAGTTTATTAGATGCTATTTTAATCTCTCACACCATGAAACACAAGAAGATGGTAAAAGAATCCAATAGTAACTGCCACAACATCATGCTGATTTTCATTAAATTTGTTGAAAGGGGACTCAGCATGGAATTATTAAACTGCTTTCAAAGGCAAATGACTAAAATGGCTCATCTATTTATAGCCATCATTCTCAATCACTTTTTTTTCTCCAGTGACACCTGCTTTTTCCTGCTATAGTTAAGGTTCTGTCAGCCTTTCCTCAAAAACTCAGGTTTTCCACAGTCTTCTACCTTGCTGATATAAAAAACTACCTTTCTTCAAAATTGGCAGTAAAACTACTTCAAAATTATTTTAAGAAAATAAAAATAAACCAAGTAAGATATTTGTCATCTGATTATGTCTAAAGATGTAAAACCATCATCAGTCCTTACAGGTTTCAAATTGATTTTTGCATTTTAATGACCCAGCTACAAACTTGGTTTTTCAATAGCAAATTAGTAGAACAGCAGTTCATATGTAAGCTTCATATATATATACATATACACAGAGAGAGAGAAATATATTTATATAGATGTTTATATAGTAAATTCTGTGCTTCTTGAATACATTTATAAAGAAAAAAGGTTATTTTTCAGTTAACTTCATGGTAACAAAAATTTTAGACATCACAAAAATCTCAGCACACGTACATTTGATAGGTAAGGTGCCTGTGATAATGGCACCATCTAGAAAAGGAAGCAAGTGCTGCTGTGGCAACTTAACATATCCAAAAAATCTGAGTGACAAGCAAAAGCATCACAACACGATACAGACTCCTGAGGCTCTAATGTCATAGCATCTGTACTGTGAAAACACTTTTGAAAATACCCAGTATTTTAGAATTACCCGAAGTTTGGTAACTAGCTTTCTATAGCCACATAGCGAATTTCATCTTCTTACAAAGACGTACAGTTGCCATTTACTTCATTCAAGGCATCCTTGACATTCTTTAGAACAACAGTTATTTTTTTGTAGCCTTTAGGCTACAAAGAAGTCAGACAAATCATCACCATTTTACTCCCTTCTCTTTCATCATCCAGACATTCAAAATGTGTCCTCACCGCATTAAAAAAGTCCCTACTTGAGATGCTTAAGATTTGGTCCATGCTTATAAAAAAAAGCTGACTTATCAGCTTGCCCAACAGATCAATCTGAGTTACTTCAGATCCTAAGATACATCACATTATAAAGGAAAGTAGTCCCTACAAAGGGAAGAAAAAAGATGCAAGGAGACCCCTTCTTTTTATGAGAAGGGTGATTAAGCTCCAAGATCTCAGAAATCATTGAAAACTGACAAAGAGTGGAAGCATCTTGAGAACAGACAGCTGCAAATCCTTTTTGGAACATGAAAGCATCCAAAGACTGATCCTATTCCAAAACAAACCATTTATTTCATAATTTCATGGTTAAAACCTACCTGAATACTCAGTATAATTAATCTAGTCTGCTGAAATGCATTTTTGCATTTTTCTGTCAATTAAAAAAACACTACAATTTTGTGTGATGAACCATTCATCAGATTTTAATTGCGACCAGGCAGGAGTGGCCATTTAGACTTTCTAGTCCTAACAGTCTGCTCAGGCAACCTAAGTAAAAATTGTGCACATGCAGTATGTAGCCAGTACGTTTTGTCACTACTCGTCATCCCTTCTTTTTGCTTCTTACTTCAGTTTCTTAAAGCCATTTGAGCATGCATGTAACTTCATTCATTTCAGAAATTGCTGCCTTTTGACATTTGTACATCACAATGGGATTTCTGAGCCTTCAAGGTACAGACATAATACAAAAAAAAAAAAAGTAAGAGCAACCTACAAAAAAAAGTTAAAGTCTTTGCAAGCCCTTGCTACAAGGCAATTGATAAATGGACCTTTCTAAATTCAACTCATAACAGTACAGTTTTATGGTAAGTTTTAGAAGACACATTGCTCGGAAGCTTTTTGAAAAGAATTCAAGATTAGGCCTAATTGTATACTTCATTATAGCGTGCAGTAACATGGGAGAATTAATAAGCAACAGATTTCCCTCAAGATGCAACCTGCAAACAACAAACAAATTTGCAGAAGGGTTGTGAAGATACTAGTTAGTTTTGCATCTACAGAAGTTAATGGGAATACATCAGTTTACTCGCAGTATGGATGAGATCCGGTTCATCTAAAAATACATATGTAAATAAATAAGAATAATTTTATTAAATTGGACATATTATATGTAACCCCTGGAACATCTATACTAACTGAGTTCTTGGATACATTCTTTCCAATTAACAGAGCATGCTATCCCAGAAAAACCTGGTATACAAGTGTTTTCTTACCATTCACTTGTCTATTCCTTTATCATGCTCATTCTTTGGCTCAGAGATTTTTCTGCCACCACATTTTAACATATAATTGTCACTTTCTTACATATCAAAATGAGTTTATACTCAGCCAACAAAGTTATAATTACTATAAATTTGAAACTGGAACTCAAGAAATTAATTTTACCACCAAATGATATCAACTATATTAATATGTTAGGTGGAAATCCTCTTGTATGGAAATATTCATATTCTCACTGTGTATATGCATATGTAAATATTTAAAAGTAGTTAAGAGCTATATCAAGAGAGTTTTTATTCTATTTCTGCCTTGTCGTTTTTTCTGCATCTTCTATTTTAGCATATATTGGCCAATTAGAAGCATAGAATCATCAAATAGTTTGAGTTGGAGGGGACCATAAAAGGTCATCTGGTCCAACCTGCCCTGCAATGAGCAGGGTCATCTCCAACTAGATCAGGTTGCTCAGAGCCCTGTCCCACCTGACCTCGAATGTTTCCAGGGAGGGTGCATCTACAACCTCTCTGAGCAACCCGTGCCAGCATTTCACCACCTTTATTGTAAAAAAAAATTCTTCCTCGCATCTAATCTAAATCTACCCTCTTTCAATGTAAAGCCATTACCCCTTATCCTATCACTACCTGCCCTTGTAAAAAGTCCCTCCCCAGCTTTCCTGCAGCCCCCCTTTAGGTACTGGCAGGCTGCTCTAAGGTCTCCCCGGAGCCTTCTCTTCTCCGGGCTGAACAACCCCAACTCTCTCAGCCTGTCTTCAGAGGAGAGGTGCTCCAGCCCTCTGATCATCTCTGTGGCCCTCCTCTGGACTCACTCCAACAGGTCCATGTCCTTCCTGTGCTGAGGACCCCACAGCTGAAGGCAGGACTGCAGGGGGGGGTCCCACCACAGCAGAGCAGAGGGGCAGAATCACCTCCCTAGACTGCTGGCCACGCTTTTGATGCAGCCCAGGGTATGGTTGGCTTTCTGGGCTGCGAGCATACGCTGTCGGCTCATGTCCAGCTTTTCATCCACCAGTACCCCCCAGTCCTTCTCAGCAGGGCTGTTCTCAATCCCTTCATGCCCAGCCTGTACTGATACTGGGGGCTGCCCCAACCCAGGTGCAGGACCTCGCACTTGGCCTTGTTGAACCTCATGAGGTTCACATGGGCCCACTTCTCGAGCGTCAGCATGACATTGAACTAAACAGACTGGCCCAGGTGTTCACATGTTCACGGGTAGGCCGAGGAGGAAGCCATTAGGCTTTTAAATACTATGAACAGAGGCAGAAAGTATACTGCATGGATTTAGAGCTTTTACATTCACAAATATTTTGCTAAGGTTTTGCTTTCAAAGATTTTCCCCTCCTTTTTCTTTTAAATCTATTTAAATGTTAAAAACAGATTTGTGGAAGTAATGTTGCTGTGGTTGAAGGATATGATACAAGATTTTTAGAAAGAGGTAATATCTTACCTCTTCCTAAACCACCTGATATAACCAGAAGAAAAGACAATCAAGAGACAAAAGCCTTTCTTCAAGGAAAAGTTTGGTTAAGCCACAGTAAAAATAACCTGAAAAATTCCACTTACTCCAAAAGATATAACTGTAGTATACCGTCTGTTGATAGCATGAATTTGTTCTAAATCTCAGCTCTGTACTTATCTGCTGTTGAGAGGCAATAAACACCAATGAATAAATGCCAGCCTGATTACAGACTCCTGGTGCTAGAATTTTACTCATTTGATCAAATTAATCTTGCCGAGTTCACCTGAAATTGCACTCTTCACTAATTAGTCAAAGCATAAGGAAACAACTTCTTTCATACTGTCTTCTCTACAAAGGCCTTATGCCTACACTATAATACTTCTACCCTGGCAATATCTCGTTACTGTTTGTTAACTGCCTGTATGGGATCACTAGAATCTGCCCGGACAGTGTTGCAAGCATCACCAAGCAGTTTCTGAAATAAATTACTGGCTCAATGAACCATAAAACTGATTTCTCTTTGAATACACAATTATTCATGTTTCCAACTTTTATTTTGTTATAAAACAACAACACATTGTCCATTTAAAATCTAAGCACAAGAAGAAATTATTAATTGCAGTTGATACAGTTTTTATTTGGGTCCAGTATCCTGATGCCTTTTGAAACCTTCTGAAGTAAATTTTGCTGGCCTCATTTATAACGTAGTTCTGGATGAATCAAGGAAAGTCAGACTTTATGATCTGAACACTATATAAATTTGACATTTAAGTTTCAATAACATTTTACATATACATATATATAAATTCATATAGGTAACATTGATAACAAGCAATTAGAGAGTTGGGGCAAGCTGCTTTGCATTTATTATGTTTTCTGAAATCCTTTGTGCTAACAAAATGCACAAATTATCCATAAACTAATTCCAAAATAAGTGTTAATTAAAGAAGTATACGAGTATGTCTCAGTGACATCTCCAAATACAACATTACACAGGCAGGAACTGCATGGACCTTCTGTGAATAATGCTAGCACATCAGAGCAAGAACTCGGAAACCCACAGCATCTATCATTATTATCATTTAATGCTATCTAAGGATAAACATAAATGAAAACACATTAAAGACCATGTTTTAGTCAAACTACCCCATTTTCTTACAACTTACTGCTCAATATTCTGTATTAAATATATGCACTATCTGCAAATCCAGAAATATCTTCCCAGTTACCTTTCAAAGACACAGTAATGAGCCTGTGTTGAGGGGAAATCTTTATAGAATTGTAAGATGCCTACCTGAGAAGGAATGCAAATTCTTATTGCCACATACAGAGTTCAAGACTTTTTCCCTATTAAAAATATCTTTAACATTTTATGAATCAGAGCTATCATGAGCTTTGCATTTAAATGTGTGTAAATGGCAATTAATAGCAGGCAACTGCTGAGTTTAAATTGATTACTGTGTCTCATTTCGTGATAGTCTCAAATTTATCTGTATAAGAACATAAGTTCTGTAAAAACTAAATTGACTTTCTAAACAGCAAGATGTGAGGAACTTAAGCAGCTGGATGCTAGAGGCACATGCCAAATTCTCAATGCTATAAACATTGCAGCAGATTTTTTTCCATAAAGACTGGCATGTGTTTAAGTACAGAAACAGATCATTATTTTTCACTTCCTTTTCATGTACTGATGTTCAGATCAAAAGGTTCTTTATAAAGATATAGAAAGCAAAATCAGATCTCAGAGCAAGTATTGTCCAGAGAGAAAAATATCATGCCTGAACATTTTGAAAAACACTGGAAGAGGGGTTATACAGTTGATTACTAATTTTTTATCATATTCCATTCAAAAAGAATTACCCCGGTTTTCATAGCTACCATTTTTAGAGTCAAGTGGGTGCTGCTACTCACCTCATTAGTGATGAAAGTTTGAAGGAACAGCTAAAAGCTCGACTAAAATAAGTCATACCTTTTATTGCAGCTTTCACTTGATTCTCTCACAACTGATTAGTATGTGCCAGAGTGATTAGTACTTACCAGAAAAATTGTCTTTAGATAAAAAGCAGAGAAAAAAATTCATAAAGAAAAAGATTTGCTTCTTGTTCCATGACAACAAGGTAGTCCAGATATTGTGTAACTACTTGGGAACTAGGAAAGTAAACCTCTTACTGGTTTGATGAACATACAGCACGTAAGAGTGGTAGCCAGTAAGGAACATGTCTTCCATATAGTCCTCAATGAGTCCATATTGCCAGGACTTGGCTACTCAGCTTGGTATGAAAAAAAAGGTGGTTTAGACCTGACAGCTGACACACTCCTGCTCACTGAAATGAGCATAAAACATGTTTTTAGAGTTGTTATTGCAACAATGATAATTGCTTTTTTATTTTCTCGTACACATAATTAGATTTCAACCACCTAAATATAAATTTAAGTTCTGCTTATTATGCTCCCATCCCTTTGAAGATTTAAGTAGGATTAAACATACCCATTTTTCCTTCCCTGATTTTTGATGCATACAGCTTATATAAAAGTCTTTCTTGTGTAGTTATACTACATTCTATAATAGGATGTCACAAATCAAATCTAAAACTCCTACTAATTATCAATGGTTTCTAATTATAACTTCCTTGCTAAGAATAAGATAACATAACAAAAAAAGAAACACTAACTGAAAAGTAGGTCCTTAATTTATTTATTGTTTTAAAAAAATGAGAAATAGGTGGTTGCAAAAGACTCCGGTGAAATCTTACTTTCAAATCAATACAGTTCAATTCCCTTTTAAAAATACCTATCCATAAACAGTTCATGTTCCCACAGAGTACTAAATTCAGAATATTTAAAACAAAACCATGTAAAAACGAACATAAAGGAGGAATATTATAAAGCCCAAAACTACAAAAGACAAGGGGG
>JANZLQ010000007.1:6637885-6653284 GCA_026212715.1 Elanus axillaris
CTTCCCCACGGGCTGCAGGGGAATCTCTGCTCTGGCGCCTGGAGCATCTCCTCCCCCTCCTTCTGCACTGACCTGGGCGTCTGCAGGGCTGTTGCTTTCACATGTTCTCACTCCTCTCTCCAGCTGCCGTTTCTCTGCCCCATGCAACTTTTTCCCCTTCTTAAAAGTGTTCTCCCAGAGGCGCTATCACTGTTGCCGATGGGCTCAGCCTTGGCCAGTGGCGGGTCCGTCTTAGAGCCGGCTGGCATTGGGCCCATCAGACATGGGGGAAGCTTCCAGCAGCTTCTCACAGAAGCCCCCCCTGTACTCCCCCTGCTACCAAAACCTTGCCATGCAAACCCAATATACCAGACTTTTCATTTTTAAGCAGCTGTTCAAAATACAAGTAAACTGTCTGTTAAAGGACTAGGATACAAAAAAGTACTTGAATTTGTCACCACTAGAATATTTAATCAATAATAAAATATGACACAAGTGATTCATTGTTTGTCAGGCAGTGAAATAAGAATTTTTCTGATTAATAAATGAGTATAGTGAAGCTGTCATATCCAAAATTAGTCAGAAAGGAAGCCAATCTTTCAGTTTATTGGCTGGCAGATATGACAGCCAGAAGTGAGAGAAAATTGCATTTCTATTGGTTTATTCAAAATATACTTCCCCACCCCCCAAAGAGTCCAGGGCATTCTTCATCATTCCAAAATGATTTTGTTTCTCACTTTCACAGTAAAAATCAATATCTCAAAGTGGAAATCTGTTTCCTTCCTGGAAAAATTTTGCATAAAAATACACTTCTCGTGATTAATAAGATCTAAGTATTGACATATTTTAAGGACAAAATATCAACAGTGCTGCAGGTAGAGCATGCATTCGAACTCCAGCTGATATTTCATTCAAATTACCAGAGCTATTTTCATTTTTCTGACCAAAATTTCAGTACTTCTGCTTATTAGAATAACTGGACTGATAAGCCTACAATAGCTACCCAAGGCAGACATTTTTTCAGACAATAAGCAGCTAAGAGATTCAAAACCTTCCATTTCCCCAAGATGGCCTATTCTGCCCTGCTACATGGATTCCTCTTCCTTTCTGGAGAGTAACATTTGGGCCTCACAGGACCAGAACCAGTGGCTCTTGCCCATAAAGCCTTCCCTAGAAACTTGAGAGCTTCCCATGACCTACACGTTCACGCCTCATCCAAGTCTCCATTATTTCCTTCAGCTGTACCAATGGCTTTTTATGATTCCTCACAACTGGTAGTCTACCCACAATTACCTTTGCAATAGGTGCTATCCAGCACTGCTGATAGTGCAGAATATAAAGGTTCTTAATGTATTTTAATCATCTAGAACAGGAAAACAATTTGTAAGTGTTAAAAATAAAGATAATTCCATATTGAAAGGATGCTGAGACAATCTGTAGTTTAGAGACAGATGAACACTGCAGAATGGAAGCCAATAACACACTTCATTAACAAACACAATGCCAGACCAGAAGGTGCAACTACACAAGCGCAATGCTGCATTCTGAATAAATTGTAATTGTTAGGAAAAGGACATTATAGTCACACTGTTCTAAAAACTTGATCAGTGTGCAACAGTGACAAAAAAACACTACAAAAAATGAAAGTATTTTTTAAAGTACTTTGCAGTTTCATGCATTTTGCAAGATGGTTTTCTCACAGATATAATTGTGTAGACAACAAAAAAAAAAGTTGGACTTTCTTCAAGAATAATTGTTTAGTTCAGCGGAGCCAAGATGCACAAGAATTTGGCCCCACCAACCCTTTTTCATTTAATAATTTAAAAACAATACAGGAATTACAGTAATCTGGGAAGCTTTCTTACCGTGGCAACTACTGTTCTTCTTTCTGTTGTTGAATGACAGATACTGGTTTCTGTGGTTTTTCAGTATTTTCTTTGACCCAAAAATCTAGAGCACAGAGAAATGTTAGTCTTTTAATAACAACTCATTTTATATTGTCTTTTATAGTTTTAATTCGTATGAATCCTGTTAACATTAGAACTAATGATCCAAAGTCAATTTCAGAGCATACTGCTGGTTTCACATACTCTACATATCAGGCAAGTTTTACACTATATTTTAAAATGAAGAGTACATGTTATATTAATAAAAAAATAAATAATAAAACTCTTGAAAATTAAAAACCCATGGTTATTACAAAAACAGCAACTTAGTCATATTTCTCAACTTGCATATTTTATAGAGAACATCTATGCAGAGTTGCAAAAGTAAAACACCTACTACAAAAATCAGGACAGGTCAAAAACATTGATGACAAAAACCCTCCAAATTTCATTTTAATATTTGTAGCTTCACTGTTAAAATTATTTGATGTTATACTAGCAATACAAGAATAATCTATTTGAATTTCTGTAAAAGAATACAGAAAACACTTATTGCATGTTAAGGTAAGTATCTCATACTTTGTAGCAGTGTACAATATAAGCATTTTAAAACATACACTCAGGCAGTCATTTCCACTGAGTCTAACATCAGAAATGTATTTGATTCCAGTTTCCTGAATCTAATTCAGAGGAACACAGAAGAACATGTATAAGTCACAGTGACTTAAACTCTATTTGTGTTATTATAATGAGAGGCTCAAACTCCAAAAGAAAAATTGCTGCAGATGCCTGCACTGACATGCCAGCATATAACCACTATTGAGCAAAAGAAGCAGGCAGGCACTGGATTGTACATACATTCTTAAATTTCAACTTCAGTGCTAAGTGAATATGAGCTTAACTGAACTGGGATCGTTTCCTCAATGAAGGTGTTAATGCACCTTTAACTAACTGTCTGCCTTTAGATCTACTTGACAACAATAATACTGCAGGACTTCCAATATCCAGTGCCACATACACAGAATTTGTCACAAGAATTGGTATACAACGTAAAAAGTTGCTCCTAAGAAAAAAAAATACCCACTGAAAAAATACAAAAGAAACCCCACAACAAGACTAAAAGAAGCTCTAGGATCAGGAGAGACAAGTCTAAGCAATTGGCTAGAACTCAGAAGTTCTTTCCAAAAAGCTAAAATCCATCATGTTAGCAGATAAAAGAGGAAGTACTCCCGTGGGTGCTGAACCAGCCACAGGTATACAACTGCTGGAGGGAAGGGTGCAGTTGATTTAGAAGCATGTATCTTACCTTATTTATATTCTTCTACTACTCACAACTTTTATGCAACTTTTTTTTCCTTCCAAGAAGTTTGCATACAAAGATCTTAATGAAGAACAAAATCCAGTAATACTGAGATTACCTCTTGTGAAAAATACTTCTAAACTTTGAAATATTTCTATAATATTGCATAATGCTTCCCAATATTGAAATTTTAAAATGATAACTGCAAACAATTATTTTTTTTTAATTCTTTAGGCATATTTTTGGCTTAAAGAGATTTTTACATCAAGGCTTAGAACTTTTTAGCAGTCTGCTTCAATCAGTCAGTAGAATCTGATACCTATGCATATGCACGTTAGTTAAATGTGTATGCTCCGTTGTCCTGAAAAGCTAGGTAAAAACTTTTCAAAATGAATACAAGAATTATCAATCTTTGCTAGCAACTGGTTTTATAATGTAGGCCTGCAAACATTAATTATCTTCAGTGTACTGTTCTGCCCTTTATTAAACAAGTGTCATCTCTAAATATATCTACAATTAATTGCCATGGTAATATAAGTGAGTGGTTTAGTTAGACTGATTAAAATCTAGAAGCAACTTACTTGTTTCCATTTTTGCAACATTTAGAAAAATCTATCTCGGCAGCTAATCTTTTTGGTAGAATTCATCCCTTTGCCTTTTAGGAGGATTCTCAGATGGTCACATAATATATTTGCTAACACCTTAACCACCTGACAGTCGAAGAAAGCAGTTATTAATCATTGCAATTTAATTCTTTTTATTTCTTAGCAAAAATTTACATCTTTAAATAAAAGTCATGAAATGTATTTTTCCTTCTACAAAATGTTATGAAGTAAAATGTACAAAAAAGGGAGGGGTACATTTTAAAATTGATTTTACTGTGTAAAAACATACTTGAATGAATAATAGAACATTTACAGATAGTGTAAGCAGAAAGCAGTACCGAGCATTCTGTAAAACCAAAAGTACGGCATAAAAGTACCAACTGTTACACCAGACAATGTGCTATTACATATTATCATTGTCAGTGTAGTTGAAAAGACTGTAATTAATTATTTTCTACAAATGGAGGTGGAATTATCACCTACTGAAGTTTCTCTTTGAGTAGATGTGTGGAAGTATGTTTCTATAAAATTGAAGGGAGTCCCTAGATGCATCTTCTGGCTTAAAAATAATCTGCTGTTGACCAAGAACTTTTCACAGAAAAGCACAGGCGATAATGCTAGCCAATTCTGTGCTCTGCAAGACTAGTAAACTTTGCTTAGTTTCTTCTCTCTTCCTTAAAATTACTTTATGAGAAACACATTGAATCGTGTATCAGGCTATTTGTAGCCATACTTCAAAACTGCAGAAAGATTATTCTATGTTAAAATCTAAATGCATGATTATTAACAGGGAATCTGTAACAGATAAAACAGGAGGTAAAGGAGTTTAATATAGACCTAAAGACGACTTAAATGCTAATCATGGAACCGTGCTGTAAAAAGAAATAAACTTTATTATGGGTTTTTTTTTCTAACTCGGGCACCAGAACAAAAAAATACAGCCTAACAGAGTAGCTGAAGTAATAGGATCCTAGCTGCTAGATTTAGAGGTCAATATTCCAACAAGGGATATTTTGTTACACATGCAAGCACACAAAAGCTAATAAAAAGCTACACTGCAGTACCACAGAGAGCTAAATTATTAATACAAAGAAGAACCCATTCAAGAAATGTCCACACTGGGGATACACGTGTTTCTACACGTTGGGGTCAAAGCACATTCCCTACCTGCATGCTGATTCCTCATCCTGATGGGACTGGGCACGAACCATCATCCCAATTTCTGTGGATGGGGAATCTAGGTACAAAAGGGAGCAATGGTCAAATTTTTAATGAGCAGAGAATCCCCTCAGACGTCAGCAGTGTAGCACAAATTTAACACCTAAACAATGGAGCATTTACTGATTAAGTGTGGCAAGTGGAAAGGGACCAAACACACTCCAACCTCCACATCTATTCTTTTTCTTTTATAGCAGCTTAATCTTTGTAGGACACAGATCTTTATGTTGAATATTGAGCTAAAAATCTGTGCTGGTTTTAAGGCTCTTCTTACTGCTAAAGAGGATACATGGGGTTATTGTGAATATATATCATGCTCTAGTTTTTTAAAAATTGCTAATTATCCAATTACTATGATCTTTATTTTACCTTCCTAACTCATCCACTTTCTAATCACATTTCTCGCATTTAAGCATGTTAAACTATGTCTTTGTATTCTATACTTGAATCAAATTAGATTTAAGTACTCAAATAGCAGCAATGATGAATGAGCATGATTCTCTTAGAATTTAGGGTAGAAGGACTAACAATTTAAGTTTACATATCTAAAAAACAATAGGCTATTTAACTCTGAATATAATCAGATGATAATATGCTTTCAGCTGTGATTCAACACAACCATGGAACTCACAAGGGAACTTTACAATGCTTAGAATTAATCATGTTCTTAAATGCTTCCATTCAGTAGATGATGATTTAGACAGAACCGGGTTGCAATATGTTATAAGAATGTATCACACAGTATGTAAGTAGTGAATAACATTTTAAAGGGATAATTATTTTGAAGTAGAAGTAGGGAAGTTGTGACAAAGAACAGGAAGACTATGGAACAAAAATATAAGTAGGAAAGCTGAAAGGCCTCAGAACTTGTTATTCCAAAAACAACTAGTAGAATGTCTAATACACCACCAATCTCTTTTTTTAACCATTTCTTCTCCAACATATACGTAACTTCATAGCTTGTCCTTTTAACTGCACAGAACAGCCCAGATGTAATTGCCATTGTGAGTAAAATATGTTCTGCTTCATATGGCAAAAAGTGCCAAAACTGACTCATTTTGCCTTTAAACTTATCATTTCTACAAAGGAGCAAAAATGTAAATTCAGGAACAGAAGTGTAGATATATTTATCTGGGCATACTCAGTACCTATGTCTCTTTTCATCAGTTAGTTCTCTTGCTCACTAAATACAAATAATCCTTCAAAACATATTACTCATTTGAAAAAAAAATATTACTTCCAAAATTCTCGGGCATTTTTTATCTTCTTTACTTTCTTTTTAAAGACATGTTTTTTAAAGTTAACTGATAATCAGCAGGGTCAGGAATACAAAAATCTTGCTTTTCCAAAACACGTAAACATCAAGGAGCTGAAGATCCAAATATGACTATCCTTACACATGCCAAAAATACTTTTATTTTAACTTTCATTTGCAATACTATGGGGATTTCACCATTGGGCTACAATGACCATTTAAGTGCTGAATCAGGTCTTTCATGGTGTGAAATGTGTCTGGAGGTAAAAAGGCTTTTTCACTGTAACTGATTTCAGTTACACTAAACATCATTGGTCCAGGCCCAATATGGGTTGCCCTCCCCTTTTTCTTTATGGCCTTAAAAGGTAATTCTTCTGGAAATCTCCCTATCCCCCTTTTCCTATTTTTTTTTTTTTTTGATAGAGGGGAAACTACTGTAGAGACTCACATAATAACAATGGAGATTTTACTTTGTGCCAAAGTAGGCTTATACAAGAGGAAGCTAATAAAAGATTTGGACTGATAGCAGGGAAGCAAATTGTACTGAGTAATCTCTGATGACAGTATTTAGAATTGAGGCTTCTAATGAGATGCACAGCTATGTTCAACAGAAGAGGACAAGCAGAAGGCTTCTGGGTGTACTTTAAAGGCTTGCTAGTAAGGACTTGACATGTGAGCTGAAAAACTATTTCAAAATTAACATCTGTCAACACCAAAGGAGAGAGGAGTTAAGACTGTATCCTCAGCAACACTGGTAAATATAGAAAGAACAAGTACCACCTTCTGAGTAATGTCCTTAACATTATTCAGAAGAATCAGACAAGGCCTTTTATGTAAAAAACTTGAATACATAGTAACATGGTATCTTGAGTCTCTGTAATTACTATCAGCGCACACACACTCAAAAAGTCTCAGAACACTCACTCCAAAGTATGGTGGGGTATGAAAAAAAAAAAAAATCTTCTGTCCAGTCTCTTAATTTAAATGGCTCCAGCTTGGTCATGCAGTTCAGCACAGAAAATGTAAAAGGTGCCAAAGGCAATACATTTCATTCTGACTGATCAGGGTCTGAGACCAGGTATGTGGTGAGATCTGAGGATGACACTGTGGTGTCATTCCGAAGGTATTTCAGTGCAGGTTGTAAATGGCAAATAGCGGTGGGACACACATAATTTACATAGATAGCACAGGCAACTGGCCTGCACGTCAGTGGATAAAACACAACCACTATATTTCGCTCAAGCAGAGCAAAAAGTGAGCTTCAAGGAAACCAGAGTTGCAAGTGACTCATGACATATGAGCACTTGAGGACAAAACAAAGAGAAGCAAACACAAAAAAGCTACAGAGGGCACCAAGTCCCTGTTCAACACAGTGACTGGTCACAACAGATGACCAAAAAGAACTGGCATACCACCAAGTACCACTGACTTTACATCATCATGCACCAACCACAAAAGAGTATGCTATAGGAATATGTCTTTTAGGGATGCATTCTACCACTTGCCCTTCCATCCACATCCCACTACTAAACTGGTGTGAGATACAATCTTGTCAGTAGAGTGAAAGCATAATTCACTATTCATGTATTCACTTATGTAAAACCATGCTTTTGGTATTAAGATTGCATCTTTGGTATTTTGTTGATAGTTAGCTATTGAGCTTGTATTTTGGAGAAATAGCCTTATTTAATAGCCTCAAAAGGGGAAAAAGAAGAAATCCAGCATCCACAGATACTATTCATATTGCTTCTTCATTAGGTAGCAATCCTATAAATGAGGCAAACCAAACCTGCTATTATAAATCAATTTGCATAGATAAATAAGTGTTCCTATTTCCTAGAAACCCAAAATAATAGTGAATTAGAAACTATATCTGCACTTCTTTGGCCAAAATCCAATATGTACATTTTTTCTAATTCTTAAAGTATTTTCATTTCAAATTAATTTTTTATTTACTGTATTTTCAATTACAAGATTAAATACTAATGTCCTAGAATATCAGTCTTACCAATATTAGGCTGTGTACCCTGAATACCAGCAGTATTTGGATTAACTGCAAACCTAGTGTTTTTTCTAGCTTGCAGTTTTGAGTAAATTGAACAGCAGTTTGACTAAATAAAATCTTTTTTCATTGCTCATGTTTTGTAGGACCCGAGAGGTGTGCGTGGTTCGTTATATGTGCCAGGAGCTGGTGCAATTGATTTCTCAGGTGGAAATCTCTAGTGAAGCACAAGGGGACAAAATATGCCAACGACAGCCTACAGCACATTCAGAAATTACATAAACAGAAAGTGCTTACATCAGTACAGCACATTTACAGTATTCTTTCTTTCTCTTTTAATAAATTCAGACATTGTGGCAGCAACCAGCTTAAATCTTTCTGGTCACATAGGAGTGATTTTCAACCATGTATTAATGGCAAGCATTAACACCACTTGATTGTGCAAAATACTTTGCATGTATGTGCACAAATACACAGCCATATGAATAGCTGAAAATATGCAAAATGTTTATTCAGTCAACCCATGCATTAGTGGTATAACTATAGACATTTTCAAAGACATCCCTACCTTTGAAAAATTATGCCTTCCATTTGCAATTTAGATCACTGCTGTCTGTACACATGGTATATATTGAACACAAACAATATTGCAGAAATCAAAGTATTTTTATACTCAGATACTTAAATACCACAAGCCAGCTAGTACACGTAGCAAAACAATGAAGAGACAAAGGACTGTAAATTTATTGTAAATATATTTTAGGGGAAAAAAATTTCAGCTTTGTGGACTGTCATGATTTAACCCCAGCCAGCAACAAAGTACCACACAGCTGCTCACTCACCTCCCTCACAGTGGGATGGGGGAGAGAATCAGAAGGGTAAAAGTGAGAAAACTCATGGGCTGAGATAAAGACAGTTTAATAGGTAAAGCAAAAGCCGTACACACAAGCAAAGTAAAACAAGAAATCCATTCATGACTTCCATCAGCAGGCAGGTGTTCAGCCATCTCCAGGAAAGCTGGGCTCCACATGCATAATGGTTAATTGAGAAGACAAAATGCCATAACTCTGAATGTCCCCCCTGTTCCTGCTTCTTCCCCCCAGCTTTATATGCTGAGCATGACATCATATGTATGGAATACCCCTTTGGCCAGTTTGGGTGAGCTGTCCTGGCTGCGTCCCTTCCCAACTTGTACCCCTCCAGCCTTCTTGCTGGCTGGCCATGAGAAGCTGAAAAATGCTTGACTTGGTATAAACACTGCTTGGAAACAACTGAAAACATAAGTGTGTTATCAACATTCTTCTCATACTAAATCCAAACCACAACATTATACTAACTACTAGAAAGAAAATAAACTCTATCCTAGCCGAAACCAGGACACACTCATAGTTTTATAGATCTCTCTTGTACCTCCCTTTCATCTCTCTCTTTACCTAACCTGGCTAATGATGCCACTGAAGTTTTAAAATATGAGAGGAAAGATCAATGCCTCTCTGCTGTACATTCAGTATTTGCTTGTGTTAGAAGTGTTAACAGAAGTATCATAAACACTTTCAATTATAGGAGTGCTCTCCGATAGGCTTATTATTTAGGAAGCTGAAAACAAAAAGCAAATAACCTAACGATAAACATAATATTTAGCAGCAGCCTTATTTGTGTTAGCTTTAAAGTATTTGCTTTAGAAAGTAATTTGATAATATGTAGTGGTCTGAGCCACCATTCATATGAAATTGTGTTGATACAAATATTGACTGAAGAGATCTTTGAGACTATGTTCATGTGAATATACTGGTAATTAAGAAAGAGAAGACAGAAATAGCTAGATGGCTAAGTCCAGGGTGTGGAATGCCAACTGGGGTTACAATTTTTACTCATCAAGGGAGAAACCATTTTGTTCGGAATGCTTTCAGCTCACGTATTATGACTATTTTTTGAAAACCTGCCTCCTATAGGTGCCACCACTTCAGCTGCAGTTCAGTTATCAACAGTAGAAGAACCAGTTACTTTTACTTACCAATAGTTATGGGATTTTTTTGCTAATGAATAGAGGAGCAGATGAAAAACACAAGAGAAAGGGGCCGAATGATAGCAGCTACATTTTCCCCACCTTAAACTTACCAGTGAGGGAGGTAAACCATACACCCTAAGTGGGAAGAAAACCGAAGGAAATCAAGGGACAATAGAGTAGGGGCAATACAAAAATTCATTTTACTGGAGAGACTTGAGAGAAGAAGTTGTGGTATGGTGGTGAGGGGCAAGTGTCAAAAGAGGTGAGGTCATGGGCTGAAGATAATGAAAGTCTTGTTAAAACTCAGTGGATGTTTCCTGGGAATATCCCCATTTTATCACTGTAATAGTTGCTCCCACTGCCCAGTGGAGTTTTCTGGACTTAGCTTGTTACCTTTCGTAATGTGTTAAAGGTGCCACCTGTGGCTCTTTGGCTGGGGTTTAGAAGGGTGTTTGGAAATACAGGGTCTTGGTTTGGACCAAATGGTCCAATGTGCTCCTCTGCAAATCATTTTTTGCGTGGAGCTGATTTTTCTTGAGCTCCCTGTGGCTAGGGGGAAAGGTTTTACTAGTGTTTAGACAAATTGCTTCCTTGTTTATCCTATTTTGGAGGAAACCTGTACTCCATGGGACTGTGTTTGGGTCTTGTCTATGAGAATGTGACTCCTCTGGCCCATAGGAAAAGCCTTTAGAAATGGTAGCGAAGGCTGCCTGAAAAATGGAAGCTGTGTTAAAATTGCATGAGTTTGACATATTTTCTTTATTCTGCACTGAAACAAACTAAGACCGTGCAAATTAAGTTTGTGAAAACATCAGAGAGTGCAACAATGGAATAGCTGCTGTGAGCCTGAGGTTTGAGATGTTGTTCTTCCTAATTCGTTAACGTCATGGGCAATGTTCCAAATCACCCTTCATTAGTTTAATGAATATTTAAAGAACTATGGAAAATGGCACAGAATACCAATATCCCAGCGATTAGGACTTCAACCAAAGATACAAGAGATTGATATTTGTCCCTTTTCTGTGTAAATCCTTGCTGTGCCTAGAAGTCACCACTATTCCAGTGCAGTTTTGCTCTGAATAACCCTTCTTAATTATATGTCTCTGTGCAAAAATGCTTCAGAGGATCTTCATATATTAAAAATCTTTCTTTTGAAAAATTATCAGTGTATTCTAATATTGAAGAGCAATATAGCTTTCTGTGAATGCTTTGGAATGCTTCACAGATAGGCACTGAACACTTCCACAGAAAGAAAAAAATCCAGGAAACAGCAACAGGAAAGGGATGAGTGTATTATTGCTGTTTAGCACCAATGTTTCCATTGACTCAATAAGTTACTGAATTCCTGGAAGAGATGTGGTTTACATAGATCCTCCACCATTTGGAGTGTGGGTGGAAGGCATGCTTGAACTAAAGGTGTTAAAATGACACTATTAATGGTTTTGGATTATGCTCCTCCTATGAGAACAAAATAACTTCAGCCAGTTAATTATTTTGTCTGAAAAAAAAAGGTAACAAAAGGACTTACTACTGTCCTTGAAAAGGCAGGAGTGTGTGTTTGTCTACGTACGGAGGCACATCCATATATTTAGACACACATAAAAAGAATAGTTCATTGCAATGACAACAGGGGTGATTTAAATGATTTCTATACTATCCTTATTTATTTTTCCATGTTTGCTTAGAGGCACTCTCAGTCCTAAGCTAGTTAATACAAATATATGAGAGCAGGAGGGAGGTCCTTCTGCCTCCTCTTTGCCATCCTAATGATTTCTATCTGCATAAAAAGAAACCTCCTTTGCACACACTTTTATATACTATACAGGCTGTTGAGTCTGCTTTGCCTTGTAAGAACAGTGCATAGGACACTTAATGTGGCATTAATTCTCAATGCTTCCTTTTCTCTCTTTCTCTCCATTAGTTCATTTGGGCTGCTGGGATGACACAATGATTCTGATAGAAGGCCAAGAAAAAGGAGAACTGAAAAGAAAAAAAAAAAAAAAAAGGCTATTACTATCACTGGAGCACTTCTTCTATGTGTTTGGTATAAAAATTGGATTTCCTTTGTTTTGCATGAACAACAAATATGCTGAGCTGCCTGCATGGCCCTGTTGTCAGAGAGAAATTGGAGGTCCAGGTAAGCAGAAGGCAAGGCTTTGGGTATGAAACGATTAATTAGCCAAGTTTTGCATTCTATGCAAAGAGCTCAAATGAATATTTCTGAAAAGAAAGATCAATGTACTTTTAGTAGTGATGAAACTGTCACTGACTTAGCAGCAGCGTCTCCTGGTGTCACGGCTTCCCAGAGCCATGCTTCTGGAGCAGTCTATGAAAGGACTCTGTGGCTTATAATCTCTTCTTTTTATAACAGTTTTCTTTAGAAATTATTTTTTAAATACTAATGAGTTATTTTTAACTGATGTTTTCTGAAGGTGAATTCTAAAGCCTAGTGTGGATTCTGCAACAAATGCCCTGACAAAGTGGAACAGAGAAGAAAAAATACCGGTGACAGCCAACTTTCTGTACCAGGCTCAGTGCCAGTACTCCAGAGCCACACAAGCACCTATCTCCAACCTCATGTTTATGATCAGGACACACTTATTGACATATATCAACAATTTCTCCTCCAAACAATGTTAAAAACAACTTCCAAGTATACATTCAATTACCTTATTTTTCATTGAGACATATTTGAAACCACAGCAACAAGAAATCTTCTGGTCATTCTCTCCTTTTTACTTCAGGTTGTTTTTTTTTGTTACAGGTTTTTCTTTTTCTCTCTTCTCACCATACTGCAGGTTTGCACGTCTCAGAGCCAGAGAGAAATTGATATTGAGATGTGCTGAGAATGCATTGTAGTTACCAAGGAAGTGGTTTCCCAAGCAACAGTAACCATATGAAAATTGACAGAATTTCTTCCTCCGTACCTATATCATGTTTGCAGCTTTGGAGGGGAAGAGTGTGGGTAGCATAAGTGATTTTCTCATTGTTAACCTTACTTTTTGAAGCAAATATGGTGATGATTCTCTCTTTGTTAAAGAAAGAGTTAACTTCAGTTAGAGCTGAATGCTTGGTTTTGTGTGTGTGTGTGTTGTGTTTGTTTTTTTTTTATTTTCCTGCTAGCAGACAGATTGTGGATGTGCCAGATAGTCCTGCAGCATGTGGGCAGATGCTAGAGGCAACATTCTCAGCTGTTACACACTCAGTGATGATATTTACCATTCAAGAAAGCCATGCCAGCACCTTGGTTTGCTCCAGCAAATTGGATGAGACAGTTGCCAGCTTGATGATGTCAAAAAGTGTAGGAAATACGCATGTGTTCGGTATTAGTGGAGGGATGTGAACCAAAGGAAATACAGATGCTGAAGTCCTAATTCCGATATGGTGGGGCAAACAAAATGACCATGTGTCAGCTGGGCCTCAGTCAAATAAGACACTATTATAGTTGTTCTATTTTCATCAAGAAGTGACAATAACACAATAAATGTATCTCTCTGAAGACTACTTTACTTAATCCTTGTTCCTAGAAGGAAATAGAAAAGATCAGGTTCAACAGCTTAACAAACAGTGCAATTTAGCGTATTTTCTTAACAGAAAATATGAATAATTTCTATCTGCTTCTATGTACTGATGTTTGTTAAGTGGCAGGGCACTGCAAAGGCATTGTTATGAAGGGCTTAATCCTGCATGACAAAGAAACAGAGAACTCATTCTTCAGTTGAGTTTAAGGGACTAAGAAAATCTAAGTTTCTTTCAGTAATTTGTCTTATATTCAGCAATATCTCTTTATAACCACTTCACATGCATGGTGGAATCTAAAAAAGAAAATGTGATGGTATTTACATGAGCAGAATCCCGAAGGAAGGTGTGTATGTGAAGAAGGAAGTATATTACTATAATACTTATTTAGGTTCGTGTCGTGTTAGTTCCCTTACCTCTTTTCTGAAAACTTGGATTTCTGCTTTGACTAGGATAAAAACATTTTTCTTAACTGTCTTAAAAGATGTTTTCTTTTAAACACTCACTTGTCTTCTGGATTGCAGGTCACCATGGATAATGAAACATTTGAGCTACAAAAGCTTTTAAAGTGTATGAAGAAACCATTCAGTATATTATGAAACTGTTGAGCATTGTGGATCTGAGCTAGCTCTGGCCACACCCAGCCTTAATGGACGTAATTTTTGCCCATAGCTGTAAGTCTCCAAGCAGAGATACTGGAATGAATGAGCAAGGGCTTTATCAGCTCTGGATCTGTACCAGCCCCACCAGGTACAAGATGGCTCATAAAAAGCCTTATTCTTTTCTATCAATCATTTGTTTCTACTTTCCTGAACTACTGCATGCAAAGAACTGCCTTTTTAAACAGTCTCTCAACCCCTTTTCAAGTTCCAGAACTAATATACCTCAGCTTTCTCTGAAAAGAACATGATATCTAGCTACCTCTATCCAAGCAAGCCTCTTGCTTTACCAGGAAATATGCACTGGACACAGACCTGATAAGGTGGTACATTCAGTTTCAAGTTGTGAAAGTATGTAAAAACTCTATTCAGATTTATTGGATTAAATGTTTGAGATCTAGTATTGTTTATTTAAACGGTTGGGATTCACTCATAGTATGGTGTTATGTGTGGGATAATACCCCTGTGGATTGAATGTCAAAGAATGTGACATGCCAAGACCTGGAATAAAGTATTTTCTCCATGAAAAGGTCAAGTGATAGAGGTCTGAGACTGCTGCTGTAACTGGAGTGAATGAAAAGCTCTTCCTTCCAGAAAGACGAGGGGCTCCTCTTTCTCCTCACCTCCTGGAATGGCATTACTATCTCACTACCTGAGATGTGAGCTGTTAGACAGAGTCTAATGTCTGGAGCAATGAGAGAAAATTAAAGAAAACAGACCAGAAAGCCCCAGCTTTGCAGCTAGAAAACTTTCTTCTGAGCTAAATTTAAAAAGCTTGTAACTTTCTTTCAGGATATTTTCTTACAGATGTAAATATATACCTGTGGTGGGTTGACCATGGCTGAACACCAAGTGCCCACCAAAGCCGTTCTATCACTCCCCCCCTCTTTTGCTGGACAGGGGAGAGAAAAAAAATATAACAAAGGGCTTGTGGGTCGAGATAAGGACAGGAGAGATCATTCACTAAT
>JANZLQ010000007.1:6653384-6664472 GCA_026212715.1 Elanus axillaris
GACATCCCTTGGGTCAGTGGGGGTCAGCTGTCCCAGCTGTGTCCCCTCCCAACTCCTTGTGCCCCCCCAGCCTCCTCACTGGTGGGGTGGGGGGAGAAGCAGAAAAGCCCTTGGCTCTGTGTGAGCCCTGCTCAGCAGTAAGGAAAACAGCCCTGTGTTATCAACACTGTTCTCAGCACAAATCCAAAACATAGTCCAATACTAGCTACGATGAAGAATATTAACTCTATCCCAGCCAAAACCAGTGTAGGACATAAGTTGTGCAATGCCAGTTGGCCTTGGTGCCTGAGATTTATGGTTGGCATAGAGCAGAGTCCCTGGCTAACTGAATTTAATATAGTTAGATGTAAACTAAGCAAAAAATGTCTCACTGAAAGTCAATGTATTCCTAAGTCATATGGCTTTTAAAGTCCTACTCAAAACATGTGACAATAAGTAATGTTCCTCCATTAAATCAATTTTCAGTCACCAATACAAACATCAAATTTGCCTACCTTGACCTTCGCTCACCATCGCATAAAAAAACAGGTAAAACCATTTAGGTATGCAGACTTGCGTTTAGACTGATTCATTTGAATATTCAACCTTGCTTTTTTTTCCTCATGTGTTTTATTTTCGAGAAAGAAAAGCTTCCAAAGCAAAAAGCAGCAGGCGGAGTGCCCTTTAGAGTTGCTAAAATTTAGCTATAAACTATTCAAAGCCTGGTTCTATGTAACATAATCTATGTCACAGATTACAACATAGATTATTTGGAAATTTAAAAATTAAAATCAACAAAGTAAAAATCATACAGAAAACTTTAGTTGAATATAAATTGTGAGAAAAGAAGAAACTGCCTTGATGGCCTGATAACCCAAACCAGTAACTTTCTGAAGAGAAACTTCCTGAAAGTGTTTAAGAACAGCCAGACTTATGCTTATCCAGCTATAATTTCAGAATACATTATTAGTGAGTAAGAATAAAAAAACCCAGAAAGATAATGTAATTGAGAGAGAGAAAATTAGGTTTTGTCTCAAAAACTTGGGCAAATATCTCATGCTCCTGAAGATAAATACAGATGGGAGGAAAAACAGGCCTTTAATAAAATAGCAAGGCAAGACAGACAGGAAGGAAAGGCTTGTTCTAACCTGTACTCCAGCATATGCATACTGCCAGTTTCATATTTGCTGAGTATTTCCTGATAAGTTTAAAAATTGTTTTTCACATTTAGTCATAGAGTGGTGAAAATGTCACCTTGGATCACTAGCAACTGAAAGCCATTAGTTTAGTCATGCACACACACATATATATGTAAATTAAAAAGACTTTTAAACATCTTTTATGCTTCAGAAAGGGAGTAAACACCTCAGACATGACGAAATCCAGCACCTGACCTACAGTTCAGTGAATATCTCCTTTGAATATGCAACAATACCCACTAAAGTGCACACACTGTACGTGTTGCATTGGTTTACAAATTCAAGAGCAATTTTACTTATTTCTGCCATCAAGCTTTCAGCGTACACACCTAAGCATTATGTATTACCTGAACAAAATTTAACACCACTGAAATGCCTGTGAAACCTCCTCCATGCATTGATATGGAATAACACAAGATTCAAATTTCTTATTTACACCAGAGTTTTGAAGCATATACATGAACCCACACTTTCGGTCCACAAATACTTTTATGTCTGAGTGTATTCATATAGATCTCAGAAACATCAACAGTTAGACTAAACAATGCAAAACCACAGAGAAACAATTAATTAAGCAGTCACAGAACACTACAATTATTATTTCTTGACAGTTATCTTACTGTTGTATTATTCAGGTTATTAAAATTCAGGTTATTATAATACTTAAGAGTGAAGAAATTAAAACACGTATGGCTTTGAACTGTTTTCCCCCTTCTGAAACTGATTTTTCATTTCATATTGCCCAGGTCCCAGAAAACCCTGAAAAGAATATAACTCATGTCATAAATGTCTACACATAAAAGTAAACCAACAATTGCTTAATGTATATATAAACTTCATGTGAAGTTAAAAGTGAACCCATCCACACATTTCATTTTAAGGTAAATATAAATGAACTACTAACCAGTCAATGGCAGGATGTGGGGGCATATGGAGTCTTGAGATCTCTCCAAGATCTCATAAAAGCATATTTCGTGATTATGTTATTCTCTAAAGGAGCTCAGTACCTTTGCCCCAGGCAATAACTACCTTCCCAACACACTAAAAGTTTTAAGTATGTTACCAAGTAAACCACTTGTGCATTTCATTGTTTACAAATACAACCACAAAACTACTATTAAGTTTTACTTATTAAAATTTTCCAGTTTGTGGGTATTTGACTCCCTGGTTTGAACACTTTACAGCAAAACTAAGGTTTAATGGAAAGTTCTAAGGCTTTGCCATGTTTTCTCCATAGTTCAGAGCACTCAAATGAGGTATCATGCTTCATAGTGCAGACAGAACTCTACTACACGATTCTACACCAACCAAGACAATAACTTGGAAATTTTTGCTCATGCAAGATTTGTATTAAAGACTACATATAGCTTCCATAAATCTATTTTGCTTTGGAGAAAACAAGACCAGAACTTCTGAAACATGATAAACTTGCAGAAAAGCACTGCTTATTTTGTTAGAACATAAACAGAACAAAATAAATTAATAATAAATCTCTATACTTGAACATCAAATGAAAGGACAATTTTTCTAGCCACCTCCATGCTACATGATAATACAAATTCCTGCAATACCAAATTGTATTTTGTGAGGTAACTTATAGAAAAAAAAAATCATGCAGCACAGGTAGAATAAATTAATCCTAAATTATTTCATATTTAACAGCCCATGTCTGTCTTGCACCTGACAAGGTATTAGCACATGCAGAGGTTTCTGAAAGATTGCTGTTCTCATCACTAGTTTCGGAGTCTACAGAAATGAGAGCATAAACACAGGTGCTTCTTCTCATACAAAAAGTACAATAAATTGTATTTAAGTATAATTTTAAGTAAACGCTGGTTGTTTAAACTATTTTTGGTATGGACTTTATACCAACTCAGCATTTTTTTAAATTACTATAGTATTGTATATTCGATAACAGGCAAGATTGCTATTAGAATACAACACTAGTGGGTTTTTATGACCTGTAAATGGTGATTGATCATCTAATTCATAGTACATTCCTTCCATCTTACACAACTGCAGAGATTTTGCATCTGCAAAGCTTCTTCATGCAGTTGCAACATAAATTTACATTAACCCGAGTTACCACGTGGTCTGTGTTTCAGAAAAAGATCTGTCCTGCACAATCAAACACGGGAATTTATGAAAAATCAAACAGCTTTAGATCAAGCAAGCCTAGTACAAAGAGATCATATGGCTAAAGAAGTTAGAAAATCAACTTTAGATTTCATCTGCAATAGTAAAATGAAAGAGGCTGCCCTTCAAATTATGTTCCTGGGATAAAACTTTTTTAAAATTCAGAGCAAAACTGAGTCAGAAGTATTCTATAAGTTGTATACAAATTGCAACAGTACATGCCAACAATTTTTTAAAATCTTAGAAAAGATAATATTTAACCAAGTGTTTTTGCACACAGCTGTGCTAAGTTGTCCCGTCCATAGGTTGACTGGATCATAACAGTTCTGAATTTGAATATCAGCAAAAGAACAATACAAGTTCCATGTGTGTATTCCTGTCAGCCTAGCCACTCCCCTCTGTTACAAATGTCAGAGCTTGCTACTGGCATTCAAAGCCATTTCCAGCAGCTCAAAAGGAAATATGTTTTGAGGGTACCTGAATAATGATAGTTCCATTGAGAACACTTCACATATAGTCCTAATGTGCCTATTACTTAAAATACTTCATGTAGGTGGGATCTAAAACATTTTAACTCTCATGAAATTATAGAGACTCAGGTTAATAATGCACATGCAACTTTTCCACTTCATCTACAAACCTTAAGACCCATGAGGTTCCCAACTAAACATGTAAATCTATTAGAAAGTATTCCAGAAATTGTAACATTTATTGTATAATCATTTGTCTTTTCCCTAATTTGGACGAAAACCAATTACTAGTATTTGTAGTGAATATTAATAAGCAACATCAACTACTTATGATGATATGGGACTCTTACAATGTTAACGAAGAAAGATCAGTACCTTCATTGCTAACAAAGCCTACCCAATCATGGGATATGAAATTATGCCCAGTCTCTGAGACAGAAAGTTAACTTAGAAGGTGCAAGTAAAAATATAATAGACACATTTTTCTTCATTTTCCAATTTGAGAAGTTTACTGGTTTTACAGACAGCAAAGCCTGTACAAGTATGTAAAACACATTGTTATATTAGACACCTAATGGGATCTCAGCCTTCTCAAGAGAAAAATTTAATTAATTCAATCAGTGATAAACACAATGTTGTAAATTAATTAAGAAATATCGTTTACAATACAATTCAGTTATATCAGACATTTTCCTAAATTTTAAAAATCAGCATGTTCTATTTTAGTACTATACATTTACCAAATTTTTACTCCACCTAGCAAGATCTGTTTATATTACAATACGTTTTTTTATAAAGAGCACAGAAAACTGCTATATGCAGGTTATTCACTACAGTAGGCAAGAATTAATTTTGTTCGGAGCAACTCTGCTATAAAAAGATATTACTATAATTAATTAAGTTTGACAGATTTTAATCATCATTCTCATTTTTACCCCTTCATTAAATGGATATCATTATGATACAGGGTGTCCTATTGAATCATTTATCAGGAAACAGAATACTTGAACTAGCATCAGAGTATTCTGCAGTCTAGAATGGGTGGGAACACAGACAAATTTAGGACTATTTGAGCACACAATTACATTTGCTATCAGGTATAGACTGTGATATTTTAGAAACTGGTTTTGTTCTATGCTGTATGACAAGAAAGACATGAAAAGAACTTCAAATTTTGCTTACAACTTTTTTAGTGATTCACAGATACCTATGAATAGAATTATAAACAGTGGTAGAAATACAAATCATACCAGTGCTTTTACTTGAATGATTTTTTTTTTTTCCTTACAGAAAGCATCACTGTATATTTTGGAAGTATTAAAACACTGAACCAGTCCAACCATGAAATATAATACATCTATTTTGTATAGCAGAAAAATCTATTGTATATTCACACTGTCTTGAATCTAAAAATCTGGAATGTCTGCATATGGATTACTGAAGTAAATTTTTAATAAATTCGCTTCTATTTGAAAGCATTTTCATCCCTATTTTAATGAAGAAACACGAACCCTAACATAGATTTTAATCCTAAACTTAAGCAAAACAGATCACTGAAACTGGTTTACAAGTTATCCACAAGTCCTTTACTTCCTCCCCAAGAACATAAACAAATACTTCAACAAAACACCGATCCAACATACTAAAGACAATATATATGTAAATGCTTACAGTCAGTTTGACATAAACGGTCCCAGTGACAGACCCAGAGCTTCCAGGAGTCCCAGCTCCTCCAAATCTGGTGGGGACAGCTGCCTTTGTGCCAAGGCAGCCTCTCCAAGAAGGCTGAGCAGGGATGATCCGAGATAATCTACTTCCAATCCTGTGAGGGCTTTGGAAGTCCCCAGTCCCCAGCACAGCCTCACCTTGCCCAGGAGGCTAAGGAAGAAATGCAAGTCCTGGTGACAGCTTGCAAGCTCCAAGCCCATGGCTCAGCGAAGCTGGTAAGAGGTCTTGCAAGCAACGAAGTCACCAACTGCTGCGTAGGGTCAGGAATGACTGACAAAGGACACGTATCATAGAGCTACATCCTAAGAATGAGAATACTTTGATCACTTTTAGCTTCTCTTACCAACAATACCCTGAACTTCAGACTATTTGTCAGCAACCATGTACAGCGAATGCAGGACGAGTCCCACCATGAAAAAAAAAAAAACATTGGGCAGGAAACAGAAAGCACAGGATTAAAGTGAAGAGCACCATGCTTTCCATAACCTCAATTTTGTTGTTCAGTATTCCCTATATAAATAATTTTGAACTAAACCAAGAAAACTACTAATTTGCATATGCAGAACCTTTATTTTGGTTTAAAGGGACAGAAAGAGAAAACAGAATGAAAAAGCTTGTAGGTCAAGACAAAGACAGGGAGATTACTTAACAATTAAGGGCAAAGCAGACTCAGTTTTGGGGGAAATTTACTTTATTGCCAATTAAAATAGATTTGGGGGGTGAGAAACAAAAAGACAAATATTAAAACAACACCCTTCCTTACCACTTTTTCCCAGGCTCAACTTCACTCCAGTGCAGACTTCTCTACCCAACCCAAAGCTGGGGCACAAGGGGATGGGAGTTTCAATCAGTACGCATTGGTTTCTCTCCTCCACTCCTTCCTTCTCATGCTTTTTCTCTGCTCCAGCACATGCTCTCCGCAGGCCACAACTCCTGTCAAGGAAAACCTGCTCCAGCATGGGTTCTCCACAGGCTGCAGGGGAAAGTCTGCTCTGATGCCTGGAGCACCCCCTCCTCCTTCTCTGCTGTTTTTCACTCTTTTCGCTCCCCCCCCTCCTTTGTCTGCCTGACATTTTCTGCCTCTCTTTAAATATGTTTTCACTGAGGCACCAATTTAGCTGATGGGCTCAGCTCTGCCGTGGTGGGTTCATTGCAGAGGCATCTGGAAATGGCTGTGTCTGGCTGGCGTCAGTCCCTGACCTCTTCCCACAGAGACCACACCTGCAGCCTCCCCACCCCGCTACCAAAACCTTGCACACATACCAAATACAAGTCAATTAATGGAAATACAAGGACATAAGAAAGTCTTCCTCAGGAGTTTACCTACTGGGTAAAAAACCACCAATTCAACCTGAGTAAGACAGAAGAATATACTTAAAAAAATAATGGATAAGGGTACATAATGGTGATTAAAATATATATATACACATTTACATAGTTATGCTTTCTTATAGCTATACTAACTTAAATTTAACTTGCAGCCAGACTCTAGTTCTGGGAAAAAAAAAAAAAGACACCTATTCTTGACAACACACAACCATTTGCTTTACTTAAAGTGTGTTTAAATCCCACTGTATCATTATCCTGGAAGTTTCCTGTTTGTAGTCAGTATATTCATCATTTGAAACCCATTTTACTCATTAACTCCATTGGCACATTATAATATTATCTATCTTACAAGAAAAAAAATTATGTATGACAGTTACAGCATGGCTGCATTAATGTTACCTCAAAAAAAATTTACAATCAGAAAGTTTAAAAGTTACTTTATTTTGAAGAATGCCAGCTGCATTACATGCTTCTACCTGGTTCAGTCCTTACTCCTTTGCTTTAGTATCTTACAGCTTGATAAATCTTTTCACTGTTAAATACATGTTACTAAATACTCTGCATGAGAATGCAGAGCGTAGCCAGGTAATGCTAATGAAAAAGAAGGAAGTTCTTCAAGATGTTTTACTCATTTGTACTCCTTTTTGATGGAGCATCTGATACGCAAGACATGCTCAGAATTCCCCTAGCCAGAGCTGACAGAAACCTTTGCAAGACGGCCATTTCTTGTGAAAGTACGTAGAGTGTTCCTTTCCCTCCTCTTTCATCATATTCAGATTTTAGGAATGCAAAAGATGGTATCAGTGATGCAAAACTCAGAGTACAGGTATGATTTGGGACTCTACAATCATTTATAACATTTCTGAGTGAAACTAATTATCTCAATGAAGTTTTTTATCATTCGTACATAGTTTAGAAACTTGCTGCCGAAGAACTTAATCCTCATTACCAACCTTGGGCTTAGCAATGCTTAAAAAGCCACTCCCTGGGCCAAGAAAGATGCTGACGGATGCCTCTGATGTGACTGTTTACCAGTGGGTATAGTTAAACATGCAGTGCTCCCACGCACAAATTGGAGGGTCCCCAGAGTTCCCCAGTGAAAAATCTAGTAAGTCAGATGTAATCCTGTTTTATCTCCTGTGCTCATTAATCACTCATTCATTTTACTTTAGACAGCCACTAGTTAAAAAATCAGGAACAACTGGAATACTGGAATAGAGCTAGTCAAGCAATTAGTAGAGTTACGTCTATTTAACTAGTTTGTTTTAAAGAGCTAACATTCATCTGTTTTTTAAGTTATTACTGTGTCAAAAAGTATCTTATAATTTCTTTAAAATGGTACATCACCAATTTATTTTACTTTTACACACACAGAAAATACCCACCACACAACACACCATGACAGCTTTTTTGATATTTCCCAAAAAGCGTTATTTCAGTTGTGAGTAGAAACTAAGAATGGAAAATTTCAGCCAAGCAACAAGTTATTCTGAAAGTCTAAAAAAATTTTTTTCTGATTATCTTAAAACTGCAGTCACTGTACAATTCCAAGTTTATTTACAGTCAGAATATACTTTTTTAAAAGCTACGCTAAAAGATACTGAAATTGAAACAATGGACTAATTTTATAATGCTAATGAATCACATCAGACATAACTGACAATTTTCAAGATAATAATTCACTTTATCAACATAAACAGATTCACATTATCAAGGTCAAGCAGTTCACATAAAATTCCAACAGCAAGTTGTATAGTCAATTATATCATGTTTCTTGAAATGCTTGTTACAGGAAATGTGGAACAATAGTTTTGTAAGAACTAGGGCAAAAAGGAAAGCATTAAAGGCAAAGATAGAAGAATTACATTCAAAGATATAAAAGTGCATATTAAGATTTGAAAATATCCCACTAGCCATTAAGATTTTAATATATTATTTTTAAGGTATGGAAATCTTTATTGTGCCAACCAAAGCACCAAATACTACATCTGCAGACTTAACAAGATGCCATCATTTAAAAAAGCACGCCTCTCAAGATGCAAATTATTATGAATTTAACACTATTTTGTGAAAATTACTTTTCCTTAATGTGTAAATACTGCCTACAGTGAAAATCATGTTTCGCACTATGATGATGTTCATTTAAGCATGTTATTTCTGTTTGTTTGTACATCTGTACCATTTTGTTGTCCTATAACTTTAAAACATTTTCTCTCCAAAGTGATAGTTTCCAAAATGCATTACACTGACAGAATAAGAAATTGAAATTCTGTATCTTTTTGTTCCAAGAACTGCCAGATGTCAGTTTTCGTATTAACGGCTTTCACAGTACTCTCTAAGCCTTTAACATTTTCTATACTAAGAAATGTAAATCAGCTCAAGACAATGTCACTGCCACATACAGCTGAACCATTGCTGAAAAGTGTGTAAATGCAAATGTAGACAAAAGCAAACTACCTTAAGCTTACTTCAAAAAGTGCTGGAGTTCTGCTGACTGCAGAAGTGTTTTTAAAGGTCTAAAGTACTATCAAATCAGTAGTCCTTAAGTATTAGCAAATATACTAAAACAAAATCCCGATCCAAAACCCACTTAAGCTGTGTGAACTACTATATATACAAACTGCACCCATTTGTACTGGCTAAAATGAGATTCACTATGCGCAGGATAAAGTGAAATGCACAGCAGTTGTGAGCATTTTTCCCCACCTGCTCAAGCATACCTAAGGACTCAGAGAGCGCTGAGGTTCAAAGAAGTCTTCACACAATTACTTCTCAGCAACCTTTCAACATATTTGTGCCATAGATACACAAGCATATCTCAGAGCAGACTTCAGTATTACAGCACTGAAAGAACTTCGTTCAGGCTTCTGCTTTTTTGTTGATGGCATTGACTTGTTACAACTAGTTTGAACTTATGCACTTCACAATAAAGTCTGTGTTATTCAAGCATATAGCGTTATTTATGCAGGCAATTTATTCTTTAAAGTAATTGATAAATAAATTTGTACAACAAATTAGGGCTTCTCTGTCAGCCATATAGATCTAAAACTCTAATTACTTCAATGGATTTATTCTGGATTTAGATTTAGCTTAATCCAGAGTTTGGCCATCGCTTACACAAAGATTAAACAGCCTATATGACAGTTTACCTTTTTTTTTTTTTCATTTACTGTCTGATACATCAAAGCACAGAAGCTGAAAGTGGTAGCATTTGGATATTTAAAACAGTCCTCTTACTTTCTGGATATTTTATTGTACACAACAAGCACACACAATAGGCTTTCTGCAAGTCCTTATCCCCTTACATTTATTTGATGTATTAAACAGAGAAAAGGTCAAGTTCAAAGTGTCTTCATTTAATGCATTTTCAAAAATTGTAAACGGGAATCTCCCAGAGTTTTCTTTCATTCAATTTGTTCTCTTTGAACCAGACAGAATATTTCTAATTTTTTTCCTATGTGGTACACTAATTTCTATAAACCACCTGCTTACAAATGCATTGTGCAAGTTTTATGCTATTAGAATACTCAAGTGATTTGTTCTGTTTGTGGGTGGTTAAGACATGTTATTATCAAATAAAGACAAAGTAGTCCAACTTCCATTAAGTAATGGAACTTTCCCTGCTTATTTGTTAAGGATTGGATAAAGTATTTAGATTGCCTGCATGAAGTTTAAGTTCCAGTCATTATTAAGCCAACACATCTAAACAGTTTTTCAGGACCTTAAAAAAAAAAACAAGTTGTCAAACTTTACTCTCTTGATAGTAAGCGAATTTCTCATACTTCTGCCATATTAATGTAAGTACAGCCAGTGCTATGCTAAAATATTTTTAGAGCAGGAAGAGTCACAGGAGGGTACACCTCACTTATGTCCAACAAAACGTACCCTCTGATGACCAGATGGTACAATTTACCTAACTCTGTTTAGGTAGGGAGCAAGCAAGCTGCACTTAAGAGTAATATAGAAGTGGCAAAATCAGATTAATACCACTTTCCTATCTGCCCTGTCCAGAAACAACAAAAGTTATGTCTACGTTCTTCGGAGGGTCACTCCAGCAATTGGTGAGTACTAAGGCAAAATGTTTAAAGATAAATTGGTCAAAACCTCCCTACCTCCCAATTCAGTCTAAAAGTTTAGAAGTGACAAAAATTTGCTATATTAGCATTAGCATATTGCGGGGAGGATCCCCGACATAGGTTCGGGCCTGAGAAGGCGGAGGAAGAAATGCAGTCGACCCAATATGAGTG
>JANZLQ010000007.1:6671998-6698803 GCA_026212715.1 Elanus axillaris
AAAAGGAGGCTGAGGGGAGACCTTATCGCTCTCTACAACTACCTGAAAGGGGGTTGTAGTGAGGTGGGTGCTGGTCTTTCCTGTCTGGTGGCTAGTGATAGGACGAGAGGTAATGGCCTCAAGTTGCAGCAAGGAGAGGTTTTGGTTGGATATTTAGGAAAAATTTCTTTACTGAGAGGGTTGTGAGACAATGGAATAGGCTTCCCAGGGACGTGGTTGAGTCACCATCCCTGGAGGTATTCAAAAAGCTCGTAGACAAGGCGCTCCAAGACATGGTCTAGTGAGCATGGATGATGGTTGGACTCGATGACCTTCAAGGCCATCCTTTTCCAACCTAAATGATTCTATGAAAAATGATGAAGACATTCTCACTAGAAGACAACATTTTATTCCTCGCCATGCTCATCTGTTCAGTAACCCTTAATATGTCCTGTAACCTCATTAAGCCTCTACATTCTTAACTGTAAATTAAACACCAGGATCCCAGCACATTCATTTTGCAAGGCTCAATATATTCATATGGGCAAGGATGGCAGAGAGGCACTGGCATTTTAGGATAAACTGTATTAGAGAAGCAGGAAGTATTTTTACATCCTTATCCTAGGCTAAAAATAAAAGTGAATTTTGGGCTTGACAGAAATCCTGTAATTTTTATCCAAGTAAACCTAGTAAAAACTCTCAAAATTTCAATAAACAAAAGGTAACACTGAACAACTTTTAATTCTCAGTATTATATGATAAAACAGTCCTTTCAACTTTTAAGTCACAATTTTTGAACAGACTGGAAATAGTTGTGAATCTTATGTACGTATTGAACCTGCTTTTTCATTCATATTTTAAAAATCCATGTAAAACTAATGAGTCAGTGACACTTGAAAACTTATCTTGCATATAAGCAATATTTCTAGTAAATATAAGGAAATTTATGCCAATTCTGTGAGGGTATAAATTGCAATTTGGCCTAACAGATGAGAGAGACTCCAGTGTAAATTACCTTTTCAGATTTAAATTCACAGGTGATTTACTGTTGTTCCCAGAACCAAAATGATTAAGCAGCCTCGGTCTTTTGCCCGAGGCAACAGAAGCTCTTCAAGATCCAGTAACTCCAACCTATATGATCCTGAGAATTCCCTTTTGCAAGAAGTGACTAGCATTACATACAAGATGAAACTAACTATACATGGTCGACTGATTTATAACAGACAATTTCACTGATTTATCCTATGAGTAACAGTAGTGAGGTTAGCAGGGGGAAAAGACACCAAAACAAAAGAAACCTCTGGGAGTGACGGGTACCAAGCACAGGTGAAGTGTAGCAAAAAACATAGTAATTGTGTATTCATGGGATTATTCACAATGTCATTGGCATGTGTACAAAACATTCTGAAGGGGAATGTTTTGTTTTTCAGTGAGCTCACTTGCCTATTGAGGACCTGCAATTTATTAATGAGAAAGACTTACAATTCCACTAAAATCTGGTTGTTAGGCACACATTAATGTGTGTTCTATTTTTATCCATAATATCCACTTTCCTTTAAGTATGTAATTGCAATTGAGAAAGTATAGTGTAGCTTTAAAAACTTATAGTCCACACAGAGAAGACATTCCTACTTTGTTAAAGACGACAGCACACTGAAGTCTAATAGCGCCTACCAGTTAAGTCCTCCTGTCATAACACTTTTTTTAAAGGTCTTTTGGACAGAATCTCATTTCCCTATATATGCATGCTTCACTCATGCATCATTCTCTTTGCAGAAAAGACAGACTCCTGAGTAAAAAAAATGCTGTTGCATACTTTAATAGCGCAGCGTAGCTGTTAAACAAGCACTGAAGGTTAGGACTGCTTAGGGAAAATTGCTGTTAGTATTCACAGATTCAGATTAACTTGAAAACTGATTTAAATGTATAATTCTGAGGTAAAATGTGTAGATATTCTAAAAAGGAAGACTGAAAAAAGGTACCACGTACAAAACTTCCGATACATGTGTTCACGCATAATCTGAAAACAAGAGAGGTTCAAAGGGTGCAGCTAGTGGTCAACTATTTACATTATTATGGGGGAGGAGAAAATGCTCTTTCCAAATCTTGCTTCATTTCCTTACATTCTTTTTACAGTCTTCAACTCGCATAGAAAAGTTGTTACACATTTCCTACCATCCTTTCTCAGAGATGCCCATCTTCACAGATCCAGAGGAATATAGCATATCATTAACCTGTGTCACAAACAGTAACATGGCATTCTTCAAGGTATTCCAAATAAAGCTACTAAAAGTCATCTCAGTGGAAGTTATTAGAAGAAGTTTCCTTAAAAGCCTAACTTCCTTAAGATAAAGTATCTTGATGACACTAACACAACCGAAGAAACAGTTTTACGGACTTTTCAACACAAAATGGGAATGCAGTAAACTTTCAAAAGTATCTAGATCAATGCTTCACATTTCTAGATAAACAACTTCTCTTTTCTGAAATCTTACAAGCCCTTTGCTTCCTTTCCTACTTTCTAGTTTAAGAACAGCCTATATAAGCTTTTGAATTTATAAGCCACTGCATGAATTCCAAGGTCACAGTACTTTATAAAAGTACATATTTAACAATACAAAAACTTGGCTATAAATAATTAGTATCAGCAAACTATTTACATATTGGTGTAAGTACCCACAATAAACTTCTACAATAAACCTGCACATACTTTCCTCATTGCATAATGATTACTTTCTTGTAATGCAAAGAAATCAATTATACCTCATCAAAATGCCAAAATGAGCTACCTATTAAATGCATTTATTTACATTCTGTATATATATAAATATTTATTTTGCCCAACACTACACGGAAATCCTCTGGCATAGCCAGCTTGGGTGCCTCTGCTCTCTTAATCCTGCACGTGGTTTCAGTGACCAAAGTCTGCAACAACCACCCATTCCTCTACCTGGGGCACTCACCGTCTGTGGGGAAGGGCTCTGTGTGACTGCCTCTGTGAAGGCAGACCATCTTCAGCGCAATACTGAAGCTAGTACCAAGCAAGTGGCATGTTCAACGATTTCTGCAGCAGCCTACTGACAAGCTCTAACCTGGTATTTTATAAACACTTCTCAGCAGCTTTTCATTCAGCCACATCAGAAGGGGTCTTCGCTGGGACAACACACTCTCTGGCTACCTCAACTCTAGGCTTTGAAATATGGTAGCGGTCTTCAAAGAAACATTATCTAATAAAGGTAAACTACCTGTATCTTAATTTTTCCTCAGAAATACCTAGCCCATTTTTATTGAAGCTTAAAAAAAAGTCAAGGCAATACATTTGCAACTATTTCACCGTAAAGAACTGAAGTCAGGCAGTTACTACCAACCAGCAATTCCTCTAAGATGCTACCAATTCTGTCATACGCTGCCTATCTTTGTTCCCTTAAATTGCTATTATTCTTCTATACTATGTCACAAGATCCTGTTTCATTGCATTGTGCAGCCCTCTGTTTCATCATGTAATCATGATGCACAACTGCAATTAACTTTAGTGTAAGTACCAGAATTACAAATTTTCAGAAACACTGCAGATAAATACTTTGTATGCAAGAGCTGTACGTATTCTTAGAACTGCAAAATACATTAATGTATATTTAGAAACCATTTTTTGAAAGTTCTATTTACTTTTTCCCAAATAAAAAAAAAACTTTTTTGCATTGGGGATGTATTAAAGAAAAAAATCTGTTGTCTGCTTTTTTTAAATAGATCTGATTTTCTTTTCAGGACATTATTGTGAGCACAGAGAGCCAGACAAAGCAAAAAGATGAGTGGATAGAAGACACTGTAAAGCTTTCTGTAGCTTGTTTGCTTGATTTCATTAACTTTTCACTTTAAATATAAGCAAAATGAAATTTACAAGTCCCTCCATACTTTCAGAGATTTTATTCCTGCACTTTCAGCAAGATAGTTACAACTTTACCTTGTGATAACTTTTGCATTCCCCAACAGTCCTATTTTATTTTGCATCTGCTTTAGCTAAAAGATCCAGTTCTTTATAAAATTTCTTTTTTTTTTCCATTAAAAAAGGCTGGGGTGGTGAGGTGAGAGACGCAGTTCATGATGAGATAAGATTGTAATACAAACTTACAGTTAGCAGTAATCACATTCCAAAATCAGGGACCAATCCCACAAACTTCACTGCCTTCTTTTATTTCTTAGTGCTAGAACTATTTATCTGAAGTTCCAAGGTAGAATAACTGTTGACCATTAAAAAAAAAGAAAAATCAATTAAAACGCATTATACAGACATTACACCAAAACCAAACATTCTAACCTCTGGAAAGCTTGATTAAAGTGCAGGTTAAAAAAAAAATAATATTTTAAGACATGCAAACTCTCAGTAAGGTCATTTAGAAAAGCCTTGTCCTTCTCACAAGGGCCACTATGACAAATATACAGTTACCGCTGAATATTTTAACATTTTGAATCTAAATTAGAATGAACTGATGATTAAACCCACTGCAATTTGCATCCTGGTCTTTAGAAGAAAAAATGGACACGGTAACGCTTCTACAAATGTAAGTCAATTCATCGTCTCATGATAATTTTGAATCTATTAGTCACTCTTAACCAAATTTGACTAAGGACTTGCAGACTCATTGACATAAAATTCTCACCAGCTTTGTGAAAAAGAGTACTGTGGAAAAATATTGCTGTGATTAATAGGCTGCATTGTAAGCTCAAATCTTATCAGAAATCCATGGATCCACAGCAAACTAAGTGTTATGAATGCCTTTACAACAGAAAAAGCATAAATTAGCGTGTAATCTTTCCTGGACACCAGCAAATCCAATCCCAAAGCTGAGTTAAGTTTGGTTGCAAGAGCAACTTTTTCAGTTACTGCGTTCAGTCCCAAAGCACAGGGCTAAGTTCAGCTAACTGTTCACATGACTATTTCCCACACAGCCCCTTTAACTGTGTGGATCATCCTAGCTAAGGACAAAAAGATGTTGTTTACCTAGTCAGTTGTACTTTCCATACCTTGAGAACTGAGATCTCTTCAAGGTAATTACAGCACACTGTTCATTAACTTAATTACTGGGATGTACTCTCAACTTTAAAAGATGCGTTAAGTGAGAATTATCAGATAATTTTATTCTTAGAATAAATTTTCACGCATTAGCACTTAACAGAAACCTGAAGAGAATTTTGTCATCAGACATTTCACGGAATTTGAAAATATGAAGCAACATTCATTCATCAATTCTTTACTGAACTTTAAAGCCAGATAGAAGAAAAAAAAAAAAACAAACCACAAGACATTCTCTGCCTCTACCAACATGCAAAAACATAGTCATCTTTTCCTCTTTTATCACTTCCTGCCTACAACCACCAGTTCTCCCCTCCCTCCTGACCCCATCTAGTTTTCTGTATTGCTTCTTCCTCAGTCAAAGGAGAGCTAGGTCCTCTCAACTCTTCTCTTATACACCCTTCTGTGCATCCCTTTACATCACTGTTTCTGCCTTCCTCTTATGTCAAGGGCAGCTTTACACACCCAAGGAAGACTGAGCTAGTTTATTAGCAGTTAAGGGATGAAGCATAAAAGAGCTAAGAAGGTAGAGCCTCACAATTATACCTCTTAGCATGGCACACGTCTGATCATGTGCCAAGAGAACAGCTGCCTCCCACTAATGCAGTTCCACCCATTCATGTCACTGCTTGGTCCTTTGGCCTTTACGTGAGAGAAGGTATTAACTTCCTCATTAATTATCACCTGAGAATATTCCAAATAAGAAACCATGGTTTGCAGTAAATATTCACAAGACAACCTCATTATTTCGAGAGATCTCATCAGAGACCTTTTGCAAGTTTATGCTATACTAATACAAATAGTTTCAGGATTCTCTGTATAGTGATACAACAGTCTTGCTTATAATAGCCTTCAGTTGAAAGGTTCTGTGCTAAAAATAATAGTTTTTTCTCAGCTTTGCATCTACATACAAAGATTTTCAAAATTCAGAAGTCCCATAGCTATACTTAAGTTTAAGTTCCTTGAATTTTAACAAAACTTTTCACATGCACAAAATGAATTATTTGTATCTTTCTCTCAAAACTATAGATGTTTCTGTTTCTCTGATCCAGTAGCAGCAGTTACTTGTTTAATGAAAATCCCATTAGTTACTTCTACTGCTCACAACTTTGAAAAACTATGCTTGGGGTTCTTCTATCACTTATCATCTTAATCTGGTAGTATCTATCCCATTTACTTCACAATTCTTTATAGTGACACTGAGTGAAAGTAGAAAAACTAGGAACGTACAATGACAAGATGGTTCACACCTCAAACACATTTTGCTGAAGGCATGGAAAACTCAGTCAAAAGAGAAAATGCAGCTGAACCTAGTGAAGCATTGATATTTTTTTTTTTAACCACAATCTCAAAAGTATAAATATATAAAGCAAATGTAAAAAGAAAGCATTTTAACATGAGAAAAAATAGAGAGAGAAACTAAAGCAACTGCCCCTAGCTTAAGCTTTCTCTCTGCATGCGTACCTAAAGGCTTCCAATTCTGCCATGTTATATAAACTGTCTGAAATATTCCATTTATTCAGTTTAAAACATACTTTAAACCAAAGCAATAGCATAAGTAATTTATTCTAAATATATTTTGATGTATATTTATTGAATCTTGATGAATTCTGATAAGAGTTGAGTCCTTTGATTTCGATTTTGACATACCATTCCAAAAGTGTGTGAAAATACTCAGCGCCACAATGCCTACAAAGTCTAAAAAGCTTATGCTCTTAAATTATTTCACAGGATTTATAGTGAAGCACGAGGGGGAAAAAAAGCTCAGGATTTTTCATTCTTAACTAGGTTTTTTAATTTTCAATATAAATTGCAGTGGTTTTTTCTCATCCTGCATATAAAAGCCTTACACCTGAAATCCAGGTATAAATTAGTTTTCAAATAGTAGGAAAAAGCTGAAGTTCCATTACCTCCTTTTCTTCCTGTAATTCTATTACTTCATGGTACCATGGGATGAAGTGGTCATATTTTTTTCCTGCCTTCTTTTTTGTTGTTGACATTTTCATAATGCACTGCAGTTTCCCTTTAGACAGTTAAAGAAAAGATTTATGAGTCTTCATTTTTAAATGCTTATCTAAATACATTTAGTGAAAGCCTATTCTCCTATTACAAACAGCTGCTGTTTGCAATAACTAATGAAAGCCTAGATTACTCACTAATGGGAGGCGTCCCACAATATTGTACAATTATGCTGTAAACCCAAAGAAGCAACACAAACCATGTTTCAAAAATGGCAAAATCATGTAGTTATTATCACAAGATGGCTCTAACAACCACTCAGTGGAGAAAAATAAAACGCACACAGAAAAGAAAACAAACAATTTTTGAGATAAGTTACCCTAACACATGTAAAACTGCTTCAAGCGAGTTATGATTCTCTGAGACTTAACACTGAAATTAGCCAAAACAGACCTATCTATACCACAAATTTTGAGAACTCTCTTGGTAGATGCAACTTTTTAGAGAGCTTTTTTATGATTAATTTTAGGAAAAAGACTTCAAAGGAAATCACTTTCAATACACAAATAATTTCAATGACCACTTCGAATGACATTCCAATAAATCTGGCCAAGACACTGAAAAGGAGTTAAACCATGACAGATGTTTGCACAGCAAATTAAGACCAACCAGCCTACAGGTAATGCGCACTGAAGTTTATTTTTAAAATTTCTCTCCAACTTCTAACAAATTTACGGCTGTAGTCTGAAAACTTAGGCCCTAATCAGTTGAGCACTTAAGTATACAGACATAAGTAATCTTTATTTTTAATTTTATTCAAAAGTTCATAGACCCAGGCCTCTGAAATACATGTAGAAACCCATCCTGTTCAGGCACAAACATCAACACTTAACTAACATGACATGAAACAAAAGCACCTACAAGGGTTAAGAGCCTATACCAGGAATAGGCGATTTAGGCATTTAAGGTCAGAATCACAAAGATGCAAATTGGCAATGCTCTGCAGTCATAGGCTTGGAATTTACAGGCTGGAGTTACATGCTTAAGCGCCTTTTATAACAAACACGGAGTGTTACTTGCCTGCAAACACAACTGACATCAGGCAGCATCCTGATGGTGCTGCGTCTTAAGCCAGCCAGCGCAGTCACTGAAAGAGATTCTAAAATGTTGTCTTTCCCAAACTTTTCATACTGACTTCCTATTTCACTTTGAGAATAGGATGCACAGTCTGAAACCTGAAGTCTTTTTGTTGTGGTTGTTGCTGTTTTTGAAAGATATTAGAGCTGCTCATTTATACTAAACAAGACACAGAGGAAGCAATGGTCATACCCACATTTTCTAACATCTTAACGAGCACTTGTACAGTAGTAGAAATATATAGTCTACAGTATCTTAATGAGCACCTCCACAGGAAGTTACAGACACAAATGAGATGCCTTCCTCTTAACACAAGGCTATAAGCTCAACTGGGAAAAACACTTCCTTACATCCTTCTTTGACAGTGAACCATTTGGAAGTCAAGAGAAGGGGTTAAATTAAGGATTAGTTAAATAAGGATTTTAGTATTTGCCTTGCACACTTCTCTCAGGATCTTAAATTCCACCATCACTTTGACCTTCACATCCCTGAAGAATTTGCCCTTTCTGATCAGTAACAAGCCTGGCAGAGCACCTCTCCTAGCTCGGACTTGCTCAGGGATCTGCCTGACTCTATCCCGTAGGGCCTGGCTCTGAATGGCCAAGGGCTCAGGAGAGCTGAGCTGATTGATATTCAAGAACACTCTCTTCAAAGCACATTCTAATGTGCAAAAAGTCTATCAAGTGTGGCAGAAGACTAGCCTGGATGAGTCAAAAGCTCAACCATGTTACTGAAAGTAGATCATATTTTTTACAAGCCATCAAGTATAAAGTAAATTGGCTTTCAGTAAAATAAACCTTTAAAAATGTGTTCACTGCTCTGAAACCACAGCAAAATTAATAACTGTAAGGATTATGTTTCCAGTGAAACAAGCAGAAATGTCTCCATATGTGAAAGGAAAGTCTTCATGAAGGGTAAGAGCTCAGGAACAGCAAATGAGCCTGACTGCTGCAAACAGGAAGGCTAAAAACATAAGACAATCAAAATACATTAGCACAGTGCAGATAAAACAAAAAAAAACCAAAACAAACTAATTCTAAAGAATAAACATTACAATTTTGGAATAAACAGATAAAAAAATAAAATATCCTGGCATATTTTTGTTTTCTCAGTTACATCGTATTCCCCAGGTCCTCACCCTTCTTAAACTCACATCTGTTTCCAGTTAAATTGCTAAAATGTATTCCTTTATATTTCAGGACAGAATAAGTAACATCCTAATGTAAAAGGATGGGGAAAAAAAATTTAAGTTGAAGAATTTTCCAATTTATTGGCCACTTTTTTGCCCTACCTACAAAGCACAGCTAAAATATATAATAGCTACCAGCCAAAAATCAAGTATAAACATTACTTAGGTGCATGTAGGAAATCTTGCACGTAGTGGTTTTTTTGCTAGTTATACCATAATTACAATATAAACCATGCAGTGGTTTAATTTTATTACGTTGCAAAGGCCTCCAAGCAGGTTTTCACTTCATTTCCTCACTCACACGATCTCCACCCTCAACCCCCTCAGTCTCACTGTTCTCTACAAATAGCAATTGTGAAACTAACAATTCCCTAATAACATCAGTTTGTTTCACTAACAACATTGTGATGGGTAATGCTGAAACTAGAGAACAATAACTTCAGTTATCAGCTAAGAGAGCTCTGAGGATTTACAACTCTAATGCAGTCAAGCAAGTAGGCAGCTTGTTTCACTGTAGAAACAAGGGGGGGGGGTGTTAAATGTTTTCTCACTTATTCAAGTTACATTTTTCATTTTAATTCCTATACAAAGCTGCTTCTTAAGTCATACACAACACACCAAGCAGAGCACAGCTATCTCTCCCAGAGATGCAGTGATGATTGCTACAGAAGAGAAAGTACCGATTATCAATTTAACTTCAAACTGTATAGACCAGAATGCATAAAAATAGCAAATGTAACAAAATTCAGGTTATCATTGTCCACATCAAGCAGTTGCAGACCTCAACACTACAACCCTGCCCTGTGGGCCACTCATCTGTCCAATTACACTTTCTGCACACATCTATATATTCATCTTCCAAGCTGTCAAACACACATGCAGTTATGTTCTATTCAACTGATGTTATGGAATTTAGACCAGAAGCAACAGTTCCATTTAATGTGAGGTATATAAAAAATTTCCAAATTTTATGTTCATATAGTGTCATTTTGTTCTACTATGTGCTTATGTCATACTTCTCCCCCTCCTCAAGTTGGGGCCCGAACTGCCAGTTTCCAACATGAATACATTTATATAGTAGTCATGAGTTGTAAATGGCTGAAGGAAATGTACTAAGCTGGGTAAGAACACATCTACTTTGACTCACAAAGGTCTGTACAAATATTTGCTTTCACTTCATCACTAACTTTTCAGCTTCATGTTCAACTCTATGCATATATATGAAATTCAGTCTAGACTATTAAAGATCACCCTGCATTAGTTAAAATCATGCAAAAAACACACACAGTAAACTATTGGAATTTATAGCAGAACTTATAGGGGTTAGTATGAAAATCAACAAGTAGAGTACTGTAATCCAGAAAGTTCAGTGCAAATCCTTAACTCCAAACCAGAAATATTTTTATGATTAAAAAAGTTAAAATTGGAGACTCCTGGTGAAGAACTAACAAGGATATGCATGTTCACCAGCAAAAGGGGCTTTTATTAGGATGGTACAAAGAAGTATCAATGAAACATACCTCACCGACATAATATTATCTCACCTACCCAAAATTACTCTCCGAATTGAATTGTTAGTTGCTTAAAGAATCAAAACCATGCTAAATACCTACCACACAAAACCTGACGTGGTCTGTAGACAGAATATGTCTTTACAGAGTAGAAAACAACCAGTTCAGCAAATACATTATATATCTAAAATTCTGCTCATTAATTCTAAACCCATCAACATAATTCACAGCAATTTTTACATGATTTCCAACAAGTCTGATACATTGACCACAGAGAGAACATTCTCGGAGACACAGACTTGGAATAAGACTGGCTATCCATACTCAGCTTCTGTTCAAAGAAATCTTTCTAGTATTTTGAAAAAAAATACTTTGCTACCATTAACAGAAAGTGCATCCAGGATAAGCATGCACATTTATATAATTCAGTAATTTTAGCACTGAAGTCAGTCCCATCTCAGAAAAATAACTCAGTCATCTTTTTCCTTCATTATGCAAAAATAACTTCAGAATCCTGAAAATATCAGTCAGTGTCTTCCTCAGACTAGATTCCTTTTTTACATGTGTATCATCTCTATATCCAGTGTATATGTTCTCACAATAAGAATTCACAGGCTTACAGATTTCTTAACATGTTACCTTTTCCTGGCAAAGAGAGAGGAGAGAAAGGAGAGAGAGGAAACAAAAATCTTTTCCTTGCTAGTACAATTCCTCCTCCTTCACCATTTCAAGCAGTTTAAGATGATCATTATTAGAAAGGAAGCATGAGTAAATTTTCAGAGTAAAAGGAAGACAGCACCATCAAGTGGCTCTGTAAGGCAGTTTACTACTGTTTTAATGCATGGTAGAAAAAAATTGTTATTGCCCAGATATGTACAGAACAGACTTCTTAAAACAGTTTAGATTGTCACAGACTAGATCCTGCAGAAATCTAATTATTTTGAAGGCTATAATAAGGATAAGATATTGAATTTTTTTATATGGTTAATTTTGCAGAATTACTAATAAGGGAATAGCGTGATATTATTATTAATGGAACAGAACCTTCTCACGGCAGGAAAAGTCTTGTACATTCTAAACATGCTGGTGGGGGTCTTCAAGAGTTGGATGGCCCTGATTGCCAACATATCCTCCATGAGCTGGGAAGATGTTGAGCAGATAGCAGCCCCACATCAGTTAGACTTAATTTCTCCAGCAGCTAAAAATGTGAAACGAACTCCAAAATTAACACCAACTACAGCGACATCAGCTCTAAAAAAGAGAAGTCGTCTTGTGAGTCTAGAAGGATGAGATTAAATTACTAACAATGCAGTTAACGGCGCAGATTGACATTTTACTATGAGGTTATTTAATCTGTACATTTTCACTGCTCGTTTCTGGGGGCAACACTTAACAAGCAAATGAACTTTACACAGAACAAGAGTAGTACATTTAGAAACATATAATAAACTATTAGTTTCTGTGATAATGAAAAGTATGTATTTCCATGAGGTATAAAGTGTTCTGTGTTTTGCAAATCCAAATTAAAAAACAAAACAAACAAAACAAACAAACACAGTCATTCTCTCATTTTATGCAGATGCTGCTTTTCTGTAGTTGTACCCTACTTACAGAGTAGTAAGCCTTACGTGACTGACAAAACATTTAAAAATTGTGAGCAACCTCAAATACCACAGCTGACTGCACTGAAGAGTGAGGATTTTCTGATGAAAAACTGAAATCCTGAACAAAACATTAGAGGCAATCTCTGCTTTTAAAACACTAGTCACACTATGTAGTCTTAAGGAAAATTATTTATTCCAATCCCTTGCTAATTCAAATGAGCATATGTTTCCAAATAAAAATAATATGAAAGAAAACTTTGCAATATAGATACACCATCCAATCAGATCACTGGCATTTCTAGCCATATTCTGACATCTACAGAAGAATGCTCAGCATAATTTACTCTGTTTACTGTAAAATTGAAAAGTGATTTTTAAAGGCATTTTTAACACAAAGATATAATAATAATTTGTATACTTAAATTTATGTACATGATTAAGTATCTTGAACTGAAGTCTGTGCATGCTACTCCCTAGGAAACTGTAAGTATACACTATTATTCAACATTTCAATATTCAAAAGATCCTAGTCACCACACAATCTCTAGATTGAACAGCCCAAAGCCTGCACAATATTTTATTAGGCATGATGCAGAAACTGAGAACAGAGATTTAGAGTTAAGAAATGGGTTACAGTAATTAGATCATGTGGCTTCTCAGTTACAGTATATGCACATAATGACAACTCCTTTAAAGTCAATTTTTATGGCATAGTAACTCAATTCTTGAAGGCAAAAAAAAAAGGAATATATTCCTAAAAGATCTGCTTGGGGAATTATGGTAGTTTGATCACTTTTTTTTAAAATGACATGCAGTAATTAGTATTTTCGGCATATGGAACAATATTCTTAACAAGTAAAATGTAATACAATTTAAATGTGTCAAATGACAACATGAAACTTAACACAATGTTTTTTAAACTAGTGATACCTACTTCTTTCTAAACCTCACCAAGTTGTTTTTTTTTTTCACTTGAAAACAGATATGATCAAATATAAAAATGTAAGGAAACAGGAACTAATGATAGTTCCCAGCAAATAATGTGCATGAATTGGCAGCGTGATTATGTAAGCATTTGGATTAAGACAACATGCAACATCAGGTTTCAAAAGGAGAAATATGATAAAAACCACAAATTAAGACACTTGGGAATATTTTAAGTGACAAAAGAGAGTTTGTTACTGCATTCATTTGTGCTAAATACTGTGTTTGCCTAAAATTTCAAACTATCCCACTGTAAATCATATTTAAATGCACAGGTGTTTCGTGTTTTTACTAAACTGTAACTATTAAGTTCTAAACACTTCTAAACTTTATAAATGTAATGTTATTATCCATCTTCATTTTAATTTACCAAGAAGCTTTCATAAAGAATTAACATCTTATTCTGCTGAAGTATACTAGCAGCCTTTTTTAACACACAGTGAAATAAATCAGACCATGATAAAGTGTAACTTCTGCAAGAGTGAAATTCAATATCTAAATATTTATAAATGTATTTATATAGGTGACTTATGTCTAACAGAAATGTGACAGTAATAAATTGCATTTGTAGTGATTAAAGCTACTCAATTGTAAAGATGACCCTGAAGTTTAGTAAAGATGAAAACTGAAGTTTACTACACTTTTTCAAACTCAAAAACAATAAAAGTGTTGTCTTATATATACATCTTTAAAATCTGCAGTAAAAACAATATAAATAGACAGTTACTTAACTTACTAACCTGTACATTATTCAGGTAAAGTATCCTATCTGTAATGGAATTAAAAAGCTTTTTAAAAATACTGACAAAGACTGAAGAATAAATTGATGCACTCTTAATAACTCTAAATCATCTAGCTCTTTATGCCAAGAAGTGTTGACAATACCAACTTCAAGGTCATTGTCAACTTGGTAAGTCATTAGCAAATAAAATATGGCTTAATTGGAGCAAACTCAGCAAGGAGCTGCATTATTTTAAGTGAACACTGCAATATAACTTGAAGAAGAATTACTAATTGCCACTCCCGTTGACAATGAAATGGATGAAGAAGGTGCTTTGTAACTTTTTTCTATGACTTTCCCGTAATTAAATATGGAAATAGATTCTGTGAAGAATTAGAAGTCCCTGAGTGCATTAATTCAGGCACTAATGGACTGCCTTCCCGTGTTACAGCACACAGGTAGTTCCCAGCATGCTACCAACATTAGCTAATATATCAGTGTCAGACTCCAGCAGTACCCTTTAGTTTGAACACCCAGCTCCGTAAAGCAGATTTAGGCTGATGACACACGCTGTTTTAAAAGAATGCATTTTTCACGGTCTGAAATACAACCTGAAACTTTACATGCATTGATGAAACAGCTTGAGCAAGACCCAAGATCCAGCTGCCTGAAGATGTATGCAGATGCATTACATACACACAGTGCTTACGTAGCCTTCATAGCCACCTCACTAACCGCTAGCATTACAGTTGTCAATGGTTTGGGTTTTAAACATTTTAAATAAAACACCTTTCAAAAATAACCTCATGTCCTGGTTTCAGCTGGGATAGAGTTAATTGTCTTCCTAGTAGCTGGTTCAGTGCTATGTTTCGAGTTCAGTATGAGAAGAACGTTGATAACACGCTGACGTTTCCGGTTACTGCTGGGTGGTGTTTTGACCAAAAGTCAAGGCTTTTTCAGCTTCTCATGCCCAGCCAGCGAGAAGGCTGGAGGGGCACAAGAAGCTGGCACAGGACACAGCCAGGGCAGCTGATCCAAACTGGCCAAAGGGGTATTCCAGACCATGGGACGTCACATCTGGGGAACAAACTGGGGGCAGTGGGCAGGAGGAATCGATGCTCGGGGACTGACTGGGTGTCGATCGACGGGTGGTGAGCAATGGGACTGTGCATCATTTGTACATTCCAATCCTTTTATTGTTACTGTTGTCATTTTAGTAGTGTTGTTATCATCATTATTACTTTCTTCTTTTCTGTTCTATTAAACCGCTCTTATCTCAACCCACGAGTTTTACTTCTTTTCCCGATTTTCTCCCCCATCCCACTGGGTTAGGGGCGGAGTGAGCGAGCAGCTGCATGGTGCTTAGTTGCTGGCTGGGGTTAAATCACGACACCTCATTTGCATATTTTTCATCTTTCCCAGCATAACGTATCACAAACTCCCTAACACAATTATACCATTGAGGGTTATAACACTTAAACCAAGGGAGTTCCTCTCAGTACAAACCACAACACTGCTGCTCTGTTCAAACATTCTGTTTTCTCACTTTATGCCATGGAATTATTCACTTCCTCCAGCTCTCCGTCCAAACCATATTTTATGGGCAAGCAGCTCTAAATTTGCAGAGCTTCCCAAGTCCCAGACTGATACACCAGTCCTTACACATTTTTAAAGCAACTGCCAATCTATCAAAGCATGGTAATACTCACTGTAAGAGCAAGTGAAAGTGAACAGCTGTTTGGGTTTTTTTAAACTAACTCTGTGGTATTTATAGAGTGCATATGCTTAAACAGCTAAAATATTTGCATTATAAAATAGGATTTAAAGGGGATTTTTGTTAATTGAAGACTTTGCAGATCTATATCTGTATCAGAAGGCCTAGCTCAGTAACATAATGTAAATTTGCTGCTCTTCCTTGGCTTTACATGTGGGCACCCATCCACTAAAGCACTTCAGTATGTCCATAGCTTAAAATATGCAAGCAGTCCTACTGCAGTCAAATGCAACTGTTAACTATGTATTTAACTATTAACATGTAAGTGCTTTGCTGGACCTAGGCCTACATTTGTTTGACAGTGAATATGTGCTTTGGGAATTCATTGCTTATCCAAAATATGTACCCATAGTAAGAAATAAGCAGCAACTTGAGGAACCTTAGACAAGTGGATTGGGCTTTGCAGGCACAGTGAAGGAGCTCTGACCTAAAAATAGTGGTTGTGTAAAATAAAAATTCAACCCAACAGTTACTACCCATATTCTGTCACTTCTCTAGGGAAAGATAAGGCCGAAACAGCTGTTGCAAGTGCTAAAATGTCCACTCAAAATAGTTTATTATCCACTTAAGAACTTGTATATTGTATCTTTTTCATGTTGTTTCTTGTTGTTTTATCATATTTTAACTGTGAAAACTCAGTGAATTATTAAAGCTTATGTGCTGTTTTTATTTAAGCTAATTTATATTAAACAAATAAAAATATATAATCAGGTATGTTTTGCTAACAAGAAAGCACTCTCAAAAACCCCAGAAGACAGAATTCATTTAGAGTACTTGAAAGCCCTTTCTCTCCTGAGGATCATAATGCTTTAGTTTTACATTGTTGGTGTGTGCCTCTGATACACTTGATGGCTGTTATTGCTCATACATATCCACACACAAAGTATTAACTGATCCCATTGATCCTGTAATAAGTATTGATAGAAACGTGCATCTGCAGCAGTTTTTCTACTATGAAGTATAACCTTGCAAAGAAGTCCTTAGAGCTAATGAAAAATTGTCCAATTCTAAAAGAAACAGGAGGCTGACAAAACTGAGGCATGATTATCTCTACCCATAGCAGAATCAGAAATATACCAAGAAAAAGAAAATATTTTAATAAAACCAACACATAGATACAGAACAAAAGGTTCAACATATGAATGGTTTCCAATGAATCACTTAAACGTTTTCCCCTCTAGCCCTTACTTTTAAAGTAGTTAAAAATACAATCTCAAACTATGACCAGTATTTCTGTGCTGTATCAAACTCCAAAACCCAACTAAAACAGGGCAATGAATCTGAGATGTCAAAAAAAAAAATAATCTATTAACAGAAACTAAGAGGAACTAAGACAAGAAACACGGACAAATCAAAACCAAACAGGACCATACAACAACCTTCCTATAACCTGATGGTAAGAAAGAATGGTAGTTAGAGATGGGGCAATCACTGCTAAAATAATCTACAGTAAGGACTTGACTTAGAAAAGTACTGAGCCACTCAAACACTTTGCCCTGGTTGTGGGTCAGTTACTTAAATAGAAATTAATAATTACACACTTGAAAAGATGCCTATCTTTTCCCATTAAGGGGTTCATTATTTCCATTAACAGACAGAAACAAAGCTCCTCTTTGTCCTCAAAAGTCTTATTTTTTTCCAACAAATTAAAGATATAAATATAGTAGGCAAATTAAAATCCTTAAAGACCTTTTTTTAAATCCTTTTATGTAGGATAACCACCTCAGAAGTAGCCAACCTTCTTTAAATACCACCAGTCTTGAAAATAAATTAAATTAAAGCCATCGTGGTGAAAGATCAAAATATCTTACAGTCTCTAGGATGCCAAATCCAACAGAAGTTTCCTACTCTTCTTACATAGATTCTTTAAGCTCCATTGTACCAGTATTTGGTAATATTTCTTCTGTAACAACAGTAATAGTTGGTATTTACAAAGGAATTTGCTTGAGAGCTCTTTGTGGATGCAAAGAGTTCTGAAATTCTTGGGCACTCACACCAGAATACAGAACAAAATACTGCAGTCAGATTTTAGCAGTGATGAAATGGTCAACATTCCTTAAAACAAAACAAAAAATGTAAATTCTCATGAAAAGCTGTCTTTTTAACATCATCAGTTATATCTGTAATTCAAAAATTGTTTCTGAATAAATTATGTAAAAGAAATACAAATTTTGAATAAAAACTTCAGTTGTACATTCTTTGAGTTCTCCTGTCCTTTTGCCTCTTCCTTCCTAAAGGATAAAGGAAATCGTCCAAATCCAGAAATCAGAAGCCTACTTCAGACTGAAATTCTCACGTTCCCAAACACCTCTTCAGTAGACTACTTCATCTCCTGCCTTAGTTCTTCATTTGTTTAACTACTATCGTTACAGATAATTACACAGACTCTACATGTGATTACTTGTAGGCTACTCATTTTGCTTATTCAGTGTTTAGAAAAGATGATGCCTTATATTTGTGCCAAAGCATTCACAGAAAATGTGATTCCTAACAAAAATGCTGAAGTGCTAGCCTGAAACACTTAGAACTGGTTGCAATCTGGATCGCCCGAACGACTCTGCTGCCCCCTAATGCATTTTTTGGAAAAATAATTACAGGGGAAAATAGTAACTAAAAAGAAGTAACTAATTATTCTCTTTTTTATTTTGGTTAATCGTGAACCATAATTCACTCTATGCCATTAGTATTGCTCAAGCATCCCCTTTGTCGTAAGTGCTGTATATAGCAGATGTAGCTACTTCAGAATCATCTGTAATAAGGAACCGTGAACAGTAGCTACTGAGGCCTTTCAAATGGAAGACAGCTTTAATGTACGTGTTTGAGAAGATGTGACAAACATTAAAGAACACACTGTTTATTAGACTACTGTAAAAATTTACATCTCGCAACAGAACACAAGAGTTACAACCCACGTGACAGAATTTGAATCTGTCATGTCTCAGGAAAGTCATCTCACATAATTAAAAGAACATCTCGTTTTGCAATGCAGATCTGACAGCAGATTTACAACCTTTCAGCTCTAAAAGTTACTTAGCAATATGAAAATTTTTAAATATTAATTAATTTTTTGAATAAGCAGTAAGTTGAACTAGAATTAAAAATGCAGAGTGTACAAAAAGACTTTGGAGTAAAAGTAGTAACCTACACACTTTGAAATTAGCACTTTTTGCCAACTATTCTGTTAGTAGGAGTCACACAATTACATTCCAAGTACCTTTTGAAAAAAAAATATTAATACATCAGTATCCTGACCTACAATGATACCCTTTTAATTAAAAAGACAAAAATGTCAAGAATGATGAGTTGGGGTTTTTTTACCATTACTCCCTTCATAAGAATTCAAGTATATCTGTGAGGTTTTTAAAACACAGAAGAAACAACCGAATTGAAAGAATGTAATTCTAGTACAGTACATATCCTGAGTGCTACCTTAAAAATACATCTTTGTCGCTGGTTTATTTTTATTTGCAAATATTCCAGATACACTTTTCAGGTTTTGGCAAAATTTTTTCTTGACTGTAGGTGACAAAAAATTTCAAAGGAAATTAAAATTAAATAAAATCACAGAAACACATGAATACTTTGAATCAATTTCCTCATAGCTTTGTTATTTTAGGAAAATAATGCCTGTAAAAAAGCGTAAGCAGGTTTCTTCTCAGCCTCTACACACTAAACTTCTCTACTATCACATGCAGAATTGTCACAAGCTTTTACATTACCTTTATGTCCAAGCAGAAAAGGCAGCGATAACTCTCTTCCAGAGGTACAAGTTTTTTTCCACTAGTCTTGTAACTAAAGTAGTGAAGCAGGTACTACTTGAGAATTCATTAGATTTCTATCGATATCCTCCAGTAACATCCTACTACAGAGTCAGGAATCTGGTGGTACCAGCTCTATTTTTGTATTTCTAGGAGAAAACAGAACAGGACAATCTGTTGTGGTTGTTGGGGCGTGGAGGAGGTGGTGGTTGTTTTTATTAAAAACAAACAAAAAACCCCAAAACCAAAAAAACAAACCCATCACATTATTTTTTTACCTTCAGTGATGTGGGAGTCATTAAAAGTAACTTAAAGTAGTATCTGAACGTAAGCTGGCCCCAGCATTATGTCTCTGAGGTGGATACTGTTTTACAAGAGTGCCATCCTCACCTTCCTCATATTCAAAAGCCTGACCATGAGAAGGAATAGAGGGATCATCCTCCTTTCAGCAGATTTTGATGGAGTCTACAGCTCTCAATAATAAAAAAAATTATATATATTTAAAAGATATATACATTTTTAAATAGATTATTCACACATCTTTACTCACTGTAAATAAAGAGAAAATGGGTATCCCTGAAGTAACCAAATGCCCTATACCATACAAACAAACAAAAACCACCACCAAAAAAAAACCCCGCACTTTCACTTAACAGTTGGAGGTGCAAGATCTCAGAATACTACAGAACCAATAGGTAACCCCACAGCAGCAATAACTTTATAACATCACATGCACAGACCAGTGACATAAATTTTAGTTAGCTGTGCACATTGTTGCACAAGCATAAACCAATTAAATTGTGGAGGTGTATGGCTAATAGGATTACTAATACTCCCTCTAAGCCTATTAAAATATGTCCATATTACCTTCTGGCTTATCCATCATATTCAAGAATGCCTAACGACATTAGGGCATCTGTAACCACTAGATGGTATCAGTACCCTGGCCCTACCTGCCATTTAGTAAAGTGAAAAATCTCAGCCACTTATTTAGCTTCCATATCTACTGCAAATTAAACTCCCAAAATCCATTCCTCTACAAAGTTCAAAAACTTCTTATAAATTAGCATTAATGGCTAGACTTTTGTTTGGATCTGTTGGGTTACAGATGACATAACAAAGCAAAGTACATTTCAGTAACTTTAAAAACTGTTAAAAAAAACAGATTACACTTACTGTAGACACAACCTTGAATGTGCAAATATTCAATCATTTTGCGCTTGGCATGGCTTAGCTTAGCTTTTCAGAATATTAGCATAATAAAACATTATCACAAGTGTTCAGTAATATGCTTGATCATTTTTTTAAAAGGGAATTAACATTACACAGACATTTAAAATTAGCATACCAGCTGACTATGCTCTTTGGACTCTCTCTGGTTTTTGCTATTTCTAGCCAACTCCATTGCAGGAGCTTGGTTATAGCTGCCAGGTCCTGGAATAATTGCACTGACCTCTTTGAAGCGCTTCTCTGATTTGGCAGACTCTTGCCACCTTTTATGTTCTAAAATACATTAAAAAAATATGGAAAAAAAAAAAAAACACCAAAAGAAACCCAACCAAAAAAACCAGAAAAACATTACCATAAATTAACTACGAACCTGATAAAAAAATTTATTTAAATAATTCTGACGGCTAGATGCATCTATTAAAAAAAAAAACAAAAATTCACAGCCAGTAAATATTAAAGAACTGTAGATAATGATTACTTTTTTCAAAGTTGTTTTATTTGATTTCAGTTAGGAAAAATCATCACAGGAAAAGCTAAAAATCATCGTTTCTCATCTTCATCCTGGAGTGAATTACTGTTTCCAAAATTTCTGACATATTTTAGTCTGTAACCCAAAGAGTTTCAACAAAGTAAAATAATGGATAAAACTGTACAGTAAAAGCCAACAGCACATTTCATTATTATTTACTCTATAATAGTAAAGACCCTGCCACTGATGACCTCAGCAAGCCAAGTTCTAAACAGTACTCTAATCAGTATCAGTTCCTTCAGTTCAAACATTTTAGTGTCCTAAACATTTTAGTTATAACTGAGCTTTATATACAGAAACCTCTACACTTAAGTACATCAAACTGAACTGATAGACTGTGGTTTTCTAAATACCTAAGAAGCTACAGCACTCTTTGTTCTTTGGTTTTTTTAATGCATTCTGGAGGATGTACATAGTTTTACAAGTGAGCTCCATGGTAATTCTTCAAACAGTGGAGATAGCCTGTTGTAGATGTCAGGAAAAAATATAATCACCTGCCCAAGAAAATTAGTTAGAAAACAAGACTGAAATACTTTACTTTCTATTACTCTAAATGGGATGTAAGACACGGACTGTAAGGAAATCCATAGGAGATTTCCAAACAACTTCATCATTAGTGCTGCTGCTGTAACTGTCAACCACCAAAAATGCATTTTCTGCATACTTTTAAAAGAGCATCTTTACTAAATGTAAATTTTCAGATATAGCATGCTTTATTTCTGACCGATAATATCTCACATCGTAACACATTATTTATGCAGTATTATGGTAGATGTGATGGAAAACAGTGTAGCACAAGAATAAATTAATAAATATACACATCATGATGTATCTCAGTTGAAACACAAAAAGATGCCATTCTGCAAAGCCTGTCATCTGCCAATTTTTGTAGCACATTGTTCTCACCACTACAGTCCCATAAAACACAATGGTGATCCACAGCTTCCACATGAACAATGAATAATCAAATAGAAGCGCCAAAAATAAGTGTCTTACATTCACATCACTAACTTCAAACTATTATGTCTAAAAACAGAGTAAAGGTTCTCATATGTAACATCATTACTTAATGAGTTATTTGACCTTTTTCCGTTACAATTTAAGCTGGAAAAAGAAGATAAATGAGGAAAAGTAGTGAAGACACTTTATAATACACTGTACTCTATGATTGATTTTATCATTCTAGTACAAAACTTAATGCAACGAACAGCTTTATCACCTTTTCCCCCTTGGGAATGTATATAGTAGTCAGCCTATCTTCAATGATTGCATAGGAAGAAAAAAAAAAAAGTACACTACATGACATACCATATAATATGGGGTTTTTCATTGTCGGTTAGCCCCATGCTGCATCATTTTATGTATTTTGTAGCTGCTGACACTGATACTACTTCAGAGACATGTTACGCTCTTGTTCTATAAAGTTTACCCCACATATTAAAGCTTAAAAGGATGAATTTACATTTTTCTTCTTAACATAAGGACTTAATTACATGTCTAAAGATAGGTTCCATTTCAAATTACAAGCATCACTCTTCTTTGAGAGCAGTAAGAAGTACTGCCTCAGGCACACAGCATCCATGTTCAGCTTCCAGTAGTGAGAGACACTGTTCCCACACATTTATCTTTACTAGATAGGGGAAAAGAGACAAAAATTCACCCTACAATGCCTAGAAGTACTCAAGAAAGCATTACGAAGATCAGACTTCTGCACTCCAAGAACAGGACTGCAACTGCAGCATTTTGTGGTGCAAGGATGAAGGAGTGAGGAGAACTTCAAGCACTGTCCTTCCACAGATTTCACGAGAGTCGTGTTTGATTCCGATTTTTTCACCTGATCCCTGCTTCATGCTCCCTAGCTAAAATACCAGCAGCCTCTGTGGCACCACCTTAAAACCATAGCCTCCCTCCAGCTTTGAGGTCTCACACGATGGCAAGAGGCAGGTCAGGCTCCAGAGCAGGAGAGGGGGGAAACACCACGCAGCAGCCACGGTGGCAACCTCCCCTGCGGCACAGGCACAGCGGCTGTGTGGGAGGGCATACAAACACGCTGCCAGTTTGTTCCCATCGCAGAAGAACAGAAAAACTACAATATTGGCTCAAACTAAAAGTCCACCTTGCCCTGTACTACCGTCTTCCTTGCTGATCTGCTGTACTCTAAGTGTGCAGCAGTATTTCTCCTAATACTCAAGGCCAGATTCTAGCAATCTGCAACTGAGTAACTTCCTACTGAAGTACATTTAACACCTCCTCAGAATTTCTGCTTCCACAGTTTGTCTAATCTTTGATCACATAACTATGTATCCTTTTGTTCTGAGCATTTCAACTGGATAATTTCACATGATGTCCCTCGTTTTTTGCGTTAGGAAGGAAAAAAAAAACCAACCCCACAGTCACTTTTCATTCATCTGTTCTATGAAACTCAACACTACATAGAAGTCTGTCATCTTGGTTGTAACTTTTCCAGGATGAAGAACCGTAATCTGTCTAATGACTCCTTCAGAAAATGTCTTTTTATATCTATGATCATCCCTGTGTCTCTGTATGTATTTTAATTTTACAATACACTTTCAGAAGACAGGTAACCAGAACCTCAGGTAACAATAAATCTACAGGCAAACTATTTCATTTATGCAAGGGCATAAAAGGTTTTATGGTTTGTTTTCTATCCCTTTTCTAATAATTCCTAATAGTCTAGTTGCCTTTTTTTTTTTTTTTGATTGCTGTTGCGCTTTGAGCTAGCATTTGCTTAGAATGAAGTGTTAGAATTTCAAGATCTCTCCCATGCCATATGTAATTCAGTGTCCTTGGTTTTAATGTAGAAAAATAAGATTGGTTTTCCCAAGTGCATATATCTGCACTGAATATCGCATGCCATTTTATCACTCCATCATGCAGTATCATGAAGTCTTTCTACAGCTCTTTGTACCAAGGTTTCATTTTTACTACCTTGAATAAATCAGTGCAGTGAGCAAACTACCACCTTGCTCATCCCTTTTTTCCAGATCACTTATGGGGATATAGATGGCAGAGACCCTAGAACAAATTCCAGTGAGACTCCCTTACATAGGAAAAACAGCAATTACTTCTCATCTTGTTTTCTATTTGTTGACAATTATTAAACCTTGATACATGGAAGTTGAATTTCTGTAAAGTCATTTGGTGAGTGACACCATTCAAAGTGTTTCTGTAAACTCTTGTAGAATACATCAACTAAATCAAAATTAGAGCTTGTTTACTGGCCCTTTCAAAGCCCTCTAATAAGTCTGTAAGGCACCTTCCCATTATATCAATCTTATCCAAATGCCTACAGCTCTATCCTTCATCACATAAATTCCACCAAATGACTTCATACAGAAGCCACACTTACTAGCCCTACAGTTGCCTATTTTTATGTTAAAACTCTTCGAAGTATACCACCACCTGTTGTCTCACTACTAACAAGATGGTAAGTAATAGTTTGCACACCCTAGTTACATTAGTCAGTGGTTTCATTAAAACTCTTTGGTGAACACAATCTTGCTTAGGGACCTTATCCTGGCAATTTCTTCTCCCAACAATGCAGTTCTAAGAAAGCTCCTTCAAAACGCATACAGAGACCATACTGTGGGAACCTCATTAAGCTCCTTTCCAGTTGACAAGGACAAGATTCAGCTTTCAGCTTTTTTTTCCTCTGTCTTGGGTTTTCTTTGGATAATCCTTTTATACCTGTAAAAGGATCAGCTGTTTGCCCTGTAAATTCTCCAGCAGCGTTCCTACCTGTGATGCATTTGTACAAGGATTCTTAGTAGTTTCTATTTCTTTGAAAACTCATTCCTCATAATCATTTTGACCTACCCTATCATGGTTTTATATTCAATTTGTGAGTGTAACAGTTTCCTCTTACTCTCAATAAATCATTTTACCCAGATTTTGTGTTCACTGGTTTGTTTTAATTGCTCTAGAATCCAGCTGATAAGTGATAGGCATTTACCCTACAATTCTAGTGTAATTTTTGTTAAGAAAGTCCATGCCACTTGCAAGCATTTCAACCATTTGGCTGAGCTCTTCCATTTCTTCATGAAAAGCTTTATCATTCTATAATACCTCTTTTTGAAATTAAACACATTTAGCATTTAATACTAGGTTTTTTCTGTTCTTTCAAGAATGCTAAATTTAAGTATTTTATGGCAACTCAGACTAGCTAGTCAGTTGTAACATTCTGAAACATGCTGCTCAGAAGGTTGAAATTACCTCTCCTCCTCTGCAGTCCATTAATAAGTTCGCTATCATGTCTAAAGAGTGCTGTACCACTCTCAGCACACTGCCAAGCCTGATGAGATCTCCACTCAAAGTGTAGAGGGGTAACCATATCTTCCCCATAATTCTGGTTTTGTCACTGCAGCCCTCCTGATCTTCCTTGCTGTGTCACCACTTCTACCAGTCTAGTATTGAATTTTGCTACCAGAAGATGGAATTTCAGTTCAGTGTAAAATAGTTGTTGATAAAAACCAACTTACATGTATGATAGGACTTTAAGGGGACTCGGGAAGGGGTAGTTTGTTTGGGTTCAGGGATTTGTTTTGGTTTACAAACAGCAACCAACACAACATCTGCTGTTGCTTTTAAAGAATTTGTATACTGATGAGGTGGGTTAACCCTGGCTGGACACCAGATGCCCACCAAAGCCATTCTATCACTCCACTCCTCTCAGCTGGACAGGGGAGAGAAGATATAACAACAGACTCATGGGTCGAGATAACGACAGGGAGATATCACTCAACCAATTAGCATCATAAGCAAAAACAGACTCAACTTGGGGAAAACTAACTTAATTTATTGCCAATCAACCAGCTTAGGGTAATGAGAAATAAAACCAAATCTCAAGACACCTTCCCTCCACCCCTCCCTTCTTCCTAGGCACAACTTCGTTCCCAGATTCTCTACCTACCCCTCCTCCCCCGTCCAGCAGTGCAAGGGGATGGGGAATGGGGGTTGTGTTCAGTTCATCACACCTTGTCTCTGCCACTTCTTCCTCCTCAGGGGCAGGACTCTTCACTCCTCCCCTGCTCTAGTGTGGGATCCCTCACATGGAAGACAGTTCTCCATGAACTTTTCCAACATGGGTCTTTCCCAAGGCTGCAGTTCTTCACGAACTGCCCCAGCGTGTGTCCCTTCCATGGGCTGCAGTCCTTCAGGCACAGACTGCTCCAGCATGGGTCCCCCACAGGGTCACAAGCCCTGACAGAAAACCTGCTCCAGCCTGGGCTCCTTGCTCTATGGGGCCACAGATCCTGCCAGGAGCCTGCTCCAGCGCGGGCTTCCCACGGGGTCACAGCCTCCTTTGGGCACCCACCTGCTCCAGCGTGGGGTCCTCCAC
>JANZLQ010000007.1:6698830-6721144 GCA_026212715.1 Elanus axillaris
GTGGACCTCCCTGGGCTGCAGGGGGACAACCTGCCTCACCATGGTCTTTCCCACAGGCTGCAGGGGAATCTCTGCTCTGGCACCTGGAGCACCTCCTCCCCTCCTTCTGCACTGACCTGGGGGTCTGCAGGGTTGTTTCTCTTGCATGTTCTCACTCCTCTCTCCGGCTACCATTTCTCGGCCCCATGCAAATTTTTCTCCTTCTTAAATCTGTTCTCCCAGAGGCATTACCACTATCGCTGATGGGCTCAGCCTTGGCCAGCGGTGGGTCCATCTTGGAGCCGGCTGATATTGGCTCTGTCAGACATGGGGGAAGCTTCCAGCAGCTTCTCACAGAAGCCCCCCCTGTAACACACACACACATACCCCCCGCTACCAAAACCTTGCCACACAAACCCAATGCAACTGACAAAGACCAGTTGATTGTTTTCTTTCCACCATTTTCTGGTATATTTTATGTCTCTTCAAAACCAAGCAGTCCAGTTCTCTTTTCCTGTTTTTTACATTTATAACACCTATAAAAAAGCATGAACACTTAGTTCAGCTGCCTATTTGCCTAATGAGTTTTATTAACATCTGCCCTATCTTTGAGGTTTTTATAACATCAATAACAAGAGGATATACCATGCCAAATTCTGTACTCTTGCACACATGTCACTTTTGCCCCTAGTCCTAGTTTAAACAATAGGGTCCTTAATGCCCAGTTGGGTTCTCTGCTCTGATGGGAGGCATGCACACCTCAGCCATAAAGCCTACCAATCTCCTGCTCTCTCTCATGCATGGATTAAGAAGATATGATCCCAGATCTGCAAAATCTTCAAACTGTTACATTTCTAGTTCAGCAAACAGAGTATTAATCAACAAAAACAACTACTAAACATACAGAAAACAATGTAACTCAATTAAATTACAAGCCTCTGTTTTGTTATTATTTTAAAGTAAGTGTATGTGTAAAATAAAGCAGTAAAAATCTGCCCACCTTGGGAAGGTCTCTACCTTTGCTCTCAACATCAACTAGATTCACTTTCCTCTTTCAGAGACAAGTATTTAACAAAACTAATGCACAATTCTTATTTCTTTAGAAATTTTTCCCTTGCTAGTTCATTAGGCTACAAAGACATTTTTAGCTACAGCACAACCTGTAACTTCAAAAAAGTAACAAAAAAAAGTTTAGGAAATATCTAAAAAGATTAAGGCAAAACTGAGATTTTTAAACATCAGACAGCAGTCACCTTCAGGGGCAACATTATAGGAATCTTACTACAGAAAAAAAGAAGAAACTAGGGGAAATAAATCAGATACATGAGATTAAATAACAATCATAACAAATGGTTTCTTCCCGTATTTTTTTCCATCGTTGGCCAAGTCACTTGTAAAAAGAAGTTATTCTAATCAAATGTGAATATAAGACTACTGTTGATCATTGCCATCCTAAGAACTAGGTTTCAAACTTTAGATGGTAAAAGATGCATGGAGTCGGCTAATCTCCAATTCCACCCTCCCCTATTGTTTACCTCTAAAATTGCTATGGAACTTAAGTATTTAAAGCTGAGATCATGATGATCATATACCCTAATAAATATGGTAAGTAGAAAGTGTTGAATCAATAAAAGCACACTGATAACAATTTTAAGGTTGAATCTGTTTCTCTGTGAATAAAATGATGCCTAATTACAAACTTATTTTCAGCTGAGATTCTTTTGTGCTCAAATGCATTACTGTCTTCTGGGTCACTGGAGTAGTTTTCCATCTACTCGTCACTATTTCTAAACCACAGCAATGTCAAAGTAAAGGCAAAAGAAACCAAGGAAAAGAATATACCATTATTTTATATACTTTTGACCATTGCTGATATTTTCTTTCAGTAAGTCAAAGTAAAAAGTAAAAAGCTTAAAACTTTTAAAATTGATTTAAAGCAGAACATTTCTCACCCAACCCTAAATATAAGCCTTATGGACTGCAGTGTTTTTATGCTTATAAACTGTATCTTTAATCCCACCATTACCAGAAAACAAAGAATACTGTACTTTCAGAACAGCTTTCTAAGTAAACTGCTGTAAAGGGGGTTAAAGGAGAACATAGTCTCACCATGTATCCTAGTAGCTGAAGATATGAGGATAGGGAAAGGACTAATATTTATATTGTTTGGCAATATTTCAGAAAAACACAGAGCTCTGGCAAAAAAAAAAAAAAAAATTAATGCAGCCAAACAGAAGTCTATGTGCTACAAATGGATATATCAAGTAATTCAAGTCATTTTAAGGCTTAGTGGAGATGGAAAAATTGAACTGGCTCCATATTATCGTATTACTTACATGTTAAACTACATCATCTTTGTCTTCATAACCAGAAAACCTTGTTACAAAGAAATACAAACAGCTATATTTACACCTCACTGCACACTAACTTCTATTTGAAACTCACTTCTACTTTAGGCCGTGCTGCAACTTCTTAAATAATTTTTAACCTTAAAGATGCCATTACCTCGCTACTCAAAAAAGCCACAACAACTTCACAGGAGCGCAATTTGGGGCGGGAGGGGGACATGCGCTTCCATCCTTTTTACGCCAAGCACGGAGATCTGAAACACTCGAGGCAATCTGGCCGGAGAGCCCAGCACAGGTAAACCGACGCTGCCGAGAGACTGCCCAGCGTCGAGCTACCCGTTACAAACCCAAGGGTTTGCCACACCGGCACCGCCATCTCTCCCGCCCAACCCCGCCTGCGAGCGGCCGTTAACGCTCAGCCCACCCTGATTCCCCTCACGGACCGAGGGGCCGGCCCAGCGGCCGCTCCCGCCCCACGCCGACGCCGCTGGGGCCGTACTGCGACGCTTCGAGCTGACAGGCCGCTGCCTACAGGCCCGGGAGCCGCAGCGTCCAGGCGCGGGCGCTGCGGAGAGGGCCGAGCCGGCGGGGTTTGGCCCACGGGCAGGCAGCTGCCGCCGTCGCCATCGTAGCGACGGCGGGGGCACGGCCGCTTTTCTGTGTGCCCCCCTCAGCCTCCCCGCGGTCGGGCCTTAAGGTTTTGCGCTGAAGCTCTTGACAGCTTGGGGGCCCCGACCCGGGCCGTAGCGGCTTCTCCCCAGGCACCGAGTCAGGCTTGGCGGTGCCTGCTGCAGCCCCGCGCAGGCTCTGAGGAGGCACAGTCCGAAAGGAGTTACTCCCTCCCATTTCTGTTCTTCCTCCTTTCAAGTGGTACCTGGCCTGCGGCAGAGCTTTATTTTGCGTTGATCCCGCGGTAGTGGCTGCCACCATTCAGCCTTCTCACAGAAATCGCTGTAAACCAGAGACGAGTATGGTGATGGTGCTTTTGAACAGCCTCGTTCTGTTTGTTTCAATAGGTCTTACCCGGTTCCGTGTCCTCATTAATGACTGGAGTACGAACGGCAGTGGGAATGCCTCAGCTGAAGTACCCATGTCCTACAGAAGCTGCAGGAGAAGTGAGGAGACAACACACTCTTCTGGGAGATAAGCAGCGTGTCTCAGAAACAGGCAGCAAACCTTTCCTCCAGCAACCCTCCAAAGAGGCTAAACAAGCCCCTGGAATGATTATTGCTAAAAATTATAACAAATATTATAACATGTTGTGCTGTTTCCATCTTTGTTTCCAAAAAAACTCTCAAGTGACAAATACTGATCACATAACTTTTTTTCTCCCACACCACAGTGACTGAGTTACATGGACAGTTTCTAGCTTCACGTCCATAGGTAGCACTGCATTTCCAAACTGCTGACAACCTGCCTCAATGTTTGCTCTCGAAATGCAGCGCTATGTGCAAACATGCCATCTTTCTGCTTGGACCCCAGGAGCAGCTAGGTGACTTGTTTCTTTGCACGAGGCTTACCACCAAGGAGTACAGGTGATTTCCTGAAAACACTTCATACCACATCTTGGTATATCCGCTCAAACCATGGAGAAATGTGGAAAGACAAATGAAGAAGCACATTTTCTCCCTTGACACGTGCATTTTGACAGGAGATGAAAGATCAGGTATTCCCCACTGCTGAAAAATGGAAAGCATTGGTAAAGCAGTTGCCTCCAAGCAGGCAGTCGTTCACACCCTATTGTTTCCATCAACCTACACCTTTTAGTAGAATTGTATTTACTGAGGTCATGTTAAGGTTCAGAGTCCCCTATTTAAACATACCTCAGCATTTCTGAGAACATCTTTCTTACATTCACACAGAGCATTTGTATAAAACAGGTGCAGATTCCTTGTGACCACAGCTGGCTGTGCAGGCAGCGAATTTAGGCCCCAAGCTGAGAAACTAAAAATGTAGTAATAAAATTTAAACTCAGAGGGATTGAATTCTCAATAGAATTAATTTTTTCTTAACATTAGGCCTCCATGTGCAGAAAGAAATGGCAACATACACAACGTTAAAAATATTTAGTCACCTTCATTAGTACTAACAGACAATTTCTTTATGTGGTTTCCAACAATAGCTTTGTAGAAGACATTTTAAAAAAGCACACAACCACAAGAAATTCTACAGAGGTAGCTGTAGATGGCGTATTTTCCCAATTTTCCTTCGGTTGTATGCAGTATAGCTGAAGTCTGCCCATTTCACCATTGCAAACATGATGCAGCAGAAAGCTTTCCCTTTTCCAGTGTTTTCACCAAAAAAGTAATTATAAATAATATCTTCAGGCTACTACAGCTCTGAGATTAAACGTATCCATACAGTACTATCTACTCACATGAAGCAATCATGCTTCATCAACATCCATTCCAGAATTACATGCAGCAAGGATCATTTTTAAAAGCTGCAACAAGTGGAAATCAATAACGTAGCTCTTCTGTCATAAGTGATATTCTTCCTGTTTAGTTTTATTCAGGTTATGTATGTGAAATGCTAATAGAGCTCTCACTTGAGCAAACTCTTAAACATGCATGAGGAAGATCTGAGTTCACCCGAGTATAGGTCCCTGATCCAGGACCGACAGTGACCCCTGTGCCAATAACTGCATTCAGTATACTAAGTCTCTGCTTCTATAATCATTTCTGGAGCAGGCTTCATGCAGCAAGAACTGCAAGCTTCTGCTCCTCTCTTTTTCTGGTATCATCCCTATTTGAATTGGGTGTAGTCATATATTCCTATCTGAGGCTGGAAAGAAATTGCTGTAGCATAAAATCTTGTAAGGAGTGGAAGCCAATAAAAATAAACGTGTTTTACATCTCCAAAGAAAATTTAGAAGACTCGCAGAGGCATCCTCATAAAAAAAAAAAAAAACCAACCAATTTTACAACATGCAACTAGCAGATAAGCAGTTTGCCAAAATACCAGAATAAAGGAGGGGGGTGTAGATATATTTTGGGGCAGTTCACGTGAGAAGTCCCAAGCTTAAAATGCAGCATGAGACAGAGCCATTAGACATGAAGGAAAGCTTCCTAGTGAAGAATGTTTCATGAAAATTGTAGAAATTAAATAATGTAAATAGATATTTCTAAAATAAAAATTTACATACTCAAAATACAAAGCATTTAAATATATTTAAAAGAGATGCCCAAGCAGTGTCAAAAGGTTCTTTAATAATGCCGTGCTCCTATTTCTGGTGCACCTAAGATCATTTAGACTCTGAAATTCATCTGCTCTAAATTACACTATACAAAGATGCTGGTTAAAGACAATGTGGCAATGAGAAAGGACTGCATTTTAGTTTTAGAGAGAGCAGAAGACACCCAAAATAGGCTTATTACAAAAGAAACGGCGAACGAGGAAGCTGAAGATCACCAAGAGGATAATTTATAAATGTTTTAAAATAATTAAGATGAAATAGTGCAGATTTCTAATCTTAGGCCAGATGTCTTTCTGTTGGGAATATTCCCAAGAGATGATTCTCCTTATGCTAGCGTTTCTTTCTACATCCTGCTGCAAATTTTGCATCTGTTTCATTTTTCAAGCCTGTCATGTGAAAATACCTAACCATAGTTTTTCCACTAGGGTTCTTTCTACAGCTCAGACCACACTCTGCCTGCATTACTGTCTTCCAGTCTGCTGTGAGATTTGTTGATTCATTTCCTTTTCCAGTTTCCAAATAGCTATACAGGCAGCAAGTTGCAGCTGTAACTACTGCTACCAGGTGGGTTACTGCATGGACAAATTGTATGTACAGTGTTTGTCTAGAGAAAAGGAGATGCTGGTCTGGCTGAGGACAGCTCTGACATAAAAACATACTTGTTCCAGTTGTTTTCCCTAGTTCCAATACTGTCCTCTAATGCTTCGTGAATGTTTTCTATTTATCATTATTTATATATATTTCAGTCGCATCCAAAACACCAAATCCAGGATCAAATTCTCAGTGCTGTAAGTAGAGTTCATACACATGAATTCAAAGACTTCTGCAGGTAGAGGAACGCCAATGCTATCACCAGAATAATTTTTAAAATAAGCACGTTGCATTAATAGATATGGCCCCAGATTTGCACTTCATACTGCCACAACCTGTTAGAAACAATTGCACAACATCCAAAATATGCCATAGGTTGAGAAAGGTAGCATGTTGCATTACTTACTGAAGCTGAATATTGCATTTCTAAACAGTGGAAAAAAGCCAAAGAAGCGGGTTTGAGGTTTTCTTTGTTTGCTTGTTTTAAACAAGAAGATTTTATAAATAAAAGTATTATATTACAGCGGTGATTCAGAAGTTCTGAGCTTTCACACCATGTAATATAAACACACTAGACATGTTAATTCTCCTCCCCAAAGGGGCGATTAGTACAGATAAAATGCTTCAGAATGCATAAAGTTGTCTTTAACCACTTAGTATTTTCTATTAACATGCATAGTGCATGCATCTATCTGCCTTTACTATCAATCAAAATGTCTCTTGACAGGAGCTGGTTAAAAGCTGGCTTCATGAAGAATAACCATCTTCTGCTGCAGAACATCGTTATAGCAGGCTTGGTCCTTTGGAAACACATTCCATCAGCTATCTCAAGAAACAGAATGGTGAACATTATCAGCCACAGATATATTTTTAGTAGTTCAGAGTTTCTAGTTATACCCTCTGTATCCAACCATGCATAAGAAAGAATGAATTGCGGGGCTTTTTGCTATTTTCTCATCACATAAACATTATTAGAAAATAACATTCTGCAACTATAAACGATGTAGTCTCTGATAAAAAGTACTGGACCTGGAGTTGTATTTAGTAGAAGAAAAAAAAGTACGCTTAGTCGTGTCCAAGACTGTGTCAAGCAGACACTTCTCAAATAAAACTACTTAAACAACATAATCTACACAGCTAGCTGAATTTAGTATGTTCTATCTGTTGTTTTCATTAGGAACTGGATAACTGAACACATACTGCCAATATAAATTTGGCACCAGAGTAATCTCATCTGTAACATATTTTCCTTTGTTAACAAGCTGGTGGTATTTTTTCACTTGGCATCTGAGAAACTTCTTTTTCAAGTTAAGTTCCATAGTCTTACAAATCAGATAAAACAAATCTAAGGTGGTTTTTAAATATTACTGTATTTCATATGTTAGAATTTATTAAAAACTTTTTTCTTTATTATGCTAAAAGCATAGTAATTCCAAAAGAAAAATGAATCTATTCTGGCAAATATAACTATTACTGTGTTTTATTAGGCACAAAGAGGTTGACTAGACCCACTGAAGCGTACCATGGAGGCTACAGAAATATATTTAAGACTTCAGTAAGGTTGAATAGTACTGGGGGAGTCAGTCTCGTCTCATTTATAATGCAATTAAGTGAAAAGCGAGTGTGATGAAATCAATGCGTAATTCCAAATTATTTGCTATAAATGAGACCAGGTCCTGCCATCAGCAGTTGCAAAGGACTGGTAACTGGATACATTTTTGTTCCCGATTCAAATGCAGTCAGGAAAAGTAGTTAATAGAAGTTAGCTCCCCTTTGACAACTGTTCAGCAGCTTGTGGGAACTGAGAGCACAGTGTTCTTATTCCAGTTGCCAGTGAACAGCTGCCTGGCTCGGCAAAAAGCAGCATCACAAATTGACAGTGAGACAAATGAGCAGATTCAGCAGTTTTGCCTATATTCTGTGCTGGCCAAAGCCATGTGGTTGCAGTCAGCATCACGCCAGCCCTGAACTAACAAGCCCTCCTGAAATTTCAGTGTTAGCCTCAGCTCGGGGCCATAGTGGTACAGTCACATAACTTCTGGTTGGCTTTCAGAGCAAGTTGTGCTTGCCCATGTCTGCCTGCAACATACATCGTGAGTATATATGGTGCATGGGCCATTCTTGCCCATCATCAAAGCCCACCATCACCTTCCATCAAGAAATCCATGAAGTATACAGAGCATTTTGTTCATTAACCCTTCTGTTTAACAGGCATCCCCAAAGTCCCGGATAACTAAATCTGTCTCCTGCTGTATCTTGAAATTAACAAACTGAGGCTTTAGTAAATCCAGCAAAGTTGACTTTTTCCTAGTAAATTCTTAGCACAGCAGAAACTTGAACCTGAGAGCAAGATAGGAGACAGAAGGGAAAAGACTCAAGTTTCCAGCTCCTCAGTGTTCTGGGAATGCAGTGGTATTGCTTCAATGTCACCCAAAATCCCACCCACGTTCAGAAGCAAAACTGGTTGCCGAGGCTGAGCTTGGATATCAGATGAGTTTCTGCTACGTTCACCAGCTGCAGGTCTGCCAGGCTGCAGATTTCAGCAGCCTACATCTTTGACTTGCACATTGTGTAATCCTTAGCACCATCTCTATAGACTGCTGTCAGAGCAGAATACCTGTACTCAACATTCATGTTGCCCAGCTGAAAACAATAACCCAGACTCTAAAGTTGCAGAAAAATTAGTATCGCCTCTGTCAAAGGAAATATGGATTTTGTCTCAAAACTGAAACAAGCTGAATACAGTTTTGTTCACCAGGCCAAAAAATTCTCTCGCACAAGGAGAGCAAGAGGTTCCCCTATTAAAATAAGATCAAAGCATCCTACAACCTTTCTGATTCAACTGTTGTGACTCTGAGATGTCTTCTGGCACAAGAGCTTGATCAGCTTCCACAACAGCTTGCCCAGTCACAGGTCAGTTAGGGAACATGATGACTCCCCATGGCAGTGTGAGAAGAACAGCCGCGTTAGAGCAATGTGTACGTTTCCTTGAATAATATACCTTATTTGAATGCTACTCTACAACGCTGCTAGAATTCATACTTTGCTGGGTGTGCGTCCTGGACAATTAGAGTGAGATTTGTTCTCAGCCCTACATTTTATATTCTATTTTAGGAACTAAAAGGCTTATTCCTTCCTCCTTGCCTCATCAGTGGCTATACGCAGCCTGTGGCCAGTTTCTATGGTAACTATAAGGACAGGTGGAAATGTACAGATGCCAATAGAACTGCACTTCCAGCAGCAGCCAGGAAGGGGTCAAGGCAAAAGGACTTCACAGATACATATTTCTCTAAGCTTTCAGAAGTTAGATCAGCACTTCAGGGGTGAAGGGAAAAGAGAGGGTAAGAAGTTAAACAAAAAGTGATTACGAGAAGAAAATGGAGACAAAAAAATTGCAAACTCAGACCACAAAACTGAAAAACTAATTGGTGTAGTAAGGCGGAAAGATGTGTACTATCTCTAGGAATAATATTTGCACCAGCAAAGCCTGCTATTTGTTCTTTGCTTTACAAAGATATGTACATACTGAAATAAGACAAAGACTTGCACCACTGGGTTTTTGTTAAGTTCTTCCCCTCTACTTAGTGCTGGACAAATTTTTATTTTTTAAAAAAAGCACTGGTTATTAGACACAGAGGCTGCTACTAAAATCCCACTGCTAATACCCTTTGGGATACTTGATAGCATGCCAGCTGTATTGTGATCTCAGAGGCAAGCAATGTAGGCATTTTAAACAGCAGGTGCTATAAGCTCCTGAGCAGCATTCCCTAACTTCCCCCCCACACACACACCCCAGTATGCAAACAGCACTGTAGGACACACTTTTTTTCCTGCGAATGGGCCCCCTCCACCGCATTTGTAAATGCTGGGCTTCTCATTCCCATTTGTGAATGTATAACACCATTTGGTAATTTAGCCCTTCAGTACAGGCAAAAGTTGCATTAGAAATTCTTTTTCAGGCAAAGTAACAAGAAAGAAACAGCAAGCCAGCACAACTTGCCGGTTCACTGTGGACAAGGACTTGTGAGGCTCTAAAAGCTTTCGGTGTGTTACAGCTAACAGCCACATGCACACCTAATGGTAAAAAAAGTCTCTGTTAGAGCTGGCAGAAAGTGGAAATAGCATTTGGGTGAATCCAGTAGAACGGCAAAAGGCTGACATTGTTCCTCTGAGCTCCTAGGTGTTGCCCAGCCCACACTTCCTTCCATCCCTCCCTTTCCCCAGGAAAATAAAGTATAAATCCTCTTTCTGCCTTTCAGTTTAGCTCATCTCTCTCCCGGCCAAACCATACTTAATATTAACAAATACAGAAATAAAACTATAATACACTGTGGCTCTAACAGAAGACTTGCCAAATAATATACTTTGCTATTCCACTAATATACATACATAAAATACATATAAATGTGTTACATCCTCCTTTCTGCCTCTAGAAATGTAAATTCTTCAGGGAATGGGTTATCATGATGCATTTGTGCAGTATCTAGTACCTTGATCTTATCTAGACTCTATATATGCTGCTAAAATACTTGCTTTGTGAACAAGGATAAAGACACAGCAGTGACACAGAATTTAAGATCTCTAACCTACATGCCTGAAGGTTGCTGATGAAAAGGGAAAGGAGGTTTTCTCCTTTTAAAATCCAGTTATACAGACAGTTTAAATGTAAAGTCTGAGGAATGATTGATTGCTCCTATCAGCACTTTCCAGAAGTAAAGATTGTTCCCAAAATGCTAAGCAACATTACAGACTTCTATTGTTATGCTTGGAAAATTATATTATGTAAATATTTCCTCTGACATGAGAACAAAGATATACAAATATTTTCTGAATTACTTATTTATTTATTTTGAAGGAAATACGTACATTTTTGAGGGTGCCTGACTTCATATGATAAAAGTTTTTTTCTGGATTCTTCTTATTTTTTATTTCAATCTTAAATTGTACCTATTGGTATTGGATTTGTTTTACTTATTTAGTTTTCAGTAAAATGTATGAATTTCTACAGATATCTTCACAAGCATATCCAAATTAGTTCTGCTTCATTAGAAGGAAAAAAACCCCACCCACCCCCCAAAAAAAACCAACCAAGCCCCACACACAACCACCACCAAGAAGATATAAAGTCTTTTCAAATTCAAGCATAAAAAAGACAGCAATTTTAAACATTGGGTAAAACAGAGGGGATTCATTGCTCAGACGTTCCAAGATTAATATTACATGCATTCAAGCTCAAGACTACTTCTCTTTTTCGCTACTTCTTGTTTACTTTTTCTGATTTCTGGTTACCTTCTGTGTATAACTTACCATGGACAACCACAGCTGCAACTAGCCTGTCCCTGAGTCCGTTTTCTTCTTCTTCTTGAATTAAGTTTCACATCCTCCCACACATGCATTCATGGCACAGGATCCCAGGCAAAGACTTTTGAGTTTTTAGCTACTGTATTCAATAAGGTAATTTGATTGTTTCTTCCATTTAGCTTTTAGGAAGGATGAGAGTCTGTGCATTATCTTGAATGAAGCCCACAACTGCTTCCTAGTGCCTGCTCCCACATAATGTGGCGTCCTCTCCTGCCTTGCAATTCTAGCCCTTCATTACTAAATCAGTTAGCAAAGTATGTACTGCTCCGATTCATTTGGCCTTTTGCAAAATCTCTGGAAACCAAAAGGCTAGTGTAAAAACCATGCATATTTTATCACAATTCATTCAACATTACTGCTTGCCTTAAAACCGTAAAAGCCACCTGAGCATCCTATTGACTGCATATAATTATTGTGTTAATGATCTCATACAGAACTTGCACAGACGGTTTTAACTGCTGCATGATTTCAAGTGCCCAAAGGCTATTTCAACTTAGACCTTATACACAGTGAAACAGGGAGCCTTCAGTCCCTACAACACCATCCAGCTTCCTACCCAATATGGATCCTCCTTCTCCAAATCATCAGGCTAGATCCAGGCTTCCAGCACCTCCTTACGCAACCTGACATTATCATCTCACGAGAGAAATGAAAGCAGCCTTTAGCCTGCTCCCAAACAGAAACTGAATTCTAGACAAGGTGGTTTTCTGAGTTGGCATGCATTCAGCAGAGCAATCATGGAATGAGAGCTCAGAAGTCTGGCTTTGCCCAAGCTAGTTTCTCGTCGCATGCCCAAGCAGCGTGCTCCTCAGGGCTCTAAGCTGTATAAAAGGCTTTGCACATCAAGTGCAGTGCAGTGCAAACATACGCAGTCACCTTAGACTCAGCATTGCAACCAGGCTAATAAGCTCTTTTTTTAAAACCTGATTAATAGGGAAGTCTGATATTCATACACCTGAGTTGCCTGGTAAGAGACAAGAGGAGACCTGGGCAAGGCTTCAAGCTTTGACTCTTTGCCAACTCCGCAATATTCTTAAGACTCTATGTTGCAACCCTCAATACCTGAATTAGCCAGGTATTTTCATTCACAAGATTATACTAGTTCTTTACTGCTCTCAGAAGTTAAGAGCAGACTGTGTAAGAGATTATATTCTGGCATGCTGTTGATCATCAAGCATGCCCTCAAAAGAAGCAGTAGTTAACAGATTCACGTCCTTTTAATTCTCTGTTGACTTGAGGAAAGTGCTAGAATGGCTGATTTTTTTTAACCTACTTAGAATTAATTATTTGTAATTCAGAACCCCAAATGCAAAGAAGAGTTTAGTCAACAGAACAATTTAGACACTGTTACAAAATTTTGGATTTCTTCCAGCTAGATTTCCAACTCTTTTATAAACTACCCTACTAGCCCAAGTATTAAAGAACACCGACTGCCAGACTCTCTCAAGCAAGGCCACATCACATCAGTATTCAAACAACCTAAGCACTCTCCTTTAGTATTCTCACTAGCAGTTGTTTTGTCTTCTGCTGGGGCTTTTCATCTTTAGCCTTAAATTCCAATGAACAAGAAACTGGCACACTACCAATCTACTCTAGAATGCCTCAAGGGCTTTTGACTATGTAAGGAACAAATATCACCTCATACCTTTAACAGTTCAGATGAAATTTCTTTTTTCTTTGTTTCTAGTGCTTAGGTGTCTCTTGCCCAACTGAGATGGATGGGTATTTCTAAGGTGCACATTACAGATTTGTTTAAGCTTTGGATAATGAGATTTCTTTTCCCGCAGGTAAATTCTGCAGCACCCTTAAAGGTGGGTCACTTACGTTGTCTACTGAAATGCCTGGTTTTGTCCATTACAGTCAAATAATCATCACAAGGAGTTTTCTCTTCAAAGATAACATCGTTTAAACTGAGGCAATCCAATTTCTTACCTCTGCCTTCTGCAGGTTATGAATAGAGTGTAAAATAGGAGCAGGATGAAAAACAACCTTTCTTACCTAAGCCCTCTGGATGTTTGAAATATCTTACCCATAAAGCTAGCTCCTGATGTGGCCTGAAATCTTTTTCTTTCTTTGTGAGCTAGTTATTTCGTTCCTTCACTACTTACAGCATCTTATCTCGGCATTTTCCAAGTTGGCAAGTAGTTTCCATGTCTCCTGTTTCCTGGAAAACTTTCTGGGTCATGACAGCCAGGTCACTGAGCACCTCATCAATCTGTCTTGCTCTTACAGAGAGCTCTGTGATTTGGCTTCTACATTCACAGAGACACTTTTAACTGTATGGCTAACAGAGTTTTTATCTCCTCTGACAAAGCATTGGAGGTGTCCCAGAAGGGACTGGGAGATGGTATCTTAACTCATTTTGCAAAATCTCTAGTTCTTATATCTCATTTCTTGGACTTCTTTTAACATCTTTTGCCTGTGTCTCAGTGTTCCCAGCATCTGTTTGGGTTTACTGGGAATATCACCTTACAAATTTCCTTCCTGGAAACTCTCTCACTTTGACACCAGCACAAAATTTTAGCCTACATCTAACAGAGAAAATTGTAGGGTCTCTATGTAGGTTGAATGCCTTCGACAGCACTTTTAATTGTTTCACCTATTATAGCCCTTAAAGGTTAATGAAGAACAGGGACAGGGCTAACAAGGTCCCCTGTTGTCCAAGTGTTAAATACCCATCTTCTGTCCGTCATTAACATAGCACCCAAGCAGCTGGCTAGCTGTGGAGGGCCTCAGCAGGCCAAGCTAATAGCCCACAGTTACTATGATACATCCACACCTTCTTTACCTGCCAATGCCCTCTTTTCTGGTAGCTGAGGGGAGTGTAGGACTCATTACCTGAGCTCTGCCTCATGCCTACGCTGTGATGCTACTGTTAAGGCACATGTAGGGCTGCTTCGTGTTTCTTGTCTGGCACAAAGCAGTGGCTGCTCATCTGCAGAGCAGCATTTCTGGTTTGTGTCAGCTAAACCTTAAAAACAAAAACAAAGCCCAAAGAACAACCACCACCACCAAAAATGAAAAAGAGGCCACCAAACAACAACAACAAAAAAACCACACACACCCCACTACCGCACAACACTGAACTGACAGCATGCCCAGATAGGAATGAAAATTACACCAGTCCAAGGACTAGCTCTTGTCCAGGTGAGTCTGGATCAGTGCCACAAAATGTTATTAAACGTTGGAAGTGACTAATTAAATTCCACTTGCTCATTAATCCTAGAATACTACAAACTCCAAACCACTCAGAACCTGAGATCTCACCTTTCTGATGTTGATAAATAGCTGCTTCTAGAATTAGCATGGATTGAATGACCACAGTTTCAAATAAACTCGTGTGTTTGCTAATTGGCATCTATACACAACAGTGCAGATAGATATGATTTAGGTATTACCAAACTGGCAAATGAAGCTTTAAACTTCTTAAGTTTAGGGACTCATTGAAAATTGAAGAAAGCAATAAACTTCCACCTTTTGTAACACAGTTAATCGTGCTCAGAAGCACATCCATCTCCATGTTAAACCCAGTCAGGTACTTCAACTGTTCAGAAGGCTGTCCCAGAATCTTAGTTTTTCTTTTAATTAAATATCTTCTTCTGTCCTGCCTAAATTAAATAATGAACAGACTATGCTCCTATGCCATCCATATGCCATCCCTGGTTTAATTTTGTTTTTCCTCCTCTCTGATTTTTATCTCACCTCAGTATACTCACAGAGAACAAACATGGTCTTTTAGCCTGCGTTTTCAGGCTACACAGCAGCTCATGCTCCACTTTTTAAGATAGGTACTCCATTTTCCTGCAAGGCAAATTTGAATGTGCCTTTCCTGAACACAGGTTCAGGATCCCAGGTAAGATCTAACCCATAAGAAGCATCCTGCAGCTTGAAATTTCATGTTGGAAACAGATCAAGAGACCTATGAGATGCTAAAGAGGAGGCATTATTAAGGATGTGTATATTTGACGATCTTACAGGAGGTGAAGACCTGGATTAACGTGCATGTCCCTCTTACTTGAAGTCTTCTAAACCCTATTCTATGTATTGCAAAAGAAAAAAAGCAGATTCTTGATTACAGGCTAGATTGAAAGAAGTGCAAAACCAAGCCCATATTTGTTCCCTTGTTTCACTAAAATGGCAATGCCGAAAAGACTAAAGTAGTTGTTCTTTGCCACTTTCTGCTCATTTGGCCCTTTGTTGCTAATGGATCAGGTTAATGCAAGTAGGCTCAGGAAGAATTTCATGCTGCATTTTTGAAATATTTTTTTCCCTTTTTTTTTGTGTGTGTGTGATGTTTATTTACACTTGTTTTTCATTTCTGGCTCATCCACACAGATTTTGTGCTGCTTTAAGTAAGGACCAACTGCAGCAAAAGAGATAGAATCCTCCTGTGTATGGGTTTTTGTACTTACGCCAGGGCATCATCCAATTCTAATGCCCTTAACCAAAATTAATATTGGCAGAAAACTTACACTGAACTAGTAAATAATAAACTGTACTTCATACTGACACAACAGAACTGTTACACAATTTGTTAACCCAAGACAAATAACTCAATCTCAGCAATTACCTTCCAAGTATTCTGAAAATTACCTTCATTATCATTAGTACCAGAGTGCTTGGTATCTTTTAGATCATTTTCCTTCTCAGTCCTAGCTGTAGTATTCAAAGCATTTCCTCAGCGCTGTCTGAGGGCTGCAATTACACCCTGCCTGTGCCTAAAACCTCATGCCCAGTCCATTTAATTTCTCTGACAATCTCCCATGAGGCATAAGTCTATTTCCCTCACTGAGCTCATTAGTATCTATTCCTGCTCCAGCAGGTAGATCTCAGACTTCCAGGGCCTTTTACTTGAAAGGCTATTTTATTGGCAACTGTATACAAAGAAAAGGATTATTATGAATAAAAGATTAAAGCAAATCAGTGGCTACCGATGATTAAATAAAAGTAACAACAGCTATGCCAGCAAAATTTTGTAGGGCAGATATAACCTAAATGACTACTTGAACCAAATTCCAGAAAGAAAAGTGGGTTTAGATACTAAGATGCAGTTGATAGAGTTAAACAATACCTATTTTACTGACACACTGATGTCTCCATAAACGCAATTCCTACTCATAGCTATACATGTTTAAAGCATATCTTACCCATAACATTTCTTGCACACTAGGGATTTTATCAGTATACCATTTTTATATTAAAAAAAAAAAAAGCAAAATAGTAATCTTTATTTACTAGACCAGAGTAACTACTCATAGCGCCACACAATGTTAGGATCTGCTCTTTAAAGCTTTAGGCAAGATATAACTTAAATGAAGTACTTCAAAGGACCAGGACAAACCCCCTTTCCCTCAGCTAAAGAACAATTTATATTTTCCAAGATTTAATCATGCTTTGATAGTTATTGTGTCTCTGCCCAGAAAAATAACAAAATTTCTTCTAAGAGATGCATTTGCATCCTGATATACGTCCTTGATAATACTTAAGCCTTTACTGAGTTTTCGTAAATGAGATAAAATTCTGTCTATGTCTGAAAAGCAATGGCATACTCTTACATTTAAGAGTTTATTAGGTAGTATAATACATACAGCTCCATCTCTGACTTGTAAAGCATTACAGAAAAATCTCACAGAGTAAGGGAAATTCAGATACTGATTATGGGAATGGTACTAATTTGTATAGGAAGAGGAATGACTCATCTTTTGTGAAAAATCATCTGAATGCACTCAGCCAATACCAGCTGCATATCTGTCAGGCTTAGAGTATTTCTGGGAATCTAAAGAGCCTGACATTCCTGTCAGCTCCAACAATGTGTACCCTTAATTAAGATACGCATACATACATACATTGATGAAACGTTATTCCTGTCAACTCATCTGAGGGCTTGTCTGCAGAGGGAAGCTATTCCGGAACACGCAAGGGTGTGAATGTAACCTGTCCACACCAGGAGCTTGCACTGAACTGGTATTCTGTGGTAGATGTTTTATCCTATTTCCCCTTTAGCCAAGGACAAATATGAAAACAGTTGGTATTTTGCTGGTTTTTGTGAACTTGTAGTCATATTTCATGTCTTGTTTATATTAAACTCTCAATTTTAATAAGATACTTTATGTGGTACATTGGGAAAGAAAACTGAACTTACATAAAAAGCAAAGGCAAAATTATATGTTCCAATTAATTAAAAGACTTAATAGATTTAGAACACTAACAGCAGCGAGAACACAGGCACATTTAGTTGCAAACACATATTACCTGTGGTATTAACTTAAAAAAAAGACTTGCAGAAGTACATAAATCAGTAAATCAGTTGTTGAAATCAAAGATTGGGAAGTTTTACTAGGGGTTCCATACAAAAGGTTTGCTGATTATGTAGGAAAGCTCACAAGCTGCAAATATTTGAAAGGAGGTCATCCTTGAGACAGTTTGCAGACTAGCCTCCTATACATCTTCTACAATGGTTTACTTTGAATAGTTTCAAAAATACATAATTTGCAGAAGAAAAATCTTGTGTTTGTTTCCTGGAATATTTCTTATTTGTTAAACAGAGAAATGGAACATGAAAGATAATAGTTTGATAACCTGAACCTATAGATCTGGATTTTATTTCTCCAAAAAGAATTAAATGGAAATAGTGTATTGTGTACATCCCTTCCAGGCTGGATACTTCTACCTATGGTGCACGTTCACTCTAAAATAGAGGCAGACACCATAAAATGCCTGGAACGCAGTCTGTCTGTTCTCTTTTCTTTGTGAGTATTTTCTTGCACTGTCTGTGACATGATGCAAATGATGGTCTCAGTTTCAATCTGGAATTTCACTTGGAAAAGCCCAAGCGTGTCAAGTTAATTCTATTATACAGAATGTCGGCTGAACAGTTTGCGGAACTATGCTAACTGCTCAAAAATAACATCTTTGATGTGTGCCTTAGCATGGCAACCAAGCAGTAGCCACCCCTGGCAAGGTTACTATATTTGAGACCACCAAGAGCACTAGAACTGACCAAATATATAAAATAGACATTACTTTGATGAGTTATAGAAGGTAAAATTTAGAATTATAAGCTCTGGCCATTCCCGTCATCTTAATACTTTAGCTCTACACTATGTAGTAGAATAGCACAAGTTTCCTACATGTTTCACGGGTTAAGAATAATTTCTTTTCCTCAGACTTGTTCATCACTGTTTTGTTCATAACATTTTTTCCGATAGCTAACATGCCTTACAGAAATTTAAAACTCCATGATGAAAAATGGTCACGTTTCTTACTAGAGCTTATACAGATGAAACTACCATGATTCAACATCTGCACTGAAGAATAGGAAGTAAGATTAATTATGATTTTTCAATAAAACCACACACATTCAAAGGCATAGTAATCACAAATAACAAGACAAGAATTGCACCTACATGCATCATTATAAGGGCCTTGTCACTTAGCAATTACAAGTTTCAATCTTAAGTAATGAATTTCAAGCACTGCTACATGAGATCCAAGAGCAAATCTATGTGTCCACTCCTCCCTGAGCACATTGGTTAAAGCACTTAGGATCATACTGACCAGCTGAACCAGAAGATTTTTTTCATTTTATAAACAAAACTAAAATTATTTCTTTTACATGGTTTAAATCGGGAGCTGAGAAAAGGAAAAAAAAACACAAAAAAACCAACCAAAACCAACAAAGCAGGAGCTGATGATTCTGAAGAGCATGGAAGCTAAGTAAATTACCATCTTTTCCCTGTAGTCTCAAGATAAGCCCCCCCACCTTCACAGTACAGACAAGTTTGTTTCAAATAGGACTAAAAAGAGATATGCAACTTCTGGCTGCAGGGCTGGGCAACTGCAAGTAAAATGTTACAGGGGAGGACTCCACAGTGGGGCAGGACAAAGAAATGGCTGGAAACATAGGAGTGTTAATAAGGTTGATAGGAGAAGCAGTTTATAGTTAAATGTCTTTATAATTTCAGTATAAAATGCCAAATTTAATGTATACAGTTTTAGTTTCCTCCTCTATGATTCTAAAAATCAACAACCAATTGTAACACATCATAAATGCTAATAAAAATATTTTAATGGCACATATTCTCTTTAAAGATTGGTCACGCAGCTTTTGTACACTTCAGGTTAGATTCTTGCATCCAGGCTTTTCAAAGGATAAGAAAAACAAATTATTTTCTTCTTGTCCAAAACCACCCCATAAAATATAGCCTCTGTGTAAATAAAAGGTAATCTCACAAGTTTACAATATAAACCAGCATGAAAACAAATGTAAATAAGCAAGGTCAAATTTATTCTTAGGCACATCATATCTATTGTAATTATCTCCTTTGATTTAATTGGAATTGTATCTTTTCCACTGAAGTAAGAATACTGAAGATCATGGCTAATTATCTTTTAGTTTTCTGTATTTTTACGTTGATGTCTTGTAAACCCAAAAATCAGTGTCTGCAAACTTGGAAAAGATTAGAAGTATTCATTCTCCTTCCAGGCAAGATAATCCCAAGTTAATAGAAATGCATGGAAAGTTACAGTAGGTTTATAAGGACTCTGTGAAGGGGTTACTTGAGCTCATTTCTAATATAGAAAATGATCATTTTTCACATCACTGGCCAATTAAATGAGTTCAAACAAACCTCTCATATCCTGGGGCAATGCAAATTTGCAAGGAAAAAAAAAAAAGCAGTCAGCCTTAGAAATCCAAAGTAGGAGATCAAAGGAAAACATATAACAATACCACAATGTAAATCAGTTTTTGCCTGGAAAATAAAAGGCTCTTCAAAAATGTCCACAACAGCAGAATTCCTAGAGCTCAGAGTTTTATAAAGCCAGTTAGCAATGTCTGACTCATCTTTGGTAACAGAAGCCTGACCCTTAGGAAGATATTAGTGCAGTTGCAGAGGCAGTCCCTGCTCCACAAAGTTCAAAGCTTTAGAAGTGTTTAATTTCTGCTACATATTGTACCTGAAATGGTTTTGTTCATTTTGAAGTGATTATATCCTACCTGCCCTGCACAACACAAAATTTCCATTAAAATAAGAAGCCTAAGGAGCAGTAGAATTTTTCAGTCTGAGAATAAAGACCGGGGTCCAATAGCTTACAAGGAACCATAGTGCAGTATCCACTTATTTTAGGCTCTCTCTCAAACAAGTAGGTATCATCCATCTTAATAATGCTTCTAACTTGGTAGAGTAAGGTATCAGGGGAAAGTGGATCAAATATTGCAGTGAAACTCTGAGGCAGAAATTACAGTTGTTGAAATCTCCAGTTATTTATGTTTGTTCCCTCCGGTAAAATTACCCACAGACTTCCATTTTATCAGGGTAATATGCTATCACTATACCATTCACTAGTTATTATTTGCTCTCCCTTCCAGATATTTTATGTAGATAAGCCATTTGTAATGCTGAACTTTGATAGCACTGGATCCCACAGGCAGCTGCGTATGAGCCCAGATGGGATCTAGGAGGCTCAACTTAGACTTTGGTGTGCATTGATGTTGTCAGAACGCACAGCTGCTTCAATTAAGCCATGGGTCTCATTGTCAGCCCAAGGGGAGAGCAGAGCTTGCCTGGAGTTAGACAAGTGCAAAGAGAAAAGGGAAGAGGCTTCCCTACAAAACACAGACCCCTACAGGATCTCTCTGGAGAAGGTGAAGTAGGAAAAATACAATATATAGGGGACAGTACAATGAAGGGGAGGGGAAAAAAAAAAAGGAAAAAAAAAGAAATAAAAATGAAGTTGTCTCTCTACACAGCGAGGAAGGCATAGCTCTCTAATTGAACAGGTTTAAGGGAGTGTTTTGCAATGGAGAACTTTCCAGATTTTTCAGACTTGCATTTCTGTGTAATTTGCAGGTATGAAGCATACAGATTTGCACATACTTCATCATACACATGAATTTACACTTCCAAGTCCACTCTTTCCAGAAAACTAGCATGAATACACAGGTGTACCCATAGGCCCAGCTCCAGCTAATCCCTGAACTATTCTTGGCACATCACCAAGCAGCAGCGACTATAATGAACAGCAAGAGCAAAGAAACGATAGCCTTATCTTTCTGGCAAGAGCTCTGAAAGCTCCACAGGAAACTCATCATCACTAATGCAAACCCAAGAAAGGAGGGAAATGTGCTTTCACTAGGCAGCATTCTCACTGGGGCCTCTGTTTAGGATAACATTCACAGGAGCTTAGAAAACTTCCTATAATAAATCAGTCAGTGAAGATTCATGCAGGACAAACGTATCAAAGCAAACAGTCATTTTAATTATACTGGTTCATGACTTTTTATTATTTTTTATTTTTTCCTGTTAATTGTTTATTAATTAGGTTTATGAAGACAGAACAGTTTTGGGGGCTGTTAGTTGAGAATACCAGATATAAATTTAAATGATTTAAAAATGTTTATAAGTTTAAAGCATGGATAGTTACTAGTTTCATACACAAAGAAAAAGGACCTAACCTCAATTGCAACATCAAAACAATCAAAATTCAACAATACAAAGCAGCAATGAGATGACTTGAAATCTCTTCTTAAACATCCCTGCAGTCCTTGCCATCAGGAAGTACAAGAAGTGCAGCTGTGGTCAGCCCTCCAGCAAGAAGTTTAAGACTTCAAAGCTAATTTTTCAAAGGTTTCTTACTTCACTGATGGCAATAGCATTTCAGTTTCGATTCCAGAGGTCCTTATGACTAAAAATACTGAGATATGGGTACATATACGGATGTCCTGGAATGCAGACTAACATCCGGTGAGAGACTTCCCCCCATCATTATCTGCCATTACCTGCTATGAGGACTGTTATACTTTATTGTATTGAACATTACTGGAGTTAAGGTTGCACT
>JANZLQ010000007.1:6737288-6809550 GCA_026212715.1 Elanus axillaris
TCATCAGCATAAAGTATGTGGGAGACTAATTTAGTTACATCCCTGTTAGTAATGACAAATCAAATCGTTCCTCCTGTTAAATCACTAATATAGCAAGGTTTTGCAACTCAGCACATAGCACGCATGATAAATCAGTTCAGTCTGTACACAAATACTGACGACTGCTTTAAATCTGGGTTAATTTCTAATTCTAAACTATTGCAAGTGCAGTTCAGCTGAGCCATCCTAGTTCCCTTAACACCTGGACAGAAAAAAAGATAATCTATACTGCTATGTACCATGTATTAAGCACTCAACATTTATAACCCTGCAGCTGATTGCTTAGCAACATCTTTGGGAGGAAGGGCTCACCTGATGCGTTATCGGGCACTCCTCTCTTGCAGGGGAAGAGGATGGATGAAATGAGGTCAGGCAGCGTAAGCTTATCCCGTGCTGAGTGGCGTTTGCTCTGCTCCATAAAGAAATTAATCAAGGTCATTAATTTGATCCTGTTTTATTGTTATAATTTGAAGCTATAATTTGAGGTGGCTCAAGGAGGCACAGTCTTATCTGTAATTATACCTTTATAATTACATTTATATTTTAAGGTAAACATTTTCACGTATTGCTGTAAATAAACTATGCACGATAGACAGCAATGCTATCTCATATTGCTTTTCAGTCAGAGCTGCATTATTGAAAACACGGACTGTAAATGGGATGGGGGAGCTATTGAAATCAGCGAGTTGTGTGCTATTTCATTTGTTTCTATGGAAGCGTTTTATGTATCTTACATCTTAAGGTTCAAACTGAGCCTAAACCCCTGTACAGGCCCAAAATCAAAAGCTAGGGCAATTCAAAGAGATAAAGAAGAATTGTTGTTTAGTCCCATTAACTTTTAAAAATTAAAATCAACTTTTAAAAATTAACATTTAAAAATTGGCTTGCGCCAAGGCACAAAGATTGTTCTCATCTGGCAAAGCTCTAGGAGTTTGCGGCGGCTGAAAAGCCATGTGCTGGAGACACCTCCAGACCGACGGCTGTGACAGCGATGGGCAAGCGGGGACCAGCCGCGCTGATCCTGCAGGTGATGGGTGAGGAAAAATTGCATTGCTTGTTTTGTGTTTAGCATATGACTCGGTGAGACCACGATGGGGGTATGAAAGTACCTTTTGTCTGCACAGCCAATTTGGCTGCCTCTGTTCCCCCCCGGGCTCTGCTCACTGGCTGTCTCCACGGCATGCATATGAGCTCCCTCCTGACTCTGCTCTGGAGCAAACCAACTGGTTTCTCCCAAGGAGAAACCTCGGCAAGACTGATGGTGCTTTTTTCCAGGGCTGGCCAGACAGAAGAACCTGTCATGAGCTGGACCATACTCTATCCCGGACAGTCCTCCAACCAACCCAGGAGACCTCGTGCCCACCGACCTCCTTGCCGTGCTGCAAAACACCTTCATATCCTGCTGCAAAAGCATCATGCTGCCAGGCTGCCATCCAGTCCTTTCATTGTTTGCAGAGTTTAAAAATAAATTTTCAAATTCCCTGATACAATAATTATTGACCCAGAGTCTGGGGGGCTCTGCAGGGAGCTCAACGGAGACCCAGGCCAAGGGCTGCACAGCCTGAAGGTGGCCAGTGCCCTTCAGAGAGTGCTGGTCCTTAGCGATGTGGACACATGCCAGCCCGCAGCAATAAGCTTATAAGTTAATGGTGCCTCCCAGGCATTTTCCACGGTAGCAATGAACACACAGCCTTTGCCAAGTAGCCAACACTCAGCTTTTTCCTTTCTTCTCCCTAAGATTATTTCTGGATTTTGCAAACATCACCTTCCCTGTGGCTCAACACTCCAGCAGCAAAGTGGTGGGGACTCTCTGGAGCTGCAGGGGTGGGTGATGCAGCAGGTCCATATGTGTGAGGATGGGTGTCCAGAGGCAGAATAAGGACACCAAGCACAGGGAGCCCAGAACAAGGGAGGCAGTGAGCCTGTGCAGGAACAAGAAGTACACAGTTATGCCACTGGAAGAAACCAGCTCAGAAATGAATCCCATCCCCACTCTGTTTTGGAAGGAATCTCCTGAAGCATGTAAGAAATCTGTCAATTTATGTGAAAGAGTTGAAAAGCAAAAGTTGAGATATTTTTAGTGGAGTAAAAATGGAATTCACAGATTTAGTGAGAAAGGGGAATGAAAAGGTCCTGAATCCTTTACTTACCAATAACCTTGGTGCAGCTACCAGCAATACCTTGAATATATATCCCAAACAAACAGATTCGTACCAAAGTCTTCAGTATCAAAGAGTTTAAAGAGTAACAGTACCGTTTGCAAACTCTCTCTAAGCCAGAGAAAAATAGCAATGACTGCAACTCCATGGAGGCTAAGCCCTATCTGAGCACCTCACGTTGCACTGTGCCCTTGCCAGGAGTACTCGAGGCCATCGTGTCCTGCCTGCACGAGGCCGGCAATCGTGGGTCCTGTGCTCCACTACCTGATTTGGTTGCTAGAAGAGGGTATTTCAGTTTTTATGCCGCTCATCATGAGAGTGGTATGGGACCATCTGGTAGTGTTCATGTACCCACGTTTTTCTGAGCTACAGAGCTTCATACATACCCCAGCATCAAGGCTAAATGATTTAACCCAGGTCAGACGATCAGGGAGAAAACTTAGACCAGATCTCTTAAAACCCAGTTTAGCACCTCAACTTGTGCATTTCCTCTCTTTAGGTTAAATGATGTCACTTTTTCTGCAGTGTCTACTGTAATCCTGAAATGCTGAAAGCAGGATTTTACTCCTTCCCTGCTGTCTGCAGTTAAAACTACTCAAAAAGATCTCATCCCAAGGGATAAAGCCCAGCAGCCTCAGGTTTGCATCCTCCATAGCTGAGGTTCAGGGGCTGCGGAAAGCTGTTGTTTAGACTTGGCACACAGTCGCTGTGAAATATGGGAGTCATGGCTCCTCGGCAAACTAGAGCCAAAGCTGGGAGCTGAATTCTTAAGGGCACAGTCGGCATTGCCCTCGGGTACCCAGCTCAGCTCTCAGCAAATAGATGTTTTCCATTTCTCATCTATATTTACCTCATGGTATATATAATACATTTATAACCAGCATTTCTCTATACTTGGCTTATTCCATTCTCTATTTAAACACACACCTGAGAAGAATCATAAACAATTTGCAGTGAAGCCGATTGCCTGTCACCAGCAATAGTGAAATTTTCTAGAAAATGTTCCGAACTTCTCTGCAAAATGAATAGGTGAACACAGATTTGTAAAAGATGAACTACAATTGGATAACAAAGGACCTCACAGGCGCTGCATGAACAAGCCACACAAGAACCTCAAGGCCCAGCCATCAGGTCAGTGTGCTTTATTTTAACTTGCCACAGTTTTTAAAGGTGACATGGTATTTTTGCAACCTTCAGTTTTCAGTTTCTTATTTGAGATGATTTTGCGTAAGACTGCTGCTGTGAAAATGCTTGCTCACCTCCAGATGAAAAAAAGCATTATCTTCTCAAAATGTTTCCATTTGAGCACCCAAACCCAATGGTAATTCTTTAAAATTTTGGCTGCGGAAACTGTATCAGAGATGGGAGAGAGGAGCCATAAAAGCACTGTGCTCTTTGTGCAAGTACTTGTTCCAGTAGGAGCCCAAACAGGTACCTTTGGGGGCTGGTTTCTCAAGCAGGACAGGGGATTTTTTTAAGCAATCTAGGAATATTCTGTTAAATTCAGCAAGTGTGATTGAAATGGGTGCAAGTTCACTTTGATCACTTTGGTCTCCTTCACTTGCTCTGTTGTCTCAGGATCCTTCGGAGCAGGTACCCCCCCCCAAAAAAAAAGTTGTGAAAATGTGTAGAGCCAAGCAATGGGGAACAGGACCCAATCGGACGAAGCTGGGAAGGCTGGAAAAGCTTTTTGTGCCTCATTTCAAAGTCTGGGCTGGCTGGGGTGGTATCAGTGGCTCTACCAGCATGACCTCCAAAACTAAACACCCCATGGTTTCCTGGCTGCTCTTCTCCTTCTTCAGCATCTCTAGTAACAACACATCTGCAGCAACCTTGGCTGTTTGAACAGAAGTCTCCCCTGTACAGCCTGTTATTAAATTCTCTTATGTCTTTATTAGCTATCAGATGTGATGAAAGAAGGTGACATCTCCAGGGAAATCTTGCATGAGGTGTGGGGATGGGATGTTAATGGACTGGGGAAGACGGAAAGTCTACAAGTGTAATGATCTTCTAATGTCTCCATGAGAGTATTAAGATCCAGATCTTTTTTTTTCTCCCCAAAGGAAAAGGCACTTGAGGAGTATAAAGAACAAGGTACTTACCTCTTCTCTACCCAATACTGCTCCCTTCTGTTTTAAGGGTAGTTTGGGTGTCTTTGTTTTTTATTATTTTGCCATTCTGCAGTCTCCCTCCTTTTTATCTCACCTATTGGTATGACTGATGAGTCCTCCTTTCCATGTGACAGTTGCATTTCAGAGAAAAATGGCAAAATCACTGCAGAATCAGCATTTTAAAAAATTGTTGATTAGGCAGGGGAGGGGAAGATGGACAGAGACCGCAGGACTAAACCCTGAGGAGCTGGCATGCGGGTGCCAGGCAGCAAGGCAGGGGCCTGCCCGAGGCGGGAGGAGGCAAACCCAAGAGCCCAGATAAAGAAATAAATAGGTTAAAATATTGCACTGTATTACATTTGTATTCCTGAATTTTAAAAAAATGTTAAAATAGAGGCAGGGTTGAAAGAACATGGTTTGAATTATTTAAAGGCAGGTGCTTAAAACCTCAGGAAATGCAGAGATATGGTTAACCCTATATGTTCAGGAGCATTGTGTTTACGTTAGCCTCAGCCCCATCCATCCCGGTGTGCCCTGGATGCATGCACATGTCCCACTCCTTCCTCCTTCCCAACAGGAGTCTTGTGAAGATCTGCAGAGTTATTTATGATGCCAGCAGTATTTGTAAAGGTCAGTTTTCATACCAGAAGCCCTCCTTTCTTTCACCATGGCCACAGGGTCCCGCCACACTGATGGAGCTCCCATGGAGCTCCCACCAGGTAGCTCCTGCCCTCCTACCCCTTTGCTCCGGAGCTGCTGTGGCCGCATCCCAGGAACACCATGGCTGGGCAGCTCAGGAGCATAGGGTGAGAGCAGCCGGGAGGAGGGATCTTCATGTAGACTTCTCCTTAATGAAGCCTTGCAGTTTGCAGTATGGCCTGAAAGATGGCTTTTCAGTTGGGGTGAATATTAGGCAACGGCCTTTATTCTTAGAAGTCTGGGATATATTTGACAATGAAAGTGAATTAAAATGCCCTAGAAGTTTAAACTGGGCTTTTCTTTTATTAAATTTCCAGGGGACCAAAAGAAGGGGGAAAAAAAAAAAAGACATCTTAAAGATCTCTTTACACTCAATTTTAGCTCTTTACACTCAATTTAGGAAATTTATGGCTATTACTAACCAGGAATGCATTCTGCACTGGAGGTACTGTGGCCTGGTGAAGGATGTACTTTGTCTTCCGTAAACAACGGAAAAAGGATCTTCCCTTTCAGTGGAAATCCCGGCCAAAGCTACATGGGGTGAGGATGGCTGGTTCTGCAAGAGAAGTCCATGTACTCCTGAATCCCAGCTCACACCCATCTTTGTCAGGGTTTCAGTCTGGCTCCAGTTCACACTTTGTAAGCAGGTTTCCCTTGTGTCTCTCTGGATGGGGGTACACACTCACAGTACAGTCAGACACTGAGCACACCCCCTTTTTTTTGGGAAAGCAAATCGAAGTGCAGCTTGCTTCCATAATATATCTACATTGCAGCTGCGTTATTTGTTGGCGCTCAGGCTCTTCTGAGCTCAGCAGTCAGATGCAGCTGCTCATTAACTGCACAAAAACCTGCCCCTTTACAAGGAAGGTGTGTTGTCGTTGGCCGGGTGGGCTGTGTTTCTTGGATTGCCTCAAAAATAGTTTTCTGCTTTAACAGACCTGAGTGGCTGATGATCTTAACATTTGCTCTAATTGCTGTTCAACTTCAGAGCTGGTTTAATGCGTGTAGCAGTAGTAGTTACAAAGAAAATACTCTACTGGAATTTAAATAATCTAAAAAAAAAAAATAGTCCAAAGCCTTTATATGTATAGGGAGAGACTTAAACATGCATGGAGCTTTTTAGGCTCTGGGTTTAAAACAGCGTAATCACAGAAACAACAAAATTGGCCATAAGGGCAAGAGAGGTGTTGTCCTGCAAACCAGAAAGCGAACTGTGCAAATTGCTTTCTAATGGATTTCTTAAGGTGTTGAAGGTGACTTGTTGGTTAATCTAAGCTATATATAAGTTTAATTCTTGTTTTGTTAGTTCATTATAATGACGATCAGGAACTGATGTAGGATTGCTGGAAACAGATGAAGTGCTACTAAACCCCATAATTTTTTATCTTTGATTTGCCCAAGCACAGGATCAGCACATTAACAGCCAAGCTGCAATCAGGACCTGGTTCTCTTCTTGCAGGAACTGGCAGCGGGGTGAATCTCTGATTCAGCACAGTATTTTGGCACAAGCTGAGCACTAAGTGCGTGGGAAAGGCAGCAAAATCTCTTACCCCTTTTTAGCTCCCTCACACTGCCCGGAGCTCTGTGCAAACCTCTCCACAACTGTCCCTTACGGACGAGGCTTTGCTCTCCTGCCCTTGGACCTGTGAAGAGCTGGGAGATGCAGGAGGGATGGCAGCCTTGCCAAAAGCCTGGTCCTCCCTCCTGTCCTGCAAAGGAGAGGGAGCGGCTCCGACGGAGGTGACCACCGATGTTATAACCCAGCAGCAGAACCATATGCAGACATGTTTTCGTGGCCTGCCCAGGCTGCAGGTAAGGCAATGACCACAATCCAGCTAACATCCAACTGGAATTTTAAGATTTTGGCTTAAGGAAACCTGTATGCTCAGAAGGTCTGCTGGGGAACAAAAAACCCCAGCAAACTACAAAAAATCATACAAGCTCCACAGTGATATAACTGTGACTTAGCAACAGGGTTCCCATGGGGAATAAGGAATGCAGCTGAGCAAACCAGTGATTTATTGCCGCAAACCCTGGCATGGACACAGACAGACCTGCGCTCCTGCAAACAACTCCTCAGCCCAAACAGCTCGGCTTGTCTTCTTCTAGGAAATCACTCTTGTGTCACATCAAAACCCCTTCCTTACTCCTGATGCCACAAGTCAGTGGAGGCCAGAGGGTGAATGGGGCATTGCTCTCCATCAGGGCATCTCTGGGTGTCTGTGTCTGCTGGGGCTAAGCTGAGCTGTGAGCCTGCCCTTTGGGGACGCAGAGGAGTTCAGGTCGGTCTCAGCCTGGCTTACATCTTTTTGCACTACCAAATATGTGTGTTCAAATCTTCTATACTCAGATGTCTACAAAAAAATAATACAGCACCCCTCCTCTTCTTGGGATGTCTTTTATAAGCACTGAAGAATAGTGTAAAGTAAACAACTACCCCATAATTACCACGACCATTCCCTTGCAGTGATACAGATAAGCGCTCCCGCCACAAGCCCTGCACACAAATTTATCAGCAGTTTCTCTCCGTTGGCACGACCCTTTGCGATATCATGCATGAGCCAAATTAGTATTCTCAGGATGGCAGGAAATGCTTTTTCCTCCAAGTATTTCCGTGAGCAGTCAGGCTCCGGTGGTGCAGCTGACCCCGCCGAGCCCTGAGCACAAGGAACAGTTTTTCCCGCTCTCCTTCATCTGCAGCTTGGCTGAAGGCTGGGGCATGCAACTGCAGGCATTTTATGCCTCTTTTTTTTTTCTTCTTCTTTTTTTCTGCTGGATGAGGTGATTCGGGATCTTGCTTCTGCGACTTCAGGGTCCCCACATGCCCTTCCCTTTCTGGCCATCGGCTGTCAGCGTGGCTGCGGGAGCCACTCCAGCTGAAGCTGTCTGAGACATGAGCTCAATCAACAGCACAGAGCAAAATGATTTTTTTTTAAGTGGAGGCCTGTCATACAAAGTGAGAATTATCTCAGCTTCTGAGTTCCCTTGTGTTTTGACTGGCTTTTTAATGTCTTGGGATGTATATCTTTATTTGCAAATAATTTTCACTGAGAAATGACTGAGGGCCTCTGGATACAGCTGCTCTCTAAAATTAATGACACTTTTGAGCCATCACCGCCTCCATCCCAACTGTAACTCAGCTGTCCTGCAGTGGTTAAATACAACCAGGAATTAAAGTACTAGGTTGGGGGTGTGTGTGTGTGTTATGTGTTTTGGATTATTTTTGGTTGTTTTTTAATTCTCACTGTGAAGCACTGAGACTTTATGTCTTTCTGTCTTTCATTTCAAATTAATGCTAAGGGAATCATTCAGTGAATGCTACTAAATATTTCTTCAGGATGGGAACCTCCAGCACTGCTTCAGCTGAAAGATTTTCTTCTGTGCACTCCTGACTGACAGTTCTCCTCTCTCTTTGTAAAAAGAAGATTTTCATGCTGTTGTTTCAATGAGACTTGAAGGGTTTGCATGCTTGGGGCCATTGCGTAGCTGCTGGAGCTCTGCTCTACTGGCTAACTTCCTTTCCTTAGAGGTTATTAATACTTTCTTCATTACCAATTTAATACTGCAAAACAAAAACTGCTTACATCAGCCATGAACTCGCTGGAGATAAGTTTGTGAATGTAAAATATCGTCATGTCATGACAATGGGCAGGTACCAAATATCTGCTCCCCCACAAGCAGTTGCACATTGTCCATCTTTTTATCAGACTTGTTTATGAAGTACCAGGTGGTGGTATCAGCCCAAACAGTCCTTCATTGTAATGTTTAGGGTCCTTCTTTGGGTGTTTCTTTGCTTTGTCACCCAACACCCTCCCCTGATATGTGTGTGTCTGTAGAGGTGTTAATACAGCGACTCGTATAAAGATGCCCACGGCTTTGGATAAAAATATTTAACTGCCCATAAGCTGCTGGCCTCATCCTTTGGGGGAATTGCCTTCTTTTCAGCTTCCTCTGGCCTGCGTGGGCTCAGCAAAACCTGATAGCAGGAACCATCAGCTCAGGAGCAGGGACCCATCCTCATAGATGAACATCTGGCACAACCTCTGGTGCCAGCTGTGCCAGCTCCCACCTCCTTCCACTGCTGGCCGAGCCTTACAGGGCCAGCACCGCCAGCAGCATGAGAGGAGAGATGCAGGAGCTCAAAGGAGGAACAAAATCGAGGTAAACACCTTGCACATATAAAGCAGAGCGATCGGGGTGAGTCTTCATGGGGCCTTATCTGTGGGTACCACGGGCCAGCATAAGCAAGTGTTTCCATTTCTCTGCTGGAGCGTCTGATGTTCTGATAGATCTTCTGCAGTGCAACGTCTGTGACACCAGTGCGAGCACCCACACCTTTCAGCAGAGGCGTTTCATTAAGTTCAAGAACACTAATTGCTTAGGCTGAGCGGTAGAGGGTAAGACACCCTTTTACTTGAGAACCATAGAAAAGTTACACTCTAGGGCTGTGCAAGCTGAGAACTGTGTAAACAGATCAGATAAATTATCCCCTAAGTTACAAATGGGCTCAGAAGTAGAGCTACAGCCAACCTTTGCATTAGATGGGAACAGCTGCATACACCATAGCCTCCAAATTTCCATAGAAACTTGGATCAGCCATAGATTATCTTCATTTTGTAAATGTTTTAATTATTATGCTATAATGTTGTTCTGTAGGGATTGCAATGCTAAAGCCAAGGCTCCATGGAAGCCACATTTTAAAAGCGGTTTCCCTAGACCATATTTTAAGAAAAGCAAAATTGGTTTAGGATTAAGACTTACGGTTTCTGATAGATTTGATTTTTTTCCATGCTACTGCATACACTCTTTTAAATAAATAAACTCCCACTGAGCTTGCTACTCCAGTGGGACTGGATTGAACTTCCCAGGCATGCATGAATTATAAAGTCAGATATATGTTCCTGCGGAGAGGAGAATTACTTGCAGAAGCCATCTCCCGATGCACATAGCCTGCCTCAGTCACTTGAAAAAAAAAAAACCTGGGTGCATGCGGGTGCAAAGAGCCAGGGCCGCACCCTGACGGGTGCATTGCTCCACACAGACGTGTTGCTCCCCGGGTGTCGCAACCCCTGAACGTTGTGGCCAAGGAGATGGCCCTGCCGATTGCAAAAGGGGTTGACAGGATGCGGCTTCTGCGTGCACGGCGCTGATGTTTACAAGATCAGGTACCGAAGTGGAAGCGGAGTCCGGCAGGCGGCCCTGGGAGATCTGGTTAGATCAAAGGCTTTCCCACGGCGAGAGCTCCCGGCATGGCGGCACCATGCCTCGCTCAGCAGTGGTGACCGTGTCACGGCGCAGGCCCCGTCCTCCAGGGTCCGTACGCGCCCCAGCACAGCCGGCGTGGAGAACGCGTCTTCGGCCTGGCGTTGGTAAAGGCAGCCCGAGGGCCCAAGAGGCGGGAGTTGCTGTTGGTGGGTGACACACGGAGCATGTAGGCTGTCCTGCGTGTGGCAGGTGTGGGTGTGAAGATGGACGCCGTGGATGGGAGCCCACCCGCAGCCAGCTCTGCCCGGGAGAGGGGCCGCAGGGGCGGTGGATCCAGCGCTGGCCTGCTGTGCTCTGCCCCTTCTCTGCCTCTTTCCCAGGGATACAAGCCCCAGGAGTCAAACCTACCCCTGTGCTCAATGAAATGTCTCTTAAATAATGTATCTGCCTGGGACAGAGTCAGTCAAGTTGCTCAGATGAGACGAAGCTTTTTTTTCTTCCTTTGCGGGGGAAGTTTTGCTTGCCTTTCCCTGCAGGGGGGGGTGGGCGAGGGGGAGCTGAGCACCAAGGTCCAAACCTGTTGCTTCTTACAGGCAACAGGCCAGCCACGACTCCATGGTTTTTATGTGCTTTCTCTATAAAATGCTGTGTCTTGCTGTCCTACATTATAAGAAGCAGAGACGCCGGCTGGTAGGGGATGGCACAGCCGAGCGGTTGCACCAACGTTCCCGCGAGGCTTAAGTCAACAGAAGATATTTGCCCAAGCCCAGCAAACTGTGAATCAGAATACAGCTCTGAACAAAACAGAAATCCTCCTAGCCCATGCTTTGTTAGTCATCAATCGAGGCAGAGTGATGAAATACTTGGCCCTTCTCACCCTGATAAGCACTTTATTTTTAGACTACCTTTTAGCATCACCTCAGCAGCTGGTCCGGCAGGCTGAGCTGTCACCTCCGGCACCCAATGCACACACAGACCCTGCTGTTGGCGCGTGCTGGGCTGTCACTGAGCTCTTCCAGCTCCTAATTAACACTCCAGGACAACATGTCACTGCAAAACATTTGCTTCGTCACACCTTCGTCTCCCTCCCACCTTTTGCTGCTGTGCCACATCATGCTGCGACTTTTTGCAGAAATAGTTTTCTGGTCAGCTCAGCAAGAAACATCCTCCATGTTCCTCCAATTCCTTCCAGCAAACTGAATATGTAGGGTCACTTTGGGGTAATTTGTTAAGCCAAGAAAATGCCTGGCAGGAGACTGTTCTGTGCAGAGGCAGCTGCGTGTGCAGCACCCTCCGGCTCTGCCTGCAGTGACAGAAACTGGCCGGACACACATGCCTTGCTGACAGGGCTCTGGGTGAATGCTTAGGTGCCCGCTCCGCACATCCCAGACGACACCAGCGTGTCCCAGCCAGAGCCCACGTCAGGTCTCCCGCTGCTCCGGCTTTGGACTCTTCTGCTCTTTTCTAGCAGCGGTGCAATAACAGCGCCAGGGATGGGGAACTTGGGGACCAGTGTTCTGCTTGGACATGCTGATGTGTTGAGGAATTAATTCTTTTGTAGAAATGCTTTGAATTGGACAAAATTTCATTTAAATAGGAAAAACTGGTAACAAGAGCGAGCAATTTTAGTTATCGTTTTGGAATGGTTTGGTTCAATCTCTTTCAGTCTTATGGAAAAAGATAATGTATAATTTTAAAGGCCTGCATCAGATTTCATAGAAACCAAACACCTGAAGTTAAACATTTTTGGAATTGCAATCATAACAAATTTATTACCTGCTTTGGAGTGGAAAACAAATTCAAAAATTGCAAATTTCTTCCATAAAATTGTGCTGGTTTTGGCTGGGATAGCGTTGATTTTCTGCATGGTATAGCGTTGATTTTCTGCATGGTGGCTAGTATGAAGCTATGGTTTGGATTTGTGCTGAAAACAGTATTGATAATCCAGAGTTGTTTTCTTTACTGCTGAGCAGTGCTTACACAGAGCCAAAGCCTTTTCTGCTCCTCACATCTCCCCACCATCGAGCAGGCTGGGGGGGCACAAGAAGTTGGGAAGGAACACAGCTGGGACAGCTGACCCCAGGGATATTCCAGAACACAGGACATCATGCTCAGCATATAAATCTGGGGGAAGAAGAAGGAAGAGGGGGATGTCTGGAGTGATGGCATTTGTCTTCCCAAATAACCCTTACATGTGATGGAGCCCTGCTTTCCTGGAGATGGCTGAACACCTGCCTGCCATGGGAAGTGGGGAATGAATTCCTTGGTTTGCTCTGATTGTGTGCATGGCTTTTGCTTTCCCTATTAAGCTCTCTTTATCTCAGCCCATGAGTTTTTTCACTTTTACTTTCCGATTCTCTCCCCCATCCCACTGGGGGGGAGTGAGTGAATGGCCGCATGGGGTTTAGTTGCTGGCTGGGGTTAAACCATGACAAAACCAAAAAAAATATCCATCCCTGGCTCCCTCCCAACTCTCCTTTCTGAATGAAATGTAGCTCAGTTCCCTGAAAAAACACACAGCTATATTTATGACTAGGATGGTCCCTTTCACCCTATGTCTCAGGCTGCTGGATTCCATGTGGGATTTCTTAGCTGTGTCAGGTCAACCACCATGTGCTAGGCAGATGCTTTGCACTGGTGCAATAAATTGTAGGATTTCAGGACCTGGCAGATCTCCTGTGCCTGCCCTTACCCCCTATGAATCCCATTTCCATCTGAAAGAATGTATAAGATGGTGGGATTGAGTGCACCCTCAGCAAGTCTGCCAATGACACCAAGCTGTGTGGTGCGGTTGACATGCTGGAGGGAGGGGATGCCAGCCAGAGGGACCTTGACAGGCTTGAGAGGTGGGCTGGTGCGAACTTCATGAAGTTCAGCAAGGCCAAGTGCAAGGTCCTGCACATCGGTCAGGGCAATCCCAAGCACAAATACAGTCTGGGCAATGACTGGATTGAGAGCAGCCCTGCAGAGGACTCAGGCATATGATGGATATTTCAGTGGATGAAAAACTGAATACGAGTCAGCAACATGTGCTTGCAGCCCAGAAAGCCAACTGTATCCTGGGCTATATCAAAAGAAGTGTGACCAGCAGGTCGAGGGAGGTGATTCTCTCCCTCTACTCCACTCTGGTGAGACCCCACCTGCAGAACTGCATCCAGCGCTGGGGCCCCCAACGTAAGAAAGACATGGACCTGTTGGAGCAAGTACAGAGGAGGGCCACAAAGGTGAACAGAGGGATGGAACAGGCTGAGAGAGTTGAGGTTGTTCAGCCTAGAGAAGAGAAGGCTCCAGGGACACCGTTTAATACTTAAAGTGGGCTTCTAAGAAAGATGGGGACAGACTTTTTAGTAGGGCCTGTAGCAATAGGACAGGAGGCAATGGTTTTAAACTAAAAGAGGATAGATTCAGACTAGATATAAGGAAGAAAATTTTTATGATGAGAGTGGTGAAACACTGGCACAGGTTGCCCAGAGAGGTGGTAAATGCCCCAACCCTGGAAACATTCAAGGTCAGGTTGGACAGGGCTTTGAGCAACCTGATCTAGTTGAAGATGTCTCTGCTCATTGCAGGGGGGTTGGAGATGACCTTTAAAGGTTCCTTCCAACCCAAACTATTCTATGATTCTATGGTCTGCCTGGCCTTTCCCAACAGTCTCTGTATATTTGCTGCCCTGTGATTTCTGGTGGTGCTTCCAGCATCTTCACTATGCACAGCTGAGGAGAGCAAGTCTGCCTTGTAAAACAATCATGTTTTCTCCCAGGAGCCTTTCCCTCTTCCCCGACTATAGCCAGTCTTCCTCCACCCTTTTGTTTGCCAGTAATTAGATGGCAGACTGCAAAGCTGCTCGTGGTAGGGCTCTTGGGCGCCTCACTGCACACTGTGCACACTGGGAATCATGCTCGTAATTATTATTATTACAGTAGCATCTAGAGGGCTCAGGCATTGTGGCAGGCATTTTGCAGATGTGTAGGAAAATGTAAGTCTTTCCCTATGGATGTGCAATCGAAGGCAAGATTCAACAAGCGGGAGGCAAAATTAGAAGGAAGGGTTGGTGCTAGGGATGAGCGGCCAGACCGACCACCGCTGCTCACCCTTTGAAGCACTGGGTAAGGTTGATAAATTGAAATGCGCTCCATAAAAAGTCATTAATTGTTTTAAAGTTCTAGCCTAGTTACAGCCTTTATTTGTTTATTTTTCTCAGTCATACAATTTTGAAAGGCTTTGAAGTTCTGTTTTCTGAAGTCACTTGAGCAACCAAAGTCTCAGTGACTTTCAGGGAAATGGGAATTTCTGAATCACTTTGCTGCTTTAAGAAGCAGTGTATCGTTTCCTCCTTCCTCTAAAGATTCTTGAATACTGCACCTGGGGTCAAATGGTTTCGAGTTAAGATAGAGAGGGAGGAGAATGAGGGAGAGGTGTTTAAAAACACACCAAAATTTATCTAAAGTTGTTCAGTTGTGTGATATTTATGACTTCTTTCAAAGGTGATGCTGCTCATTACTTTATACCAGTGAAATGTGAGTTTATGTGACAGTGATTTTGACACTTTAGAGGTACTAATGAAACATTTCAGCCTAGATAGGCCTCTGCTCAGTTTATGCATTTATAGTTATTTGAGGAACAAAAATAGCCTGTTTTAGCTGTTTGTGAATGTCTAAGGACAACGTTCATTAAAACAGCATCTGCAATCAGCCAAGATGTTGTTTCCCCACGGCTGGTGCCATTCTGCAATGCCGGTGCACCAGAAATCCCCTTCGGTGTCCAGGAGGGATGACCAGGCAGGGTTACCCCATACCAAGTCACAACTGAACAAGAGCCAGGGTGTTTCCCAAGCATGATCCACAACTGTCTTACACAGGTCAAACTTAACATGTAAGCAGGCCAAAAGAACCCCAAAATTTCTATGGAAAAATCACCAGAGCATTCAGGGTCTGTTTTGGATGGTTGTTTTCCAAGGAGTTTTTCCAACCTGGTCTTTTTTCAATGAGGGAAGATGTTTGTGCATGTCTTCTTCAAGTGCTGATCTCTGATACCTGCCAGTCGAAGATGCAAAATGTAAAGATGTAAAATCACAGGAATTGGAAATGAGTTGATCTCAGTAGGTGGGTATTTTTCATGCATCTAAAAGTATGACATGAGAGCTTTGCAGACCTGCAGTCCTGAAAAAGCTTCACTGCTCCCATTCACAGGAAATAAATAAATAAAAATTTACCTTTTTTTGTATCACTTTACCACTGATAAAGGGCTGGTGTACCCCAAGGACAGTGACCTGAGGGCGAAGGAGCAGAGCAAGGAGCACTTGAAAATTTGGCTTCAGTAAATTGTTCCTCAAATTCAGTGACTCATTTTCTTTCAGTGCATGTGGCTTTCTGTCTGTAAACTCCAGCCTAGTCAGAAAACTATCCTTTGGTCATTTGTGAGAGCTAGTAATGGTTTCCTAAGGATTAATTCCTCCTAAAAGATATTGTCTGCATTCCTTTGGAAGATGCCCTCCCACAGGCCCTCTCTTACAGCGCTGCACTAAAAATAGAGCTTCGTTGCGACAGCTCCCTGTTGTAATTTTTATGGGTAGGTAGGTGAAGTCACTTTAATTCACCCAGCTCAATTCACTTAAATTTGCATGATAATGTTGTTAATTATCCATGTCTTTCAAACCGAATAATGATTTCACAAAAAAGATAAGACAGGGTCCTGTTTTTCCTTCCTTGTAATTTAAAAATGCGCATAGAGTTTGCATAATTAAAATGCATTTTCTCTGGAATGGAGATTCATATCTATTGCAGGTGGAAGTGCATTCTCATCTGCACACTGGGATGCCATCGTCCAGCCAATCTGTGTGCTGGGACGCTGTCCGCCTGCCGCTCGCTCGGCATGCACACTCCGGCAGACCTGACTCACCGTAGCTTGCTGCCACGTCAGTGCTGACCGAAGGAAGCTGCCGGGTCTGTGACTCCAAGCCCAGTTGATAACCACTGCAAAAGGCTGTGCAAAACGAACTGCCACCCAGCTCCTCCATGGCTTTGCTGCGGGGTGGCAGCTGTGGTTGGGAAGGGCAGCAGGAAAGCAGACCCTTTCTCTTATCTCCATGCAGGTAAAGCGGCCGGTGGCAAAGGGCACTTCCTCTTGGGCTACTGCTGCTGGCAAATCCGGTCGGTCTTGGTAGCATGTTTAGTCCTTGACCTTTCCTGCAGTGTGTGCAGGTGCAGAGATCGGGGCAGGCTGGAGCTCCCGGGCAGGAGCGAGCACCCTCGATGCAGACAGGGTGGGCAGCACCAGGTACCCCACAGCCACTGCGCATGTTCAGCCCTTGCCTAACCACACACCTTTGGAGCAGGGCACTGTCTTAGAGAGCTCCAAAACCCTTCCAGGCCCAAAGAAATAATAAATACTGGGGTTATTTTCCCACTCACCTGTCCTTATATCTCTTTTTTAGTGCATCAGCCCAGTTCTTCAGAAAACATAAGGCATTCTGTCTCTTCTGGGTGCAGAAGAAAACCTCTTCTTTCTATTTTAAAAATGACCTTGTGGAAATGAGGTTGTGCCCCTGCTTTTCTGTTCCCACTTGGCCTGAAGCAGTCTTCTTGTCCCTTCTGCAAAAGGCAGACAAAGTGGACGAGGACAGAGGAGCGCTCCCAGTGCTGGAGCAGGAGGGTGCCTGGTCTGGATGCTGGGTAGATGGTTAATGAGATTACAGCATTGGGGAACTGAAACTACAGCCTTTGAAAGGGAAGAGATCATCTCTGCTGCTCCCTTCACAATGTTGACTTTGTTTGCTTTGCATGAATGGTTACTGGGCTGGCAAGTGGTCAGGTTAAAAAAAAAAGTCTCTTGGCCCTTTCAGGTGCGGAAACTTATCTGCTGTTAAATGGAGCTTGTGAGGGGGTTTTGAAGTTCATCCTTCCTGTGGGAGAGTGCAAGGATGCTCCTGCGGGGACCTAAGTGGTGCCCAGCACCCCCGATGTATGAGACACATGAAGCTCCACATCTGCTAGTACTTGAACCAATGTTAATTAAAGCATTTTAATGAGGATGTTTTGAGAACTGCGTGTTAGTCTGTGCATGTCCTTAGTGAAATATTAAACATCTCTGCCCTTTCAGTAGTGCCCTCCTCCCCAGAAGACCTTCCTGCAAATGGGGTTTGACGCTTCTGATAATTTCAGAGCTAAAGAAATCCAGAGAAATAACCTTCTACAAAAATCTTAATGTGATCTTTGATGTTGCAGTCAAAGGAGCACATGCCAGAAAATGTTTTGCTCTCTTCAGTTCATCCTCTGGTTGTGTTTGTTGTTATTTTCCTGTCAGGCGTGACAACAAGCAGCTGATTAACTCATTAGCCAAGAGCATCAAAGCACAGGGCGAGAGCATGAAATCTGCTCCTGTGTCCTCCAGCCATTCCTTGCAGCTCGGTGGTTTCTGCAGGGCCTGTCTGAGGTATAAAAGGTCATCTCAGTTACTCGTGGACAGAAGCACGTCCTGCCTTTCTTGAGCCCTGTCTCCACACTCAGGGACCATGGCCATGCTGGAACATCTCAGCCTCCATCCAAGGGGACAACCCAAGCTCCAGCCCATGTGTTCATCATCCAGCAGGCAGAGGTAGCCCTACAGCATGCCTGCCCCAAAAAACCACCCCATACCCTATGCCAGGAGCTCCTCAGGGCCACATTGCATGAAGAGTCCCCTGCAGACAACCACAGCCATGGGACAGTGAGGGAAAGTGCCACATCATGATGCTTCAGGTTGAAAGGCCAAACACCACTTGGTGGACAGGTGATCTGGAGGGCACACATGCAGTTCTTCAAAGCTGCTCCTAACTATCCAGCTCATTGGAGTTGCAGGAGCAACTGGTAATGTTGAGTTTCTCTTGCAGGTTCAGGTCACGTGGAATTACGCTCAAGGCAGTAGTTTGCACCTGAGTGCTGCTGCTTTGGGTTGAAGGCCACCAAGGTGTTTTCTCCCCTAAAGGGTGTGCTCTGTTGCAGTGTGGCCATCATCCAGCCTTGAAAAGACCAGTGGTGCCCCAGATCTCGCTGGTGGAAGGTAAGGTGATGTATTGGGTTTGTGTGGTGGGGTTTTTGGTAGTGGGGAAGGGGCTCCAGGGGTGGCTCCTGTGAGAAGTTGCTAGAAGCTTCCCCGGCTCCAAGTCAGACCCATCTCTGGCCAAGGCTGAGCCCATCAGTGACAGTGGTAGCACTTCTGGGATAATGTATTTAAGCAGGGAAAAACCTGCAGTGGAGGGTGAGAGTGGGATGTGAGAGGAGCCCCTATGCAGACAGCAAGGTCAGTAAGGAAGGAGAGTGGCGGCGGAGGGGGGGAGGAGGGGATGCCCCTGCAGCCTGTGGGGAGATGGCAGGCTGTCCCCACCAGCCCATGGAGGGGAGTGGGGAAGCAGATGCCCACCTGCAGCCCGGGGAGAGAGGAGCCCACACCGGAGCAGGGGGATGCCCCCGAAGATGGCCATGGCGCCATGGGGAAGCCCACACTGGAGCAGTCTCTGCCTGAAGGACTGCAGCCCAGGTGAGGGACCCACGCTGGAGCAGTTTGTGAAGAACTGCAGCCCATGGGAAGGAATCACACTGGAGAAGTTTGTGGAGAACTGTCTCCTGTGAGTGGGACCCCACACTGGAGCAGGGGAAGAGTGAGCAGTCCTCTCCCTGAGGAGGAAGGAGCAGCAGAGACAACGTGTGATGAACTGACCCCAACCTCCATTCCCCGTCTACCTGCACTGCTGGGGGAGAGGAAGTAGAGAATTTGGGAGTGAAGTTGTGCCCAGGAAGAAGGAAGGGGTGGGGGGAAGGTGTTTTAAGATTTGGTTTTATTTCTCATTATCCTGCTCTGATTTGATTGGTAACAAATTACACTGATTTTCCCCCACCCCCCCAAATCGAGTCTGGTTTTTGCCCATGACCGTAAGTGCTGAGTGAGCCCTCCCTGCCTTTGTCTGGACCCATGAGCCTTTTGTGTTATTTTCTCCTGCCCATCCCACCAGGGGGATGAGGAGTGAGTGAGTGGCCTCGTGATGCTTTGTTGCCGGCTGGACTTAAAACATGACAGCAACCTATTATCACTCTAGCAATTTATTGTTTGCATTAGTGTATGTATATACTATGTGTGTTTGTGTGTGTATATACTCCTATCTCTAAGATAAAGGAATTACGCAGATCATATAACATGGAATACATGCAACTGTTGCACCGATACATATTTTACTTATTTGGGGGATGACATTAGTAATAGTATTTGTTTAAATCTAACCAACTTAAGGAAACTGTGACAAGTATGTGTATAACTGTCGGAAAAAAAGAACTTGAGAATGCCAAATGATGAGCAAAACATAAAAAAAAGAATAATTGAGATTGGCTTAAAAAGTCAGTATTTTGTAAAGGATAAGCTTTTGAGTTGTTTCTGTTTACTCTTATAATACCTAGGTCTATATTTTCAAGTTGTTTTTTTCCCAAATATGAGGGCTAAAAAAATGTATATTGAGAAATAAAACCCGATATTCTCAGGTGTTTGAGACTCACGGAGAGTCATGCCTTTGGGGATATACCAGCTAACACATGATAATATTGTGACAACTGACAAGATGTGAATTGCGTAATTTTAACCGTTCTTGGGAGTTGTTTGTGGGAGGCCACCAAACCAAATAATTTATTTCCCTAGTTTGGGCTGAAAGATCAGAATCTGTTTGACAAGAGAAAGAGGCTGTTGTCTTGTGAACTGAGTGCTGTGTCTACATACAGTGGCCAGCTGGTTGGCTCTTTCATAAAGGCAGTTCATTGCAGCCTGTAGTAGCTTAAATCCTGGAAGAAACCTACTTCTTGGTGGCCACTCTCTTGTCCTTCAGCAGGGACTGATAGGGAGACCAGCAGTGGTGAAAGAAAGGATACCTGCAGCCTGAGCTTCAGCTCCCAAGCATTCTTCACATGAGCTGTCACATAATAATATATTAGATTATTATCCAGATCAGACCTATGGGAGGCAGGAGGAAGAAGGAGCATAATACCCATCACACTCAGCAAGCAGAGGTGTGCAATGGTGGACTTGCACAATGTGCTTTCAAATCCTTAATTGTGTGTTGCCCTTCTTTTTTTCTAAACAACCTGTTCAGTGCATTTGTCTAGAGACAGCAGTGCCCCCCCTTGGTGCTTCTACACAACAGGGCTAGTAGCATAGGTTTTGACACAATCTGGCAATGTGAGAAAATTTTATGTATTAAATAACACCGCGTTTTTGTTAGCCAGTTACACAGAGTAAGAAAAATCTGTATACACCATGATGCACAAGTATTTGTCTCCTGCATTAGCTTTATTCTCAGGATATGTAAGTTGAACCTTAACAGGACTTGCTATTTGAAGGCTTAGGTTGTGATATACATTTTATAATTTTCTTTTGGTTTTGACATACATCTGTGCCTCAGCTGTTATTTCTGATGATGGTGTGATCTCTTCACCAGGGAGATGAGTTGGCAGTTTTTCATGTAAATACAGTAGGAAGGTTAGGAAGATTGCTACTTCTGTGCTACATTACCTGTACGGATTTGCTTGGAAGAAACTGTTTAGGGACTCCATGTAACCTAAGTGGGCAGATAAGAACTACAGAAACTCCCAAGATGCTAAATTTAGGCTTTTGACTATCTTGCACTTTTTCTTTCTGTGTTATTGCTGGCAGTAGCTGAAGTGTCAAAGAACATTTCTGTTTTGTAAGGACACAGGACAGGTGCCCTACCCTGCCTTAGCCTTTTTTCTCTCCACGTGGGACAATTGCTGCAGTGAACTTTGATTTTCCTCTATATTCAAAATTCTGATGCTGCTTTCCAGAAGTGCAAGTACTCTGAATAGTAATTTGGAGAGAGAAATCACTTAAAGATTGTCTTTAAAAACCTTTTTTAAAAGGGAAAAGGCTAAGATCTATTCAGTAGGGTGACTGACTCTGAAGAAATTAACTGCAATGTGCATGAACTTGTGAAATTAATATATTTCTAAAGAGAGTCATATGAACATGTGAGAATTAAACCAGAAGACACAGAGGAATTACTTAGGGTATAGACAATAAGACTTTTTTTTTTACATTCAGCACCCAAACCATTTTTCTCTGAAAATTTACTAATCTTGATACAACACATCACTCAGGATAAACCAGGCATCTTACCTTCTTTATTATCAGTTTTATAACGGAGCATTGAATAAAGCCACTGAAATTGATTCAGTTTTGATTGCAGACAATGTTGTGGGGCTTTTACTCACTAAGGACACAGTGAGAATTTAAAAGGCTTTTGTCCATCAAAAGTCCCAATTATTATTTTCTGTTATCCCCTGCATGTTTCTTGGGTTTTCGTAATGTAGCTCAGTGAGGATCAGGGACCTGGAGAAAATAAACTACATGAAAATAAAATGTGCTGTTATCTGTCAATTAAATGTAATTCTTTACAAATTGGTAGCTATCTTGTGTATGATTTTTTGTAATATTCCTAGTAGTAAAGTACCAGAAAAGATCTTTCCATAAACTGAGAACCATATGTCTTCTTTAGTTGAAATAATTACTTCTTCTATCATTAGCTGATTTTTAAATGAAATTCATCCCGTACAGATTCTCTTTATCAAACAATATATTTCTTTATTATTTATGAAAAAAATCTCTTTCATTCTTCCTTTAGTACCTGTTCTAAGCAAGACCTTTTAGGACTTTTTGTAAATCAGTAAAAGTTGTTACATCGATTTCACTGAATTTTGATCAGTTTCTCTGGACCTTAAGATAATTCCAGATCTTATATTTTTAGTTATGAATTGTAAACATACCTAAATCTGTACTACATTTTCCTAGGGAAGGGACAAAAATCCTCTACAGAATCTTCTGAAAAGTCATTCTTATAGTCTAGCCTTTGCAACTCAGGATTTAAGTAATAGGGAAAGGATCATTAGTATGCAGAAACCAATTACAGCAGCTACAGATCAATATACCTTGCAATAAAGTAAATATGTTTGTAGTAATATCTATTGTTTATCTGTGACTACAGTAAAAATAATACACAAAATTATTTTCAAATATCTCGAATTTCCTCCAAGGCAAAAAAACCCAAAACCGAAACCAAGAAAAAAGTCATTTTAGCTGTCTCTTTTTCTGGTTATCTTTAGCGTTGATCCTTTTAATTCTACTTACAGACATGCTATTGAGGGGGTTCAGATGTAGTAAAAAAAAACCCAAACAAACCAACACCACACCACTCTCTTTGCTTAAAATTAACCAGAATTCTACAGCAAAATGAAAATTTTGCATTGGCAAGAGATTCCAAGTGAACTAACTGAATGCTGGCTGGTGCTGCTTTGTTTACGCTTCTATCCTGATTTTGAATACAAACTGACTAAATAGTTGTTAGTGTGTATAGGCCGACCTGATAATTACCAAAAATAATTAGGTAGCGTACTGCTCAGGTGGCAATGAGTCATGGTGCCTCAGTATTTTCAGGTAATAAAAATGAAGCTCCATGAAAGATCGACGAGTCAGAAGAACAGATGCGGAAGCAAATGGATAAATGAAAGAGTAACAAGTTTCTAAGACCAGATGGTGTATATCTAAGATTCAGAAAGTGTTTAAGAATGTAGCAGCTGAACTGTTGACAAAAATAGGCACTCTCATTAAAATTAGTTACTATGCTAGAAAAGTAGAGCAAACGTACCTAAGTTAAAAACAGGTTGCAGCAGGAGCCCTACAGTTAATGATCTATCAGTATTTCCCTAGAACTAGTAATAGCTGAGAAAAAAAAAAAGTTAACTGACCTCAATGAACATGGTAGGACAGAAACAAACAAGCAGGATTTCTGTTTAAAAAAAAAAGTTGTTCCTTCTTGATTAAGACGTCTGGATTCATGGATTTAAGTGTTAATCTGGTTTAGAGCTAGGATCAGCCTCAGGACCTGTTCAGCACCAAAGATGCAGTTTATAACACAGAAATTACCTTACTGGCTGTGGAGAAACCACAGAATCCAAAATCTTTTCCAGCTTGCTGGATCCAAACAGGTGGCCCAGTAAAGTCCAAACACATCTGGGGAGATTTGTTTGGCCATCTTCTTTTCTTGGTGAACCAGAGCAGTGGGGCACGATGTGACAACACAAATGCCATATGGCCCACCTGTAGCCAGAAGTCCATGCACCCAATTGTCTTATTTCTGACAGTGAATGACCAGCAGCTGATGTGTGGGAAAACACTGGGCAGGGTAGGGACGGGAGTTGGGCAAGTACAGGGTGGTATTCTCCCAATTTCCAGTAATCTGACATTTAGGAACTTCCTAATCCAGAATTTTTATGTGTATTATAGTATTAATAGCCATGCATGGACTTCAGTTTCCTCATATTTTTTTTTCTAATTGAATAAATTATATGAACCTGTTTGTAGTTTCAGCCTCAACAGTTCCACAGTTTAATTGTGTGTGGTGTGAAAATGTACTTTTCTCCTCTTTAAGTTTGTTGCTTGATAATTTCATTTTGGTATTCTAGTTGTTGTATTAGGAGAAACAGTAAGTATTAGCTTTCTTTTCATTACCTTAGCCCTATTCATGATTCCATACATCTAGATCATCTTTTATCCTGTCATCTTTTTTTCAGAATGAAGAGTCCTTGCCTATTTATTTAACTTCTTGAGTAGTTGTTCCTTACCTTTGCTCAGCCATATCTGTGCTTTTTCTATTTCTGCAGCATGTCATTTGCAGCATGAGGTGCTTAGAGTTGTATGCAGTATTAAAAATGTGGGTGCATACTATTCATTTAATGGTGGCAAAATAGTTTTCTATTTCCTGTTCGTTTCCCAAGAAAGCTGTTAACTTTTGAATTGTCATAGACCATTTGGTCTGGTCTGTCCTTACCAGGTCTTCTAGTTGTGCATCCTCACACAGTTTAGATGACCTCCTGCTAGGGATAGCCCCAGGCTGCCAGCACACATCTTGCAGGCAGCAGAGCAGAACCAGCACCCTGCAGCTCACTCTACACCCATGCACCCTGGAGAGATGCTGTGTCTCTCCAGAGACAAGGGAACAGGGATGCTTTCGGACTGCCTGTTCCACTCTTAGCATAACTTATGGAAGGAATATCTCTAAGGACCAAAGAGGAAACCTGTGCCAGGTTGTCACTTGGAAAGGTTGCATACAGGAGCACCGGTGCAGCCAAAAGCCTCTTGTTCAAACAATGCTAAGTGAAAAGAGCCGCCTGCAGATATAACCAGCATGGCTACAGCACCCGTGTCTGTCTGTCAGCTTTCTGAGGTGTGTTTCTCTGCCTGGAGATCCTTCTCTGACATTGCTGACTGAACAATGCCTGCAGAACAGAATCTGTAATTCTCAAGTGGCCTAAATTTCCACAGCAACCAGGCACAAAAGGGCCTGGTAAGGAAAAAGGGCAACAGCTTTGATGGCCAGCACCTCACATCTCCCAGCTCTGGCCTGCAATGCCATTACGTATCAGAGAAGTAAGATGGACCATGGGTTCACGTATCACATGCAGATCCATCTCCTGTCTGTGCCAGGCAGTTGCTAATCCAGTCTGTGAGTATGTCAGATGTGGTTGACTTTGGGGTTGTCCCAGCTGCGTCCTGGCAGCATGTAAAACACCGCATTTGCAAGGACTTGCTGTCAGCCAGGCCCATCTGTTTGCCATTCCTGAGAACAGTAAAATGCTGTGGGAATCCGTTGAGTCACACTGGACTTTCTTTGCTATTAGAGGAGCACTGTTACTTCTGTTATTTTTTGGAGACAATAGCCAGCTAAGTTTCTGCTGGCATTACCTATCAAAAACTAATTCTTTACCACCAGCCTCTGACAGCATATATCTACCTCCTGATTAGATGCCAAGTTTCAAAATTTCCTGGATGGGCTAAGAACAGAGAGTTGTTTACAGTGATGGATTTGCATGGTTTGACAGAAAACACCATACACTTGGGAGCACTTGAGGGCAGCTGCTGCAAAGAAGGGAGGGGAAGGAATATATTTTGGCAATGGCCTAAACATGAGGACAAAGTTCTTTTGTCCTCAATAAACTCTGTGTATTTGGGGCCTTTTCCATGTCTAGGACTAGGTATCTTCTGACAAGGTATCCAAAGGCAAGTGTCTTAAGTTTTTCCTTATGCAGATTCAAGAAGGACCCATTCTATGCATTCCTGCCAGCCTATTCAATGTCCTGGTAACTAATGGGCTCTGATAATTTTGGGCCAGTCTTCTAGGATCTCTTTGGGGAAGGGGTGTCTGTGGTCATTAAAGATCAGAGGCATGCTACAGATCTTACCAGTTGCTGGGTTTCCTGCTGCAAGAAGTAATTCAGACCAAATATGCCTGCTCTTCAGGATCAACAAACAGCCACCTTCCCCTCCACTCCCCCACCTCACACCAACCAATGGGAGGTTATCAGGGTTGGGGCAATGACTTGAGAGGTAGGTGTTATATACCACAGGGCACCTGAGGCACAACTGAATAAGGTTGTGCATGGAGTGCTCTGCGGGTGGTGGTGGTGTGGGGTCTGCATTAGAGTAGAAACACAGATGGTATGGGAAGGGAAGTGAATAGCATGGGATAAGGATGGCTTGGGAGATGGATGCTGGCCTAAATGGATTATGTGTCTGATCTTTGTGTCAAATCCTAGGTTCTCAAAGAATATAACCTCAGAATACACTTTTTGTCAAAAACTACTGTGGTCTGTCAGTGGTGGATTTTCCATATATGTTAGTTTGTACTGAAATTCTAGGAAGTTAAAGCCTGTACAAGAAAATTCAGTAATTTCTGAAGCCTAGTCCATGTAGATGTACACACTTAATTTTTTAAGACATTTATGCCATTGTAACACAAGGAGACCCACAAAATGGCATCATTCCTTCTGCTCAGTTTGATGTCTCGCTGTTTCCTGAGAGGCAGTGAAACAGACTCAGAAGGCTCTGAGGCTAATACAGCCACTATCCCTGTAACAGCAGAACTGCTTAAGCTTCTTCTCTTACCTGATCAGCCTGTTTCAGTATGTCCCATTTCAGTATCTATTAATTTTTAATTTCTTCTCTGTTAAGTTGCATGTTTAACGTAATAGTTCCTGCAATAACAACAGCTGTCAATCAAAACATAGAGGAAATGTTAATGATATGTTCACACAAAGCCTTACTTTTTCAGAAAATATCAGTACTGGGAAAAGATCACAAAATATATAACAACAAACTCTCCAGACAAAAGCTGTTTTAACATCAGTCTTAGAAGATGGTTTTTTTGTGCAGTTTGACTTTTTCTGTGGTTTGGATGAAGATGCTGTGAACTTAAGGCAAAATTAGCAAGTTGGTTCTTGTCCACAGAAGCTGCATGCCTAGATACTGTTGGGTACCTTATAAAACTATTTGCATTCCTGTGGCCTTGACCCTAAACAAGGTTGATGAACCCCAAATTTGTATGAGGTGAAAGAACAGTTGTTCTGTATAAAACAAGTTAGTGATTGAAAATAGGAATGAATTACAGAACATCTCTCAGAAAAAAGGGTATGCTAAAATGAAATGGAATATTAAAGCATTCACTTATGTTAGTTTCTGACTATTTTTCTCTGTAAAAGTGCCTACGCAAGAGATAGCAAAAGTTTGCAAGAGATAGTAGTAATGCTGTGCCACCAAAAGCAATGCAGGCTACTAAAGTATTTAAACCACCTAATTTTTATGAGTGTTTGTGCAGGAGTAGTTATCAGGGGAAAACAAAATGCATCAGTAGGTGGAATGGGCCAGACAGGTCTGACAGCTCTTGCCAGACTCCACTTCCTGATTTATAAATTTGTAACGTTAGGATATACGGGATTAAGGTCTGTGGGATTCACAGCTTTCTCTCCAGAAAATGGAACTAGTTCTTCTGAAGGTGATCTGGTAAGTCAGGCATAAGTATGAGCAACTCCCTGTTGTGCCATAGGGAACTTTACTAGCCTTATTTTTACCTGTACCATCCTGATCTTGCCACCTTAGATCTTCCCAACTAATGTGAGCTTTCACATGACCTTGCATATTGACAAAATCTACTTATTCACATTTCCTTGACACTCAGCCAAAAAGATTCTTTATATTGTTTTTATCCGATGGGTTTTTTTCTGAGAATCTGATCAGCCTATGTAGTAACAAGCCTACTGGGAACAGCTTCTATAGAAAGAGAGGAAGAGACAGAAAGGTAAGCAGGAGATGATCACAAGAAAACAACAGGGGTTTTGTACATGGAAGACAAGTATCTGCAGCTTCTTCCCTAAATGACAGGTTCAGGGCAACTGTGAAACTGCAGAAGTCGGGAAGCCTTGTGTGATTATATGGTGAGAGCCTGCTGGAACACCGCAGCTCTTCCTCTCTGAATATCCTTGTCAGTGTCATCTCAAACTGTAAGGTTTTGTTCTTTTCAGAACAGCAAAAGGAATAAAAAAGAAACCAAAACCTCTGAATCTGTTTAAGATGTATTTGCATATGTCCGTGATTCTTAGGTTTTGGAAGTAAATGTATCGTTCAGAGTATTGACCCTATTTAGAAAGGAGACCGGCTTTGACAGAAAGAATCAAACTGGGCAAATAGTCTTTCCTGAAAGGTGTTTTTTTCCTCTGCGCCTATGACCTTCTGACACTGTGCCAAGAGGTCTGTTTTTTTCTACAGTATTCCTACTTAAGTTTGTTCTTTTGCACAGAAGGAGTAAGTCTCAAGCTTCACTAAGTTTAGAGTTGTAGGCTTGTTAAAAAATCAATTGTAATTTATTTTAGAAACACACTTTATGCATATGGTTTCTAATTTAATTTCTATTATTATTTTTAAAGTACTTATCCAATCATATCTAGTGAAATGGCAATTTGGGACATATTGCAACATTGTTTTGTGAGACATTTAAAAGTAACATGACATACCATTGCCGCATGTGTCCATTGATTCTTGAAGTGTGTGTCTAAATTTGAAGTTAAACATCTGTGTATGTCAGTGGGATGTGCACATGCTTGGTATCATGAAAAACTGAGTTGTTTGTCCTAGGGAATGAAATATTTAGATAGTGACATTTGAAAATTTTGCCCAAAATGCATCATTCTGCATATCATATGTAACTGCACTATGAAAATAGAGGGCTTTCCCTAGAAAAACTTGACATTGTACTGAGCAGAAAGGGGAGGTAGGAAAAAAGACTGGGGAGACCTTGCTAACTCCATTGCAGGTGCTGATGTGCCACAGAGTGGAAGAAATTACAAGTATTTGAGATAAAACACTCATGTCTTTGCCCAGTAAAATAAATAAGTGGGAAATTGTGATTCATATGGCACATGCAAAGTAGAAGAGACTATAAGAGAAATAAAGTCTGGATGTGCTTTCCTGGTAACAGTAGCCTCTCCATAGTCTGCAAAAACTGATGTGAAGGTGAATTTCTTACCTATGCATTTTCTACTTCCCTAGATTGTGGGAACTGCTAGATTTATATATATGTAGTAGGTTTAGTCCTTTCACTATAAATGGTTGCTACAATTTCCAAGCTAAGTGTGTCGGTATACAGGGAGATGAGATGCCTGTAGGATGGAAGAGAATTAGTGCTGTATTATCAGAAAAGTGGAGAGGAATATGAGAGGGAGGTGGGTGAGGAAAGTATAAGAGGAGGTGGAGCACACAGTATTAAATTGTAGTACTGGGGCTGGTCATTTGGTACCCTGCACCTGTGTCTTTTGACAAATTCCAGTGATACTCCTGAATAACTTATTTAAGCAATGAGACTTTGCAGTGCATGTTCAGCCCTACTGTTGGTTAAGTGTCATTCAGTAAATGTGCTGCAGTAAGCCTGCTAGACAGTAACATTAATCAGTATAAGGGAAAATGATAATTTTTTTTTTTTTTCTTGGTAGCTTGTTCCAGGAGTTATCAGTTCAGCATGGCAAGGAGAGGTGGTAGGGATGAAGGTTTGAGATGTCAAGGAGCGCAACCAAGTGCAGCTGCCCCAAAGGCTTTTACAGAGTTGCATGCTGCTGGCTGTCTGCATTTAGGAGGGATGGGATTCCTGCCTACAGTGTAGCTAAGAACATGGTTCATTACTGAATAGAGAAACTAACTGCCTGATAAACAATTTCATGATGAATTTCATACCTAAATACTGAGTGCTTCAAAAATGAAGCATCTTACCTTTATCTATAGGGGATATTGGGCTACAAAAGCATATGCTAATAAAAAATGGAGGTAGGTCAAAAGCCACAGCTTTGGCTAAGCAGAGCAGCTCCAGGAGTGAGATTCCATCTCTTCGTGGGATGCCTGCTGGTTCTCCACTGGGCCACTAGTGCCTCAAAGACTCAAAGAAAAAGTGCCTCAAAGAAGAAGGAGCATAAAGGGAAGCTTTTGCCATGCCTCCTTTCTTTTGCACCATCCCATATGTGGGCAAGTGAAGAGGAGGCAAAGCACAGCAGCTGCCAACTTGTCTGTGAAGGGGCTTCCTACATTGGTGTGAAGCTCTAAGGCAGCACTGGCTGCCTTTCAGGCTCAGAAGATACCAGTGATGCATTGCAAAGAAACTGTACCTATGGTTCTGTAGGACTTGGGTCAAGGTTTTTTGATAGTCAATGAGGAACAAGAGACAGCTAAACACTATTTAGCATTATTTGTTTTGAGTAACACTTTCTGCTTACTGGCAGAGTTGGCATGGAAACTGAATCAGCACTCATTTTTTAAGAGGATAGTCCATTCAGAGTGAGGTTAGTCATCAGCAGGCAAACCAAAAAGACTCAGGCTGCAGCTGCTAACACTTATACCTTGCTTGTGAATAGAGAGAATATTCAAAATGGTAGCAGTCATATTACACTAACTTTTATGGGGAAAAATGTGCATCGATTGAGAATTATATTACGTGGCTTGGGTGTTAGGGTTTTTCTTGTTGGTTGGTTGGTTTGTTTATTTGTTTGTTTAAGAGGGTAGAGTTATTTAATTATCTGAAATCCACAGCAGAACTTCTTATTTCTAGAAGATGCCTTACATTTTTATGGATCAGTTGAATTTAAAGAGTTAATACAGTTCATATAAACAGTGGTGCTTGTAACATTGTGGTGGAAAATGTCATAATACTTAAAAGACTATATATAAGCTTAGCACTAGGGATCTGTGAATGTATAGGCAAGATGGAAGCCTACACAGCATGCCAGAAATGGGATTTTCAATTACTTTCCCTTTATTGATGAAAGAATTCAAGATGTGCTTATTTCCATCATATTTTTTTCCCCACACACAAGGATAGAAACAAAGAGATGGCTGCTGGTTTTCTGCACCTACTAGGCTGAGAAAATATTGATGGCTAAATTGCTGTTCACTGGCATTTCATAAAGTGCCTGCTGGCATCCTGTTCTCAGATGCAGGATGATAAATGTGTATTTAAATTTGAAAAGTTTCGTTTCATCTATAACCTTTGACTCCTGGCTTTTTGTATCCTTAGAATACAGACCATACCTCCCTTCTTCATTGATACAGGATCTTGTTTACTTTACAGTAACTATTTACATCAGGGCTATAATACTGTTACTAAACTGGCGAGGACACTGATTTCTCTTTTCTTTGTGTTTACCAAGCAGATAATCTAAGTGACGCGCTGAAAAAGCTGAAGATAACAACCAGTGACAGCAGAGCTGATAGCTTGGAGGGATGCTTGGACTGTCTGCTTCAAGCTCTGGCACAAAACAGTAAGTTGTGTGGACCTTTCAAATTTTAAATCGTATAATGAGATCAGTGAATTGAAATGGAGGTAGTAAAATGTGGCAGAAAGACTGACTGAAGCAGTAGGCTGCTGGATTGGCTGTTCTGGGTTTTGGGGTTTTTAACCCATACAAGTGTAGCATTCAGGTAGCATCAAAGACACTATCAGTAAATACCTGGATATATGGAACAGTTATCGTCCGGTCCTTTTTCCAATATGATGAAGTAGCACAATTACTTTTCCAATTGATCACTCAAGAAAAAAAGAACAGGGATGGACAAATAAGCCTGATAGGATGGGGAGAAGGATATGGGAGCCGCCTGCTAATTCTGGTTAAAAGAACATAGTTCCCTATTTGTAATGTATTTTTCCTCATATTTCTGATCACATATTTCTTATTTCCAGTAGTTTCAGTTACCAGAAATAGGCTGGATATCCAAAGGTGGTCCAAATTTGACATGTGGTATGGTAACAAAAATAACTTAAGAATGGAACAAGATATCTTTTTCACCAAAAGCTGTAGAATGCATGTCCCCACTTGCAGTAGGCAGAAAGATATGGTAAATGAAGATGACAGCTTATAAGACTTTTCTAAGTTAAACTTTCTTAGCACTTCAGATGGTGGCAGGAGAAAAATCTGTGTAAAATTTCGGGTCAAAAAACTTGTCAGGATAGATACAAGCCATGATTAGAAATTCTTTAATTAAAAAAAAGTTAGTCCGTTGTAAATATCAATACACTCAAAAGTATATACTATTAATAAGTCTTGTTTCTCTTCTGTAATGGTATTCTATAAATCACAGCCTTTTGGCTTAGTTGTTGTAAAATAATTCATGAGGTTTTTCACAATAGAATATAAACACCATCCATATAAAATCAAATATGGTTTATAACAGTCTCTGCGTGTAATGGTAGTGGGTTTTTAATTCTGATCAATTTGCAAGGAGATGTCAGCCAGGAAATAATAAATTATTTGATTTTTACATCAACCCACTTTTTGAAGATGCTAAACCATTTTTCTTACAAGTTTATTTATAAGGTATATCCAATACTTTAATCCAACTTCCAGTTGGATTTGGTATTTCCAGTACTTTTAAGTCTAACACTTAAATGCTAAGTACTAAAAAGAAGATGGTATGAAAAATGACAAAGCATTTATTGCAAATGACAAAGTTTACCATTTTGCCTATGAAGGTCACACAGCTATGTCACAGAACAAGTTTGGCAGATGCAAAATAATTTTGACTAATGTACAGCAAACTTACCAATGCTTCCTTGCAGCCAGGTGACTCTCTTCCATCCCAGTCTAGGGCTTTGCTCTTCCTTCCAAAATCTTTTCTCTTCTAGTCTCATAGCTGCCAGATCAGATAAGCAGATTATTAGGATTTTGACATCTCTCATTTGGGCAGTTTTACAAAATTTTGCTATGATCCCTCTACCATTTACCATGTTCTTTGTGTGTAACTCAGTAACATGAATATAACCCTGCTGAGCTGCCACATGATATACATCTCCACGTATTTTCTGTCACCCAAAATTGAGGGAAACTAAAATAATTCCTTGAAAATTGGATGGGTTAGATGGGGCAATTTTTTCAACAGCTTGCTTGTGATTTAGGAGCCTGTATACCAATTCCCTTTAAAGTGAATTAGGCACTTCAATACCTATGCTTTGCTCAGCCTTTTTGGACAACAGGCTTTAGTTCTCAAGATAGTCTGATGATTTGGAAGAAAAATCCTCATAGAAGACAGGTTTCTGTATTGGAATAAGTTTGCGAGAACAGCAGTACATTCAAAAGACTTCAGAGATTATGAGGTAAATTATGTAATAGATTGATTCAACAAATAGATGTAGAATCAGCTTTCTAAATGCTGCAGTGTCTGAGTTACTATTGGGCTACAAGTATGTTATGACTGTCCTTCCTTGACCAAAAAAACCAATGAATGTCCTTTCTCATAGTTCACATCCATCCAGTTAACATCTTAATATGGATTTTATTGAGTTGAGTGATTTTTAGTTACAGTGTGTATGATCATATATATGATATATATATATCATATAGAGATGGGATACACACTGTAACTCTGTGTATAAATTATTATATAATAATAATTAGAAATCAGATTGTTTATATAAAACTACATGTTAATTTTAACAGAAATAATTTAAATAAGATTTCTCATATAACTATTCTGCTGTCCTTTAGTATATTCCCATGTGTATGGTTATATTAATGAAGTATACATTCTAATTATAGTTCAGTAAATCATCGTATTAGAGTAACATTAGAAAAATAAGCCATGCAAGGAATAGAGTTTATTTTAAGAGAATTCTATAGGACTATGAATTCATTGCGAGTTCATGGAGTTATCATCAGTCAGAGAACTTAAAGTTTTTTTCACTTCATTAAGACTTGGAGATAAAAATATTATTTTATCTTATATAAAATTTAGTATGTTACTAATACACCAATGCAACCCACTCCCATCTACTGCCAGCCAAAACTGGCAGTTAAACCATTGTGTTAATAAACACTGATTTTTAGCATTTACACATTGAGATTTTTAACAAAGGAAATAATCATTTCTGCAGCTTCAATTTGGGCATATTGCATGTACGTGTGAAAGTTTCAGAGACCATTACACTGCTTTTAATTGCTAAATGCGTGCATGCAAGATAGGGTTGTGGTTGCTGCAGAAACATAAGATAAATTCCTTAGTCTCTAACAATACAGTGGCAATTACAGTTCCATTTACTTGGCATACAGTCTTTTAACTTTTCATTATGTTAAAAGATTACAAACTACTTTCTTCCCATATTGCTTACCATATAGAAAGGGATGGCAAAGTTATGATGAATATTGTAGCTCTTAATTTCTTTTTATGAAATCTGCTGCTTTTTCTTTTGCTTTTCACATTCCTCCTGACAGCTGATCTTTTGATAATCCCAGACAGGCTGTAGTGCCCTGGAACATGGTATCTCCTGTCTGGCTTTATGAGCTATTCTGCCATTTGTCACACCAATCAAGGTGTGTGCACAGATGTGCTGTACGACACAAGGGTGAATAAGACAGTTTGCTGAATGTGATAACTGCTGGTAAATATTTGGCAAGCCAAATTCAAGTGGTTTTAGCTACTATTTGTCTAGAAAGATGGTTAGATAGCCCTTCACATCTGAGACCTGGTCTGAAAATCCTGCACAGCTGGTTTCTTTAGGAGACATTGCTTGGAGAGATGTATATTCCTATTTATGCAGATATTTTAGTTCTTATCTATCACCAGCACTTCTGGCTGAGGCCAGTAATGTATGGAGTAGCTAGCTTGAGGCACTAGATAAACCCAAGGACTTTAGGATGAAAGAGGCAACAAGGACAGAGGAATAAGAAGTAAGCATGCATTAGAAATGCTTTAGAATAATAAGAACATACCTAATTTTGTGTAGATTTCCTTCAGCATTCCCAGTGAAGTCCACTGGCATAGCTGGGGACTTTGCACCCATAAAGCCTGCAGTAATGTTAGTCTAGATTCCCAGCTAATGTAAGTTGGCACAGCTCCTTTCACCTCTGTGGATCTACCTCATTCACGTAAGATGAGATTCTGTCCACCTTACTTCTGAAAGGCAAACATGAATGCTTGATCTCTTTCCACCCAAGCAAGCATTTACCATCTCTAGATTGCTAAGCTTTCTGTGATTTAGATTTTTAAAGGAAGTCTGTGGTGCATCATCCATAAGAAATGTTAGCAGCAAAGAATAGTCAGCCATGCACTGAACGAAATACTGGCTTCTACTGAATCAGGAGGTGAAATTCATATATTGTGTGTGTTTTCTTTTAAAAACTATATACTAAAAAAAATTACTCCATTGTCCGCTCTGTAGAGTTTGGATTCTTTCTGTATAGACATGGCTTGATATGTTGCTGTCAAGAAGGAATTTTGCTGATCTGGAAGCAGACTGTTTACAGTAATATGGAGCATTGGAATGATCATAACCATCAGAAGAGGCAAAAACCAAGGAATTACTTTGTTGGAGAATATGATTCTGAGGTTTTGCAGCTTTTTTTAATTCAGCTTAAAAAAAGATTAACTGTGCATTGCAAAATGAAATTTAGTTTTGTGTTTAATGTGTCAGAATTCCTTACATTATAAATTGAGACTTTTTACAAACAGGGGTAATTTTCTCCACCCCCACCCCCACAAAGGGCCTAGTATAAGAAACAGTTTATCTTGTAGCTGCTTTATAATAATAGGTGTAAAGATGAGAATAATTGAAGGTTGCAAAAAAATCCACAGGAGGAAATTGGGGAAGGAGAGCTCTGGTAGGTGATTCTGTATGCATTTTTCTCAGAGAAATGCAGTTGTGTCACCTCCCTGTGCTTACTGCAGAAGTGAGATCGAGTTCCCTCCCCCTGGGTTTCAGGCTGCCCTCTGACCAACACACAAATGTCGCATACCTGTCTGCAGTCCACAGCCATCTACCTAGAGGTCATACCCATAGTTACGAAAGCTGTGTATTTGCTCTGATATTTTTGCTTAGTTTCTGTCATATTTAGCAACTTTGGCATTCAAGGGTATTTTGTGGTTTGTCTTTTTTTAAAAGACAACTTGCAGAGGAACATTCTTTGAAATCTTATTCTTCCCCTATGTACAAGTAGTACTGAAAGTTATGCTAAAGATGCAAGGGAGGCATATTAGCTTTCCTGACCAACAGAAATTCTCAGTGCAAATACTGTAGAAAAATGACAGTATTAAACACCAGCTCCAGTGGCATCATTAGATTTGGTATATTACTGAGTTTTATTATTTGTTTAATAATGAAAAAACAGCTGAATGTTACAAGCTCAAGTCACTTTCTATTTTGGAACCAAAACCTATCTTGTGAAAAAGAAAACAATTATTGGTTTCAAGAGCACGTTTTACTATCATAATTCAAAAAACATAGTAATTAGAAGTGAAATAGTTATATGTGGGAAAAGATCTGTGAGACAATGGATACAACTTCATCCATTTATGATTTTTTTGGCTCAGATATTTTAAATTTAAGCCTTAATCAATGGCAAGCTAAACTAACACAGAAAAATATGGTAGCTTAACATATGCTTTGCAGCCTGGAATCTATGTTTTTAAAAAAACTTGTCAAAAGGATGAGTAAAGCCCTTATGCAGTGGAGAAAAGTATTTTGAAAGATTGTATGCTTACATTTCTGGAAAGAAGTAGTAAATTCTTTATTTTTTATCTCACACCCAAAAATATGGGTATGTACTATTGGATTTTGGGAACGGTAGGTTACCTGTATTGCATAGGGAAATACAACAGAAACCAATATAGGCCATCATTTTATATCAACATATACAGATTTATACTTACTAAGAGCCTTATCATAAATACTATATCTATCAAAAAAGTGCAGTTATCCTAAGTTCCTCAGATAGAGGTCCACAAGAAAGGACTGCCTGAGAAAAAGAAAACAAGAAGGAAACAGAGGTTTTCTTTTAAACCACAGGCCTTCTGGGACATAATTATTGCAGTAACAAAAAAAAAAAGTTATTGCTAGTCCAGACATGCTGCGTTTCAGATACAAGAGGTTATAGCAGACATAAATAACCCCGTTTTGACAGATAAGAAATCTGAAAATCTGCTGAGAATGTTATTTTTGGCTCTGATCTACTAGGCTGAAAATGCCCACTAATCCCAGCCTTCAGCACCTGGCTCTGAAAAATGTCTGACATGTAGTTGAAGCGCAAAGGCTATCACATGCATTTGAAACATTTTTTTACATATACTTTTTCGGAGGCTAAGAGTATGAGTTTACAAGTTTGTGTGCAAAAATGATTAAGTAAAATCACAGCAATAAAGATAAGCTTAAGAAAAGAGGGCAGGGCCCCAGTTTTGAAAGGGATTTAGAAGTTTTGAAAAGCTCTTACAGTTCAAAACAGAAGGTTTAAAATAATGCACTTTACCTTGAAGATGTGGTTGACTAAGATGCCCTATTTTCTATTTGTAGAGGTATGCTGAGACCTGGCAACTCAAGGAACCATCAAATGACACGTTTGAAACTGGAAATTTCAGCATTATTCTAAGGCTTCTTTGGCATGTAATTTTTTCTCCCCATAATGAACACACTTTCTTTATGCTATTTTGTTTTGTTCCCAAACATATTTTGGCTATATACTGTAGCCACGTTTTGTTTTGTTTTGAATATACTCACTGTGTTGTATCAGAGAAAGTAATATTAATGTTACAAACTTCCTAGGCAACTGCTACTAAGCCTCTGCCATTACTTCCTGCTGTTTCAGCTTTATGGTGTTGAGGTCATGAGCTCAGCCCTCCTACCTAAAGCTCCTGTTCAGGTTCTCTCTTGAAAGTCACCAGTGGGTTTTCTGAAACGTGTTGGTTCCTATTTGATGGCGTCGCAGAGGAGGATGTGTTAGCATCTGGAGTGTTTAAGAAAATGTTGGATTTCTGCAGACACTGCAGATTTCTCACATTCCGTCATCAGTGAGGAAACTTTCCATCCAGTGCCCTGAATCTTCTGTAGGCACTTGCTTTCAAAGGCATCTAGTTTCCTGTCTTTAATGTTTTGGTGGATTTCCAGTTCTCACAACCATATGTTAACACAGAGGTTATACTTGAGTTGGAAATTCTTCATTTTATTCTGTTCTTTAGAGCTGTGGCTTCCATATGTTGTTGAATTTAGTTAGTACTTATGCTCTTCCTATACTTGATGTTCCTTTTTCTGATCTTCACTGGCTATAGAAGATGGAACAATTCCTCTACTGGAACAGAAAAATCGTAGAGAATTTAGAGATAATGTTTTGTAATTGTTAAATTCAGGGCTTAACTGGAAAAAAAAAATCTGCTTCTCTGAAATTTTAAAATGTATTATTGTTATTAATGCCTTTGATTTATGAAAAAAATGAGAGCTTTACCTATTTTTATCTTTCCTTTTTGGACATTTTTGACAGTTCAGTCTACATACTCTTATTTATTCATTGCAGGGTCAGGTAAGCATCTATCTGCTTAACTTTTAGCACATGAGAGTGCTATCTGATTTCAGTGAAATCTTGTACCTCTTAAGTACACACAGGATTAAGCAATAGTAATTTCATCTTTTGTTTTCATGATCTTCTTACACATTAGTATGAAAGTAAAAGACATGCTACCCTCACATGCCAAACATAGAAAAAATTAAGTTGTAGAACCTTTTGTGCTAGCAAGAGTTATTCTGAGGTATAAACATTACCTGAAATTGCTTGCATTTATAACCATTGGGTAGACATTTTAAGCATACTCCTTTCCCTTTCTGAAGCATGGAGAAAAAACTTCACATTTCACACCTTGTTCAAGCAAACCTGTCCTTAAACATCACTAAACTAACCTTTCTCTGTTTTGAAGAGACTGAGCAGAATAAGAGTAAAATGAGGTGACAGTCATTTCATATGCGTTGTGACCAAGTAACTGTGAATGCTTGCACAGCATTATAGCTTAAAATGAAACAATAACCATCTATAGGCCCTATTCTGACCCTCACATGTAGGATTAACTTTTGGCTACTGTTGTTTCATATAAATTAAAAAAAGAGTGCTCAGCATCCCCACAGATTGAATACACATCACTAACAAGGAAGGTGTAACAACACAAGCCAGTGCACAAGTACATCAAGGTAGCATAGCACAGGCAAGTGGATAGACAATGGTACCAATTGGATCAGTGGCCTATAAAACCAATGGATAACTAAGTCCAATGACAAACAACTTTTCCCTGCTCTCTTATTACTCTTTAATCTTTAGCATCTCCCTTTCTTTATAGCAGCAGTCTGTCTTCCAGGTGGATTCTTGATCCTTGATCAGGTCTACCCTCCCAATGTTCCCTAGTATATGTTACCCACCTGTGATCCTAGGAGGAGACTGGGTACCCATGGTTGTATGCTCAGACACAGCAGACACATGCTCGCATGTTAGTCCTGGTATGTAAGTGTCCTGGCCTGAACATTCAAACAAGCAACAGACATTTATGGTGTATATCCATGAGAAGGAAATATGCAGATGAAAGCTAGAAAATCCTCCTCCAAAAAGACAAATACAAAACAGTATTATTGCCAATTGACTACTGAAGTCTATAGTTATCTGCTGAGATTAAAGTATTCTTTAGGAAGATGTTGGCCTTAGCTCATGACAAAGATTTTACTACTTCATTATTCCTGGTATGTCTTGGAAACTGCAAAAAGTGTTGAGTAGCACTGTACCCACAGTACCTCATACAACTTATTTTCTTTGTGTATTGGAAACATGAACTGGTGTCTGTGTTAGCAACTGCTAAATCTTGATCCAGCTTCTTTGGACTTCAGTGGTGCAGGGATAGTGTATTTAATGTCTACTCAAACCAAGGCAGGGAGAGGGACTAGAAATGAAAAAGGAAGAAATGAAACTAAGTGGATGAGTAACAAGGAACAAAGTAGTGCCTAAGATATTTTAGAGGAAGGAGAGAAATTGGAGAAGGGAGGAATATATTTAAAGATAAAATTTTTAAAAGTAAACAACAGGCTAAATGCAGGTACCTAAGTGGTGATGGATGCCATATCTTCATAATTCCCCCTGCCTTCCACAACAGCTGCTTACACTCAGAATCTCTTGATTTAGCTCAGTATGTTACTGTAGCACACATTTAGAGCACAGAGTAAAGTTAGTAAGAGGAATAGAAAGAAAGATCCTGATTCTGTGGACATTTACATATATTCTTACCTTTAAGGACATAAATTCTTATGTTCTGGTAGTCCCACTGAGCTCAAGAGGTGTATTTCTATGTAGAACACTATACATATGGCAAAGCATTTGCATGTCCAGAGCCAAAGTATGTACAGTCTCTTTTAGCAATTCCTTTGTTTTGGGTCACCATCAGTCTTCATTCTTTTATGACACTAGGTGTCAAGCAAAGTGCCCTTCCTTCAAAGGTGCATTTCCAGTTTATTTCTTAGCACGCTGTCTTTGCTGAGTGTCATATAAACCTGTTTTTTTGATGTGGAGTATAAAGCTATAAAATTAAAGGAAAAGCATGACATATGCATTTAGCTTTTGCCATTGAATTATGTTTTACAATGTCTATATTAGTAGAAATTAATATAACATTTAACATAATTGGGAATATTTTGCATGATCAAAAATAATTTTGATTGGCTTGTATGCATGAAATCAAGTCTTATGCTCACATAGATCATGATAACGGATTACAGAGGGAAAAATTTTGACAGGATCATTTTCATATGGAGAGATAGTTTTGATGAGAAAATGAAGATAGTACATAAAACCCTGAGGAAGGTTTTATAATCTGCTGCTAGGGAAGGCCTAGCTTTTAGGCCTGCTTTTGCACTAGGAAGGATGGAAACCATTTTAGTGCAGATGTAGTTTCTACCAGCTAAAGCATTCCTTTGCTACAATACCTTGCACCACGTCCCTCTGAAAGTAACATCACCAACAAAACAAGACTTTTATTATTTTTGTAGCTTTTGGCCATATAGCTGCATCAGCAGTAAGGGTTTGCTGGGAGGAAGCTGTCAAACCAAAAACCTGCATCTTACCAGCGTACTCATACAAGCAAGAATTTGTAGTCTGCCTGTGATGCAGATATTCTCTTGTAGCAGAGCCAGAGGTTCAAACTGAACTGGGCCAGCTCAGCCAAGTAAGCTCACTGCAGTCCATTAAGTTTACCTGAGAAGATTTCTAGTCAAATGCTTTTCTGAAAGTTGGGGATCCTGAGGGATATTTTGTAAGAGGGAATTTTGGCTCAAATACTGTGTTATAAAGCATTCCTTGTTTTTTGCTGAAGAAGAGTGTATGTTGCATCTTAGCTCATGAAGCTGTTGCCTTTTCATGGCACTGTATACACATAATCCAGAAATATTTCATCATAAGTGCTGTATATAATGTATTATTACACGGTATACCTATTTAATTGGAACATACTAAATCAAGGGGACTGCTTTTTATTGGACTGTCTCCTACCCAGTAAATTGGCTTACCCTAATGATACTGAATGGTAATCACTGCTGCTTAGTAAGATTATATTTTACATAAATTCCTCTTAATAGTGATATATTTAGTTAGCGCCAGATAGTTAAATGATGTTTATCCAAGTGTTAAATTCCAAGTGCTATTCATTGAATACACAATGTGCCAAATAAAGATTAAATATTGTATCTTTTTTCTTCGCAGAAGGTATCAGTGAATAGCAGTTCCAGATAATAGAACTGACAAATTTCTTTTTAGATTGCATTTTTGAAATACAATGTGGAAGCAAAGGAAAAGGCATGCTTTTTATGAAAAATTGTATTTAGAGATCATGTAATTCACAATTTCAGGTCTGAAATTTCATTCTTAGTTTTGTCCCAGTCCTTTATGACTTAGAATATGATCTTTTTCAGATTAGGTTTTCCTTAAGCTACTTTGGTGGCAAAACTTTTTAAAATCAGTAGCTAAAAAATTCCTTTGTACATAGATGTACTCTTCCAATAAGCACTGGGCAGAATTTTACAGCAGGCATTTGAGCTTGCTTGAGACCACTCTTAGGAGATTGCTTAAAGGGAATATGAAACATTTCCTGCCTGTATAATGCACAGCTTTTAAATCTGATTTGATTTTTAAATTAGATAGAATTTGGAAAAAGGATTTTACGCTATAGACCTAGTATTTCTGTTATACACGTTGAAAAACTAAAGCATGAGGATAGTTAAGGCTTTACCCAGGGTCCTGGAATAAGTCCAGTTAGTACAAATAACAAAAGAGGCAGATTAAAATGTCCACGCAGGCCGAGTGTAAAACATGAAGATGCTAGTGGATGGCATTTGTACTAGAGATGCTAGACAAAGAAATTGGCAGCTGAGGCACTAATACGAAACTCTTTCAGCAACTGTGCTACCAAAGTGGTTACCTCCTGCAGAGGGTGAGTCAGAAAGGGGGAGGGGGGCAACTAGCAGCTGGGATAAACCCACCAAACTATGCATCATGGCTCTAAACTAGATCCAGTTCAGGAACTCAGGGGTTCTGAGCTGCCTAACTTTAATACTCTGCCTTGTGCTGTGACATATCTGTGGAAGTATTGATGTGCATATTTCTTCATTGAAGGCAAAGCTGGCGTGTATTTTTATTAAATTACTTCACTGGTACCTGCAACAGGCTATTCAAGGGGTGGGTCTCATCCTGAAATTCACCTTTACTCTCTGGATATAGCTTTTGGAGAATTTAATCAGTGGAAATCATGCAGCTAGTTGGTTGGTGAATCTGTCTCTCCATCTGTCCTGTCTTCCTTGTTAGAGCTGAGATTTTAATTACAAACATCTGTGCACTATCTCTGTTTCTTCATTAAAAACAGGAATTGAAGTTGCCTTGTTGTTGCTGGCAGAGACAGAACAGAGCAAACACCACGAAAGAAACATTTGCACAGCTAAAGGAGAATCCTCCCTCCCTTCCTCCTAGGGGTCTAGTTTGAAGGATAGATGGGCAAACAGACTGTATTTGTGGGGATTTCCCCATGTAAGGAGGAGCATGCCAAAATGAAGTTATATTTATACATTTATTTCAATATATAAATTATTATTAGAGGAATTTTTTTTTCTGTAAAAATAACTCTTGATAATTGGAACAGTCTTTTTGTCTAAGGTATGTTAAGTAAAAGCCTCCTTGTAAGTGGTGCATTCTTTGTTGCATGAGAAAACATCATTTGTTTCACTGAGGTTCTTTACAGCCCACTTTTTGTGCTCTTGCAGTCAGACTAAAAATCTCCATTTTGTGGTTTGGAAAATACAGTAGGAGGCTAGAGAGAGAGGGAGACAATGCTTCTTGAGGGAGGCCGTATATGGAGACGGCATCAATACTTGCTCTTGGTCACGTGAACCTTTTTTACTGTGGTGGTTAGGAGGATGTGCCAGTTAGAAAGATATCCCTTGCTCCCTTCATTGTCCTCCCGCCTGCCATCTGAAAGAGCAGATGGAAGGTTTCTTTCATGATATACGTGGCTTATCATTATTTATTCATGTGTTCATCTTTCTCTTTCTGATGAGAGTACGTGTAGGAGGGACATTATAAACCAAGGTAATTTTCTGCAGTAGTTTCAGGAGGTTTATAAAACATCTTTGCAGCTAGAAAGAAATACATACATTTTTCAAAAGAGTACTTTGCAAACACAGTTGGCTTAATAAAGAGGACACTCACAAAGCTGCTTATTTACAGTTCTGTGGTATGCCTCATTTCTCATGTAAAGCTCCACAATATGGGAATTATTGCAGTGCTAGCCTTCACTACTGTTGGGTTACATCTAATAGTGTAACTTAAACTTATTGTGCACAGAGAACAAGAACGGTGAACCTATAGATTTCTTCTGCTAGCAAGGGCAAAGTAGTAGCACTTCTGACAGATATGTCTTTCCCTTCCCCCCTCCCTGCCTTTTCTTTCACTTGAAGGTGGACGAAATGATGCAGAGAGGAGAAGAGGGTGAAACAGAGAGGAATGAAATTTCACAGGAAATAGAGCTGAGACAGGAGAGAGTGTAGAATTTAATTTGAGACACTCATTGGATATTTTTCCTATAGTGATTTCTGCTACTTAATTAAGCAGTCTGATAGCCAGAGTGCTTGGCTCTCCAGCTCTGATCTATGGCATTAAAGAATTTCCTGGCCACACCCTTTATTATTCTGACTTAAGGCACCGCAAAACCCATGAAAAGCAAGGATATTGGCATTTTAATCACCCAGCTATGACATTAATAAGATTTTGGCACTATGTGATCTAACATACCCTTTGTCTTGATATCTAGTGATATAAAGAGACATCTAAAGCTGCAGGTTTAACCTTAGAGGTTTTTTCCCCAAATTATGCTGCTGTGGCACATCACTGGATTATATTGAGTGCAAAAGGGCTCTTTCTAAAGCAGCATTATTACATTCTACAGTTTTTTTGCTTTAAGATGGGGGCAGCGGGTGCTCTATGGGTGGGTTGGTGCGTGCAGACTGAAAATCAGGTTTTAAAAGAAAGCATTTGAAATCTGGACATCACATACAGCAAAAGGATTTTGAGGTGTGGCACCCTAATGTCAGGCTAACTAGATTGTTAGGTTTCCTTAAGACACAAATTCAACAGATTTGAAAGGGGGTGCAGTTTTTGGCATGTGATTAATTTTGGCTCAAATTTCCTTTTTCTCCATTATTGAAAGCATGGGAGGAGATTATGTGGTAGAGATTTTGCCTAGATCTTTCTTGCTCCTAGAGAAACGTTTGGTTTTACTTGCTCCAACTACAGCTGACACTACATTGAAATAGCAATTCAGAAGATGACAACTGACACAAGTGACACAAGTTTCCAAATTAATTTAGCCTCTAATAATTTACTAGGAAGCCCAGAATGAAACAAGCATGCAGCAGATTCATATCGTTAACAAATAATACCTCTTCCATGCATAAACATGGAGACAGGAAGCCAGGCAGGCCTTCTCCGGCCTCTGAGGAGAACAAATAAAGGCAAAAATTGAGGGTTACCTATGCTAAAGCCATTAGCAATTTCTAACACTCGCAGCAAAAAACAAACTATTTTTTCTAGGGCCAGGCAGTGGCAGGGGTACCAGCCCTTTGGCAACATCAGTGTGTGATCTTCCAGTCTTAGGTTCTGCGGAAGGAAAACCAAATCATGGTTTTTACAATCACAGTGAAAATACTACTACATAAACATGACTCTTCATCGTTCTGTCCAAAAGAATAATGCCACTTACACTTTTTTCCTTTATTTCTGTCCCCCTGTATGTCCCTTTGCCTTTTATGCAGGACTCATGTTACATGAAGCTGAGCAAAAAAGAGACAGAAGTGCATGGGCCTTAATGGGCAGGCAGTCTAAATCCATGCTTCCTAAAGTCCCTACCCTAAAAAACATGCCACTCTCCAGTTGCAAGTGGAAAAAACAAAGGAGAAGAAAAGCTTGGCTTGATTTAGGGCAGGTATTTGCTTTTCAGTGCTGTCTGCAGCTGCAGTCCTTTACTACCACAGTTATGCCTTCAGTGCGGCCTGCAGAACAGGCTGTAGAACTACACACATTCATGTGCACAGTCACACACAAGACTCTTAGCTCATGTTTTGCAAGTAGCCATGAAGTAATTGTCCCGTTTAGGCACTTCTAAGAAACAGCCACTGCTTATATACTTACAGTTGTGCTGAAATAATCTTCAAAACCTCTGACTTGGTATTTTCTTCGAAAGCCATGTATTTCAACACTTACCACCTGAACTGAGTGTACAGTTGACCCCTCATACAAGTGAAGGTTGGCTGAAGATCTTCGTTCGGACTTCCCAGTTTCCACAGGCCATCCCTGTGCATTATTTGCCTATTAAGCCCTCCTCCTTTAAAAGAATATAAAAAATACTGAGCAAAAATGCTAGATTTAACAAGACAATTTTAGGTTTAAATATAAGACATCCTGTTCCAATTAAAATATCCTTCCTTGCGTAAGCATTTCAAAAGTCCACCAAAAAGATTGGTTTTCTATAGCTAGTTACATATGTCTTAAGAAATTAGCTCATATATTTCAGCACATTGTTGTTTTCCCCACTGTCTTTATTAGAACTTTAATGTGATAAACTTAGAATCCCTGGAAAAAAATTATTTATTCTGCAGATACAAACCAGGACAATTTAGAGTAAATGTGCATGAGGATGTAACAGTAATTTCATTGGCACATTCCCTTACGATGCCTTATTGGAGGACGTACTATAAACTACCTGCAAGGATTTAATGTCATAATGTCATATCTTTGACACTGGATTAATTTCTTTATTACACCAACTGTAAATTGTAAATGTTTTGCAGAGGAAGAGCAGGGCTTAGGTAGACTTGGAGTAGACAAGCTGAAGCACTCCATGGCATTTTTTTACACCCAAGGCAATTACTGGCAAAAAGGCCTCAGAGAGCACTGTGGGCTGCATAGTCAGTAGCTGTTCTTCTGCCTGATGCCAGATTAATGTGCTTTTCCCCTAAAACATTTATGCTTGAGCATTCACTCAGGGTAGAGTGGAGGTAGGAGTATCCATGCCCAGTGGTAGGAGAGGTATGCTCACTGCTGATCAAATTAATCTGTCTTCCTTCTTTTGTGAGTAGCCAAAGTTTGATATTGGTACTCAGCCTGGGTAACAAGAACCAGTGGGATGTTGGTTTGAAGGGCAGAGTATATGTAGGTGTGCCTCCTGTACTGCTTAAGAGTAAGAAAAAAGTCAACGGTCTGTTTTCATCTATGTGATCCCAGCTAGCTGATTTCCCAACTTCCGACAGGTCTGATAAGCCCTCTGCTTCTATTGGTGCTCACTTGCTTATCTTAATAAAATAAATCATTGTATGTCTGCTACACACAACTGTCCTGGAGAAACATTTAATTTTATTTTCCCACTTCTTACAGAATATGTTTTGTTCTATTTATGTAATTGATGCTTTGCACAGTAATGAGTCCATCAAACTACAGATCATAAAAATAAGACTGGATACTCTGTATCTCAGCAGCATGGCAGGAGAAAATACATTAATGTCTCCTGCCTACTAATTGTGGCTAACATTATAGAGGTTCATAATCTACATTCCCAATTTTGAATTCTGTACTTTCAGTTTTGAACTTAAGGGAGAAGGAGGATCTCTTCTTTAATAGACAGCTGTGTGCACCACTGTTTATTCCTGATAGATTTTCTCTGAATTCAAACTTTTCTTTCATCTACATATATATCCATGGGAGAATATATCTACTAAGTATATGCTATATGTCAGAACTTTAAAAAGCTCCCAAATAAGCCATAAACTCTTTTACATTATATCTTCTGAGAGGGTTTCTCAGTGCATTTCAAAAATTGCAGTTAACTAGATTGCAAACAGATTTTCATAATTAGGACTTCTATTATGCATGGTATGTTGAAATTAATCGATCTTCATTTTATACCTAATCTGTTTGTAATCAGATGTCATCACTGACATATTGTAGATGAGTAGTCCTAGCCAAAGACCAACATCCCAAGATAGAATTGAATACAGAAATACAGAGGCATAACTGCAATCCAAACTTGATGTTCTCTCCTTTTAGTCCCTTTTCCATCACCTAGACATCACTGGCTGCCAGCTAGCGAAGCATGTACATACTGTATGTGAGCCATAAAACCCACATGAATCGCCTATGCCAGGCTTGTGCTGGCTTCTGTTCAGGGTCTGTCCCGTGCTTGGAGGCAGCAGGGGTTGTCCTGGAGCTACCACAAGTCAAAAATCAATTGCAGGATTGGAGGAGAGGAGGAGGAGAGAGGAGGTAGTGAGCCCCGTGACATGTCATTACAAATTCAGAGGTGAAGCACAGCTAAATAGTGGTTGCACACTGCTGCTCTAGAAGACTAGATAGTTGTAGTGCACAAAATATGCATTCACTTGTTTAGGGGGAAAACAGATAACGTTGTCTTGAAAAAACTATTGGATGAGATTAAGGCTCCTCCTTTGGTGTTCAAGAGTATGTAATATCCCTCCCTTTACTCCCAGATTTGAAAGATACTATATAAAACCAAAATCCGTTGATGACTACTGGTGCTGCCCAGCCTAACTGGCTTGATAGCTCTTACACCAGAGTAAGGGTGCTTTTAAGAAACTGCAGAAAGTGGTGCTCAAAGGCCTGTCTTCTCAACTCTGAACTGTTTACATCTGTTTGTCACTGTTACTGGCAAGCTCTAGCAATTTTTTTTAATTTTAACTTGCACTTACTGTAAAGCTTTTATTTTATCTGATGAGGGGGTTTGTGCATGTTGTAGTGCTTAAAAATGCCCGTGAGACAGGGCTGTCGAACAACAGAGTTATATTCAGATGGATTTGTTTTGCTCTGCAAAAGTCATCAATTAGAGCATCTCACAGCCATCTTTGGAGAATGCAAATAACTTCCACTATGAATGGCTTCAGGAGTCATGCTACTTTCTAAAGTGATAGCTGCCATCTAATCATATTGTATGTCACACTAATATTCGTCTCAAATATGGCATTCTTTGAAAGCATTAGCAAACTGTTTTAGCATCTAAGTACCTTATCTTTCACTGCAGTTGAATCAGTGTTAATTTTTGGTTTGTTATAGAGCTGTTGGCCAGCAGTGCTAGGTGGGGCCCTGCTATGGGGCAGCTGCACAATTCCTCTCTACTACAGACAGAAAGAGGAAGGGTTTTGTCCTGAATCTTTAACCTCTACTACAAGGAACTCAGTGTTATTTTTCCCTTTCCCTTCTACTGAGACTATAATGGAGCTATACATATCACTCCATGCCCTTTAGTTGTTCTACCAGTCTCTCCAGTAGTTTCCCTGTGTAAGCATGATATGTATCTGCATTTACTTATATAACACAGAGTCACCTCAAAGATCAGTTCATTAGGAATGGCGAAGTATTAAGCTCTATGAGCACATCATATAAAATAAATATGATCACTGAAATAGCAGTTGACTTCTTATATGGGAAAATAATTACTTTAATAATTACCTTTGAGAAGACTTAACTTCCCTTCTGCTTTTCTTTCTTTTCTTCCCCAAAGCAAACTGATGCACAAGTCATTTTTATGTGATGTGTTTTTCAGATACGGAGACAAGTGAAAAAATCCAGAAAAGTGGAGTTCTTCAGGTGTTCGCGAGTCTGTTGACGCCACAATCTTCCTGCACAGCAAAAGTAGCTAACATCATAGCAGAAGTAGCCAGAAATGGTGAGGTTTTCTACAAGAACTTTTCTGCTGGAACATCTTCAGTTTTTCACCTCACTTGTCAGTATGTTTTACTTCATTTATGTTTTCATTTTTTAGATTAGACACCTTTCATATCCTTCCCTTTCACTCTTTGTTTTGTCAAATTTTCTCTTTAATACAGTCAAAACAGCATTTAGCTGCTGGAACTTTTTTAGTCCTTACTTTCATGCTATTTAGTTTTTAAGACAATAGTATGATTTATTGGGCAGAAATAGCACACCACTGGCTTTATGAATTGCATATAGAAAAAAAAGATGGGCATCACATAGTGCACTTAGTTACAATAGTAGTATGTATACAGGTGGCTAAGGGATAGTAGATTGTTTCTTTGGTCTGAGATTTGTGATAACATTATTACCATTATGAGGCATTTGATACCACTCCAAAACCAGTTACTCCTATCTAAAGAGCATTATACATGTTAAGAGTAAGAGCCCAAGAACCCAAATGAGAATCAGGGGTCCGTTTTGGTATGTATTATACACATACAGTCATATAATGTAGGAGATGATCTAAAACTATTTAAATTCTTTTTTCTTTAGAATTATCTTAAAGCTCACCCAATACCATGCATACCTTGAGCTCAAAAAATGGCCTCATATCTGCAGGCAGGTGCTACTGGCAAACCCTGTGATGAGGGTAGAAGAGCTGACTGAAGAGCTGAAAAGTCGTGGCTGAATTTTCTCACTCCTTGACTTGCTGCTGTCCCCGCCAAAAAGGCACAGAATGCATTTTGCACTCTAGGTCCCCAGAGGCCAGGCAGAGAAAAATAGGAAGCCTCTTAACTCCTGTCCGCGTGCAGGCCTGGCAGCTGTACCTCTCTCCCTCTGTAAACTCTCACGTTGATGCCTCTTCAGAGAAGGGGCTACATTATTGCCGTCTATTTCCACATTCCCTTTCCACCTTTTCTTTGGAATCATGATACTACAGGTTCTTACTGCTAGCCCCTGTGTGACATCCTCCACCCAATTTACTGATTTTGAGACAATGCTATATATGGATATTCAGAAACAAGATTAACCAGGAAAGAAGATATACATGGTTAGTTTTTAAGTTTTAAAATTATTTAGATAAATAGCCAGTAAAAAATGTAAACATAGAAATTTAAAATTAGAAATGTTTCAGAATGATAGATTCATGCAACAGTATCACATGCTTTTTCTGTACTTAATAAATTCATAAGTATGTTTAGAATATTGCAGTCAACTGTTTATCCTCACAGTTAGTCCTTCTAGCTCCTACCTCAGAAGGGAGAAAGTTAAGAATAAAAGCAATGTTCACAATAGCTTAACTGATTACTATGTATTGTTTCCTGCAAGATTCTCTTTACAGAGCCAGTATCTTTCAAATCTGAATTAATACATGAGATCTCTGAATAGTTTCTAATGTATCCTTTTCCCTGCCAGCTTTTAAACTGCTGTTATGAGTACACTCTCCAGAAGAGCTGGCATTTTACCTGGTTCATCATACAAAATAGCCTTTGCTTTTTCTTCAAGTTATTTGTAGGTGTAACTGGGATCTCTAGCAGCCATGGTTAAAGTGAAGGTATTCAGAAGTTATTTAAGGTGCCCAGTGCTTTCAAGACTGGAACGAGCTGGGTGTTTCTCTTTGGGTTCTAACTGTTGAAATAATTGCTTAAGCAGGATAGCAGCAAACACCTCATTTGATTTTGTTGTTTTCTTTGTCCTCTTACATAAGAATACAAGTGTTTCATGCTCATACTGCAGTTTTTTTCAACAAGCTTCAGGGCACTTTGAGAAATCTGTGTTATCAACATTCTACAGATAGCAGGCATTAAACCCAGGTAACTGAACTGATTTCCCTATGGTCATGCCATGTAGCACTGGCAGAGCTGGGAATAGTGCCTCTGACTCTGGGCTTTACTGATAAAAGAGCATCTTTTTCTTCCCCACTTCTTGTTTTCCTTTCCCATTCCCCTCATCTGGTCCTCCACACGTACACACACATGTAGTCACATCAAATCCCTCTATTTGCCTTAGTGGTTTTGTCATGTTTCATCTCTTCCTTTTTACCTTTTGCTCTGTTTCACCTCTCCAGCTCACATGACTTTTTTTCCTCCCAACATGAGTTAGTGTTAGTCTCTCCCATTTTAAATACCCAAGCACACAAAACCCTTTAGTCACTCTTGTGTCTCCAGCTACAGCCATTTCCCTTTCAGCTGTGGGCATACTGTAGGCTCAGATGCACTTGCTATGTGGAGTTTCTCTCCCCACTGTGGAACTTTTAAACCCTCTTGCAAGGTCCTCTTCTTTGCCAGGATCTTCCCAATCTGTAATACTACAACACAATTACATTTCTCTTTCGAAATCTTGTCTTTCTTTGCTTTATGTTACTCTGTCCTCAATGGTTGTCCTCCTAACTTCTTAAGCGATTTACTGTTTCCTTCAAAGGATCTGCTTCATTTCCCAGCCATTAGTGGAAACCTTCTAAGTGACTCTGTTCTTGATTACCTTCTCTTTCTTCTATTACTTCTGTGTAGTATCACGTGCAAATATAGTTGCAGTTGCCACATTTTTGTTGCTGTTTCACAGATCTATTTTGCTACATATGGCACCATTTCTTTTACTTCTTGCCCTTACGTGGCCTTGATAAATACAAGTTTGCTCAGCATATTGCCTAATTATTTTGTTGCTGAATGGGAGACTGAAAGCTTCTGCTTGCTCCAAATGGAGGGAAGGTGGAGAAAAGGTTTCTTACTCCTTTTCACCACATGAGCAAGAACCTAAACATACAACAGAGCACTGAGACGTCCCAGTCTTTTAGGAGAGAACAAGTTCTGTTTCCTGTCACAGACTAGGAGAACAAAAAAATTTAAAAACCTGACTGATGATGCAGAGACTATGATAAGCTAGTGGGTGTAAAAGAAAGTGATGCCAGGAGAAGCTGAGGAACAGAAAAGTTTTTATAAGCAACTAAGAGAGGAAGAGGCTGAGAGGACAGAGAAGACAGAGGGAGAAATGTAATACATTTAGTAAATAAATATTGAGATGAAGATGAAAGTGAGTGATAAAGAAGTAAGTAAAAAGTTACAAGGACATGGCAAGACCAATTTTAAAGACAGATGTATCTGATGCTTGTTCTGTTTATTGGGATGGATACCACCACTGTTTGTCACAGTGTACCATCTGTCTACCCTTCTAATATGTTACAGTATCTTAGGAAGGTGGGTCAATTGTGCTGACTACTATCTTCTGTTGGACCTGCACAAGTGTATAGATGTTGCTGATCATACTTTATCTATTTGTTGATATATCAAAGTTTATCATCACGTGAGGACTGCTTACCTCTATAACAATTGTTTCTTTAGCTAAAACAACACTGCAAGATTAACTACAAAAGATATTGTAGCTACAGAAACGTCAAGGAACATTGCAATAGGTGCAACAAAGGGAGTATTTAAGAAGATGTATTTGTACTTCAAGCATTGTATGAAGTCTTCGAGTTATTGGAATGAGGGGTTCTGTTGATCCAGAATTAGAAGAACGTTCTCATCTTTTTTATGGGGATTGTGCACCCTGGTTCATTCCATCTCACAAATGACTAAGTAACACAAAGGTAAACTGATTTTGAAAGATCCAACATAGTCTAGGATCAGGAAGAGATTATTTTGCAATTCACAACAAATGAAAAACATTTTGACCTTTTGCCTGTTACAATGCTATGTCTCCGAAGGGTGCTCTGTAGTGAGCTATTAAGTAACACTATTGGTGTTACCAGGTGGTTGCTTCTGTAAACTTACCTTGTAAAATGTGCAGCCCAGTGCCTACCTAACTATAGCTCCTTCTGGAGACCAGTCCTTTCTCTCTCTGACACCAGGATAATTCTGTCTATGACTTGCACAGACGTGAAATAATACTTTGGTTCTCTGAGAATGGGGGTCATAGCAGGAAGGAAGGACAGAAAGGCAGAGAGCTTCCCAGTGGATGGGTTCTCTAGCTGTCCTCCTGTGGTGGGCATCAGTTAGACTGTGGAAAGGTACAGCCCTTTGGGCTTATGTAATCTCTCTTGTATTTCTCATTCTTTATTTTTCTTTTCCTTTCCTTACCTTCCAAATAAAGAGCCTGTTACTTAGCTGTAATTCCCTTTTTTTTTTAAAGCAAAAGCTTTTCAGGAGTTCTAATTAAGAGAAGAGAGAGTAAAAAATACTGCTCATTTTGGAGTATGAATACTAGTTTTTAAGTGGTCTTTTGTGTTATTTAGTAATTTTAATTTATGTTGAATTTGCTGGGGTGGAGAAAAAAGGTTGTGAATTCACTATTCTTTTCAGCACTTCTTTATGCTGCTAAAAACATGCTCAGTCTGACCTACGTTAAGTTAGCTTTTATGAAAGTCAATTAAATACCCTTAATTCCTTCCAGATTAATGAATAATGGAAAGAACGTAAGCCCCAATCCCAATTTGGGCTTACTCTCTAGAAGCTTGCATGAGAACTTACATTGGTTGCCTCTGCATTTGTTTATTTTCACAAAAGGCCCAGTTGCAATGCTACGTAACTAGAATGGATAAAACTGAAAATAGAAAATAGCCAGCTTGCTTTAACAGGCTTTGCATTATTTGCAGAATTTATGCGGAACCCATGTGTGGATGCTGGGTTGATCCCTCCTTTGGTGCAGCTGTTAAACTGCAAAGACCAGGAAGTATTGCTTCAAACAGGACGTGCCCTGGGCAATATATGCTACGATAGCCGTGAGTGTTGAAATAATGCCATATTTTGTAGATGCTCTTGTAGGAGGGAGGGGCATATTTTGGTGTTCTGTACATTGTGTACTGGGGCATCATTTTGCTCTTTTCTTGATTTTCATTTACCACATGACTTTTCTGATTGTGTGGGACAATTGAATGTCACACTTGCATTATGCTTCTGTGACAGAAAGATTAAAAAAACCTGTTTCAATATTGTGATACAACTGGGTATAAGAATAGAAAAGGTTTATGATCCTGGGTTTGGTGTTTTTAAACATAATGAGCTAGGTTTTCACAGAGCAGGTGCTACATACACAGAGGCCTGAATAGTTAATTTTTCCTCAGAATGTCTCAGAAGGGAACAGAGTCAGAAGGGAATTTTCATCTTCTCAAGTCTCAAAGCTGTGCAGAGCTACCTATGTGGCTGAAGTGATGCCTGAGCTATGTTGCTGATTCTCAGAATTCTTACGGGGCCAATCAATTGCTCTAAGATTACAGATTGGTGTTTTTTGTAGTCATGGGTTACAGGGTGGGGGAGGGAGACTGGTGAGGTTTTTTATTTTTTTGTGGGCACAATAAATTTTGTACTGCCAAGCAATTGAGTTTTGAAATGCAATTGTGACTCCATGTGCTGATTACATGCATGGATACGTCATTTGCAAAACCAAACCAGTGGTTGCAGTGTTTTGAATATGCAGCCTCATTATCCCTTACTTTAAATATTTTGATAAAAGCCAGTGCACGATAAATACGGTCCAGAAGCAGAGACACCAGGAACGTCTTTCTGTGCACATGAAGGAATTAGAAGCCTGTGGATGTCTGCAGATTGGAAGTGAGATGAAATTGTAAAAGCATTTTGTTTTCTTGAGATTTCGTGGCTTATTTCATAGGCAAGGAAATTTTCTTTGTACTATGTGTTGCATTTACTAAAAGTTTTGCTGTTCTGAATATTGTCTGTTGAAAAAACTGAATTATTAGTAGCCTTTCTCCTTGCTACTTTTTTTTCATGCTAGTTTAGAAATTTACATTTTATATTGTTTTAAATTACCTTGCCTTTGACCTCAGGAAAGTTAATCAGATTTTCCATGCTGGCATTTTCATTTACAGACAACTACTGCTTGAGGATGTTAATGTATAATTCTTTCATTTAGGATTTTATTTAAGGTGACCAATCAACTGAACAGCTGCTTGCCCATGGAAACTTGAAGTAGAAGCTGATGAGCTTTCTATAACAATTTATTTACTATATTTTATTTCAGGGTCATATGTGACATAAAGCTCACTCCCAGGTGGTACTGGTTTATTTCATATAAGTAAAATTTACATAACTATTCATGTCATTGTTGATCAGCCCACATTTTTTCATGAAATACAATAAGGACACATAAAAATGGTTTTATAGTATCTGGTATTGTGTACTACTGATGGCTTTTACAGTGCAGGATTTATCCAGTACAGAAAAGCTGTATTACACGCCTTGTGTTGCCCTTCTGCGGAGCAAAGCTGGCACTGATAAGTCTACAGCAGGTAGTGATATATTCTGTATGCCATATGTTGCTGTGCTCCTGTGGGAGGACAGTCACTACCTTCCCTGTGTATTTGAATAAGATTAATGAATAAAGTGTAATAAAATGTCACAAAAATCAAGATTAGCATCTTGGATTTGAGTGGAAGAGGCTTTTTACAGTGCTTATTTATCACCTCCACCCTATCTGACTTTATTTAGTATGTTATCTCAACATGTAATGGTTATGTAGCTATGTACCCTATCCTAAATGCTTATTTAGGACAAATACTTTCAATGTTTATTACTATAAAATTTAATATATTTTCATTTATGACTATCATTTTTCCCCTAATAAAGAGCTTTAAAGTATAACAAAAACAAGGTGTGGAGGCCAATAGTTCTACAATAAATGTTGTTATGTATTGATAGTCTTTTTCTTTTCAACTGAGACGAAAGCAGCTGTTACTTTTCTGATAATTGGTACTCATATAGGAACTTGAAATACATCAGTAACTATAATTTACCATATACATGTGCATTTTTTCCACTCTACTGCGCATGTAATTGTAATGTGCAGTAATGAGGAAGGTCTTTAAATCCTAAACCAGTGTTAGGCTGAAACTATGAAAACAAGCCCATACTGAATGGCTCATAGAAACATTTCTATTTATTGCAAGCCCCAATTATTCTGTACTTCCTCCCAGCCAGCATGCATCACCTTGCTTAGTGACGGTTTGTGCGAAAAGGAGTTAATCAGGTCTCTATTTTTGAGAGAAGTCTGCATGGCACAGGATAAAAGTTGTGGGACAAATTGCTTTTCCTACAGCGAATGCCCCTTAAAAGTGGCCTTACAGTGGAAGAGGTTTGCCTGAATTTTTTCTTGATTAAATGAAAATGGCAGTGGTTTCTTAGAGTTCACAGATCCCAGAGTTGCTGCATGAAGGCAAGACCATTTCCACACAAGTTCAGGAGGGGCTGCTCCTGCAACGCAGCTGCTGTGGAAAGGTAATTCGTGGCTAAGTCCCAGTGCTAGAAGAGGTTTAGTACCTTCCACAAGGTAAAAGGGAAATTACATACTTGCTGGCCAGAGACCTTACTGAACAGATTCATCTCCTCACAGAAAACATGAAATGAAAACCTGTTGACTTACTGACACATTTTCTTCTCTATTAACTTTGAGATACACATGCACAGTGTTATTGTCTGGGTGCTCGTCAGTGTTAGCCCCCTAAAATAATACTGAATCACCTGTTTGAGCATGGAAGAAAATACAGAGAATTAAACACATTCCATAAACAGTTAAAGAGGAAAAAATAGGTCAAGTTTATCCCAAGCAGTCTTGAGATCATTCTTTTTAAAGTATTTATGTTGTGAAGACATCTGCTTTATGTGAGTCTCTGAACATCAAGAATACAGGCAAATATAATTGCAAAGCAGAGTAGAAGGAAGCTTTGTTAGTATTGATGAGGCTTCTAGTTTCCCAGCCTTCCTCTTGCAGAGATGAAAGAAACAGTTGAGGCAGCCAAAAAGATTTTAAGTCAGAAGCAATGAATTTAACTAATCACAGAATGCAGACTGTTCAATGCTGTCTTACAATTTAAGAACAGATACATTACTGCATGTTCCTGTACAGCCTGTAATTGTTCTATATGCTTTATCTAGTAAACGCCACATACACCTCGGCTCCCAAATTTTTGTCAAAGCAGAAGGTGCGAAGCAAAGAAATGGAGACATGATCTCTCCTCCCTCCAGCTTTTTCCCCCACTGTATCTACAGCCTGTACCAACCGTATCCCCATACAACTGACTCCTCATGCAAAGCTCCTAGCCCACTCATTCCTTTTAACCACCAGTTACGTTTTTTTGCTTATAATCAAAACTAAGTTCTTGGGCATTGTCCAGTCAGAGCATAAGACCTATCCTAGCTGCTTTACCAGTCTTTATCCATGAATCAAGCTATAGCTACTTTATTTCTATCTTTCTTTCCAGCCCCTTCTGCCATTCTCACCAGTGCTGTTTCTTTAGTAAGTTTGTTCATTTAGGGCTGTTACAGATTTTACAGACTAATAGGGTATACCTCCAAAACTCAGAATTCTAAGTTCCCTCTGCACCTTGATTCCACCTGCAACATGAAGATCACACTTCCATTGTTCGGTAAAGGTTATGTTTAACATAACATGGTTCTTGCTACAAAAAGCAATGTCTTAACTCAGAGAAGAATGGTTAATTCTGCTGTAGATAAAGCCTAAAAATTATTTGCTACCATCAGCTCTGGCAGTTGGGATATTTAGCTTAAGAACAGTGTTATCCAAATTGCCGCTTGTGATCACTTCATGAACAACCTGATGGCTAGTACACGTCTCAGCTCTCTCTGCTGGCTTCTTTCCCAATAGACTGGGAAGACTCTGGTGACTTGAATCATGTGGCAGATTGAGTGCTTGCGGGACAGGGAGACCGAGACCACAATTTTCAAGGTAGGCCTGCCTTCTTGCAAGACCCACATGAGAATGCGGGAGAAAGACAAAACCTGTCTGTAGCCAGGTTTCTGTCCTGCTCTGACATCCCACACACCAATGCAGTTTGTATAGATGAAAGATCAGGCCAACCAGATAAATTTTAGTCAAGAATTTTAATAGCAGAGGATGCTATATTAAAACAGTAGTATTTTCTTAGCAGATAATAGCCTCACAATATTTTTATCATTAGGTTTGTGATGCACAATGCTATCTTAATCTCAGTGATCTTTCCACAGGTAGTTTGTTTGTTACACACTTTTGAACTTACTGACAAATTATTGAGCATGCTATAGAAGCTACCATAATTATACTGTAAAAATGATAATTATAAGAGGAAATGAAAAGCTAGAATATTTACAGCCTGATTCAGTAGTCGTAGAGACTAGAGGGAGTCATTCTGATTGACTTCAATTGAGATTAGGTTAGAATCTTACCCATTAGAAAATAATTCCTTTTTGCTATTTAGAGCATCCACATATTCTGAAAACTATCAAAGGGAAAAAAAGCTCTTCATATACCTTGTAAAGGAAAAGAAAAATTTCCCATTCTGCCCTTCCATAATGTCTATATTAATGGTGGTGCTTGGAGACCTCCTTGGAGAATCTGAAAGCTATTGCTTTTTGCACCCATCCACAACCTTGTTTCCTCATGAAACCACCAGCCTGGGTATGTGTTCTCACCAACCATACTTCATAATATAAACAGCTATAGAATTGGAAAGAAACTAAAAACACCAATGCATTCTATAAAGTCTCTCCTCTGACAGCTGCTTATCTACATTTTTCTGCAGTAAATTTACTGGATCCTTTTCTCATTTCTCAAGCTGTACATTTCTTTATCTATCCAGTCTTACTTGTATTGATGGCAAGACTCCTCTTGACTGCTGAATTTCAGCATAGACCCAGATGTCTCTTGATCCCAGCCTTAACACCAGACCATGAACATTATACCACTTCTTAAAAAGACTTTACAGGTGCTATAAATTCTGTATACTCAGCTGCCCATCCTGTAAGGATGTACAGACTTCTTGCAAAGATCTGCTAAGAAAGGTTAAGTACGAAAATGAGAAACTACTCAGTTGTACAGTTACATACATCTCTCAGGAGATGAGGTTAATTTCAGAATCTAAAGCAGAAAACCAGACGTTTAAGAATTAAACATACTGGAAAGAAGTCAAATTCAGTTTTGTTCAAAAAAATGGCATAACCTTTTTCAGTACCATATGGAAAACCAGCAGAATCTTAGAACACAACTGGTGTTGATAATGGCACACTACTGGCTAATCATTTTTATGAAGGTCACCCTGATTCATGCAGCTAGGCAGCATCTTACCACAGTCTTTCACTTTTCATTGTACTAGATCCTACCAAAGGAAAATGCCACCTACTAAAGCTGTTTCCCAAGCAGTATCATGAAATTGAGACCAGAGGCCTTAAGTTGTTGCTTGAAAACTGATTGTTTAGAACACCTTGCAGAGAATTAAAATTCTAGTTTTAAATTGTACAGTAATAGTGTTTTACCTTTAGATCTGTCCTCTCTGGGGCACATCATAGTCTTAGAAAACTATAGCATTTTTAAATTAGAAGTCCTTGATAATGCAGTATTTTTCCCAAGCCTCTGCGGCACAAGCATTGCATCAGCTAGAAACTAAGCTTACCATATGCATGCCAACACATACTTTCACAGTAATATTGAGTACTTATCAGCAATTAATCATGAATGTTCTTAGGAAGCTGTTAAACACTATTATTCTAATTTACTTATTTTATAGCTGGCTTAAATGGAATTTGAATGATGCTTCCTAGAGCATCAGAAAGAGCCATTCAAGAGGTGATATGAAAAACATGAATTCTTATTCTCAGGCTAGCACTCTTTTTAAAATTTACATTCTAAATATTAACTCTACTGAAACAAGTGGCAAAATTCTCATGCCTTAAGCCAAAACTTAACAGGAGCCCACATGGGGGGAAAAAAAAAATAATAAAAAAAGGAACCAAACCCAAATTGCCATAGATTTGCAATTTTTCCCTTCTTTAAGATGAAGGTATGAGGCCTGATTTTTTGTTTGTTTTAAAGAGTAAAGGTATGATAGGTCCTGCTTATTTTCTGCAGTACAAATATTTTTCCTCTTCCTGCTTTTTCCAGGAAGATTATTTGAATAAGTAGAATAAGTAGGTCAGAATTCTGTCAGTACAGGTACAAAGAAAATAAAATCTAAGAAACAAAGCAGATTTTTTCTGATTTTTTACTTTCTCCCCCTTCAGTGTTTCATTCAAAGTCTGTAAAGTTTGTGTATTGCTCACATTCCAACAGGCTCAGAGACACCTGCTTAATTTACAGTCAAAATAGAAGCCACAGGCAACAAGGAAATTAAAAAAAAAAAAAAAAGAAAAAAAAAAGATAAGAGATGGAAGGTGTTTCCAGGGTCTTAAAGAAGGTCATGAGCAGACTTGGAAAGAAATCCTGCTTTAATCACTAGATCTTGCTACTATCCTAAAAGCAAGTTAAGGATTCAAACTTTGGTTAAGGACTGAGCTATTTCTTCATACTTCAAATTTAAACAAAGTAGGAAAGGCAAAAAACTGGAATTCCCCTAATATTTATGAAGACTTAAAAAAAAATTCCTCATCAGGAAGAAAAGCTTTTAGAATTTCAGTAACAATAACTGAACAACACAAGATATGTAACTCACTCTTCTCCTTTCAATTCAACCTCCCTTTTCTTGTCTTTTTTTCACTTTGCCTTTTAAGGTATTCGAAATTATTCATATTTATAGATAGCTGCAGTCACATGTTGCTTTCAAGCCCCTCGGAGAACAAAGCTTGTTAGTTGAGTGTCTAGACATGGCCAAAGAGTCTAGCTTACTCTATTTAGAAGAGTAGGCATTATGTGACTAGAAATATCAACTGTCACTAAATCAGCAATAGTAGGAAACCTCAGCTGAATTACCACAGAAAACAGAAGAAAGAATCTGTTAGCATCTTGCTAAGCATTGCTTACGTATAATTGGGAAGTGTTTATTAATATTTTTTTTTAAGCTTGCAGGCATCATTCTTCTCCTTTTAACTTTGTGGTTTAGTACAGTCTAATTATATAATCATAGCTTCTTAAATAATAATATAGAATATAATTTTGTTGTACTCTTAGACCCACTTCTGCAAGATTTTTGCAACACTGTGTGCACCATGCATATTTTGCACAGGCCAAGCCTTTTAGTTGTTTACATAGCTACACAGGTATCTGGTTTTATACAGCATTTCATACGGTACGATAACAGCATGGAGTTAACATACAACATGCAAACCACCTAAATTCAGTTACATTTGTTGTGTTCATATCTAAGGAATACTGTGCAACTCTCAGAAACAGAAATTGGACATTATTGACAAAAAGAGCTATATTAGTAAAATCTATTCCTTAATGCAGTGATGCTCTTGAATGTCTCAGCCAGGAGACTAGGGCTCTGTTTAGTTAGAGGGTTTTTATAATACTGTTTGAACACTAATATAATCAAGAGACAGTGCCCACCAGAGGAAGTTGCAGTCTAAGTACTTGATAAAAGATGGTGAGGAAGGAGTTAGATACAGATAATAGCTAGATGGTTAGCATTAGCAATAACTACGCTGTGTTCCTGCCACATGAGGTGTCAGTGTGTATGAACAAATTTGGTCCTTAAGCCTGCTTGGTCCTGAGACTGCTGGGTGTCTGGTTGGTTGTCCAGCTAGCAGAATGGCCTGAGGAGTCAGGGTAGGTGCCTTGAATCCTACCTACAACAGCATTCACATTTCCCTGAAAGAAAAGAGTCACTTACCTGAGACAGTGTCCAGTTTATCAACCACTTTTTGGCATCACCTGGCCTCTTGAGTGTGGGCTGTTCTGCAGTCTCAGTGCATTGCTAGTTGCCCTCCGGTCAAATCAGTGGGTTGCCTTCTGCTAAGGAAGTAAAAGATTTCCTAAAACAAAACACTTTGCTGGTCTTTCTCAGGTTGTATCCTACAAACTTGCAGATACAAGAACCTTCTGCAGGTCAGGTCTTCCGTGCAGGCTGCACACTAACAAGCACAGGCTTGCCTGCTGCTGCTTGGAGTTGCTTTAGCAGGCCAGGACCTCTCAGTCCCTCTAGGTTTCATGATTTGGGCAAGGATAGCACTCACCCCAAACCCAAGACTCACCCCAGCTTCTTCTAGATCTCAGGGCCACTTGTTACTTTCTTACTTCTCTGAATAATTTTATTTCTTCCCAGTCCATTGTAGGATCTGCAAATACACTTTATGGTGGTTTGGTTTTTATTTGTTTGGTTTTGTTTTTTACTTCTTGAGCTTTTCCCAATCTACTCCAAACCCCCGTGGGTTACAGGCTTTCTGGGACTGCTCCTCTGGCGGCTTTGGTGGAGACCCACAGGTCCTTCGAGCTCCTTCAGCCAGCAGTACCGCTCTCACACAATACCAGGCTAAGCCTCCCGCCAGGCTCCTTTCAGCAGCACCCAGCAGAACGCCCCTGTTCTGCACTGGACTGTCACCGTGCCACGCTCAGTTCACACCCTTGTTCTTGGAGAGTTCGAAGCTGAGAGACAACATCACACTCAAGGCCTGGGAGTAAAAATTCTAAATTAATTGCTGTATGCAGGTTTATTTTGTTAATAGCGGGAGATGCTATAAATGCCTACTTAACAGTTAGAAAAACTGCCTGATGTCTTACTGTATAATTGGATTCCATGATTTATTTCATGCCGTATGAAATAATAAGCATAGGCTGGCTTCAGCTCTGACTTATGCTTTCATAAACCCAGAGTAATTTGTTTGACTGCAATGGAATTACTAAGGAGTTGCATAGAGTTATAAAATCAATTGAAGAATCTACTGTAAGCATATTGCACATGAAAAGGAAGGCAGAGGGAAGTGCTACATTGAACTTTGAGGGCCTTTACCTAACTTTTATGTATCTAGTAGAACTTTTTCTTACTGGTTGTCTTCTTTATTTTCAATTAGAATTCAGTAGTGGAAATTACTATACTTTAAAACTAAAATCTCCTTGGAATCCAGAACAAATTTTCTGCCAATACTGAGACAAGTGGTATTTTATGTCTTGCTGCTGCTAAAAACACTTCTGCTGTCATACTGAAATCTCAGGTCCACTGGTAGAATTTGACTGGAAGTGAAGTATTAAAAAGTCCTGAACAGTAAACTCAGCACTGTTCTTTTGTCTGAAATCAGAAACACATGATTTTTCTTGTATTGTATCTGACATAAGAAGAATATGAAAATTAAGCAAACTTTATTTGAATTAAATTGTGGATTTGAATGTAGCTTGCATTTGACTGCTGCCTCAGCATAACATTAGGAAGATTGCGATACTGGCACATTTACCCATCCCTTCAAATCTTCTGCCGAACTCCTGACTCTGTAGACAAATTCCACAGTACTCATAAGAGAGATTAGTGCTTGTTGGCATTGATATCTTACGGTCCGTTCACACATTGAACGTATTATAAGGAGTCTACCAAAAATACCCCTAGATCTCCATTTGGATACAACATTTTTAATTGTATTTGTTAGAATAAACTAGTTGCGTAAGAGGGCCAGTACGCTGCTGCATCAGTTGTCATTAGCCAGCAAATACACTGGCAACAGTTTTATCTAAGAAGATCATTTTCAGTCTTTGAAGGCACTATATTAAAAGACAGTGTTCTGTTAGCATTTCTAGTTTACTGTTTACATATTTACTATTTTAGCAATAATTTCTAAAAGAATAACTTATAAGACAATACCCTCAATGCAGCTGGAGTTAGGGCTAAGGACACTTGCCAGCAATTTAAGAAGAACTGATTACAAGACTGTTCTGTTTATCTCTGAAGCAAGCATGACTAATTCAAGATTACTTTTTCTTCATAAAGCAAAAATTTTAAGGCTATATTGTTTGATTTTAATCAATAAGCAAAACAAAACTGTACTTCTGGTAAACAGAGTCTTATAATTCCTGAAGGAATTAAATAAAGGGAAAGGAAATTTCAGTACAAGATAAACAGAGCAATCCTAAAAATAATCTTTCAAATTATTAAAACATGAATCTCAAAATGCAGTATTGCTGTGTCCTGTCCCTTGTAGACAAGTGCACAGGAGACATGGAAAAAGCAGCAAACAATAATAGTGCAATATAATTACATGAAACTTACTTTCCTTGAAAAAAGTAAAATTAATGCTGCTCTGTGTTCTGTAACAGGGCTGTAGTCTGTAGTCTTGCAGTCAAAGAACTGACAGGGTCCAGAATCCAGTGATTTAAAAGTATATACAGACAGAAGATAAAAAGTATGCTCAAGTATTAAAACTGAATGACAGCATTGTATTAAAAGTTTTATCTTTACAGTGTTCAGACAGGGAAAAAAAATGGTAAATTCCCAGTTTATATAAGTGGCAATGTTTTCCCTAATGTCTACATAGATCACATCATTTGCACTAACTAAGCATTTGCCTCTAACAGTGTTTTTTGAATACTTTCTATTTTCTTAACAAGAAGAGAGAAAATGTAGGCAGGACCTTTCTTCCTTTGGAGTTCTACTCCTGCTGTTTTTTCCCCACACATGGTCATAATTTTCTGTATGTTACATCATAATTCCCTTTGCAGCAGTCAGTTCGATATCACAGAAGATTATGACTTCAGGTGAAAGAATAAGCAGCAGGAGCAGATGAATGCCTCAGTACAAAAACCATGCAAAGAGGACCTAATTAAAAAACAGAGGAAAATAAAAATATAACATGTGGAGAGAAGTCTTCCTTCCCCCACCTTGGGTTACAGTAAATTAGTTCATCTTCTTAAAAAAATAATTAAATAAAATGTTATCCATAAAGCACTAGTCTAACCTAAGCAATATTTTGCTCAAAAAGAATGCCAGATTGTAGCCAAATGCAATAAAGATAAGCACTTAAAGTAAAATGGCAGTATGTCATTTAAATTATTTGATCATTATACCCAATTGCATGCAGAGTAAAAGAATTTAAAAAAAAATACTGTATTTTTTCTATGTCCCCAAAAGCTGCTGTCTTGGAGGCTTGATTTATACAAATCAGTGACCTTGATCATTCAAATCATCCTTTCCCTCACTGACTTGTACCATTTATACCAGTGCAACTACGTACACCAATAAACTTTTGTAGAACATGAATTGAAAAAGGAGAATTCAGGCTTCCAGTTGCAAGACAAAACCAGAGCATTTCAAAGTACACATCTTAAAATTGAAGCCCAAAAAATCATTTTTAAGAAATGCTGTCAAACACTTTTTTAGCTGATTATCTGAGAAATGGGTACATTTTTGAAGCCTGCATTTATAATAAACATTGTAACAACAGGGTAACTTATGATTTCTGGTGCTTTTTAAAGGTTAAATCTTTTTTATGCATTTTGAGTCTGCAAACCAATATGGGGGCCCCTACTGAGAAATATCATTACATATGAAATCATATTGCGAAACACAAAATTCACATTTCAGAATGAAGATACAGTAACAAAGACTTAGCAAAGAACTGTTTGGAAAGCAGCAGCTCTGTGGCCATCATGATGTAAAGATATGACAGGCAAAGGTAATATAGGGTGTTCATACCTTACCTTTTTTAGGAAAAAAAAATGGACAAGCTTTTAAGCAACCATTCAGTACGTCACTATACTGAACATAATTTTCTGTGCCTTTACTTAGTCGTTATTTAACTAGGTATGATGCCATCATCACCAGAACTGTAGATACCTACCTAATCTTTTACCAGCCTGGGGTTTTACTCACCATATACACACTTAAATAACAGCATGCATCTTTGCAGGACCAGGATCATTTCTGAAGTACAAATGACTTCTGAACTGTAGTTTAAATATTACAGGTGACTAAGAGAAAACTTTGGAATAATGGAGGAACCAGATCAACATATTTTTAAACTTAATTAAAAATTGGGTAAAACATGAATTTTTAGAACTGTCTGAAACTGTATTTTTTGTTTTCTTGTGAAGACTCAGCTCTATATCCTAATAGAATGTTAAAAAGAAATATTATTGCCCCAATCTGTATGAGATGCATCTGCTTCTTTAATGTCACTGGGATTGGCAGAGCTTAAACTTTATATTTTAAAAAGGGCCCAGTATGAAAACAACAAAGCTAATTTAAAGTGTATATTAAAGAGGACTAGGTGAGCTATTTGCAAAAATATTTTCTGATATCTGCCTGTATGTGGCATAACCCTTTGCCTGATGTAACTGTATTTCCAAAAATAATAACCTTACAGTGGTAAAAAAAAAAAATCAAAGTATCAGTGCATGTGTTTTAGAAATAATTCATGGCCTGTATATAGCTTATGCTTTACATTGTTTTCATACTCTAAGCTGATGATTTAATTCTTTTTTTAATGTTAATCTTTTATGATTTAGTCGTTTGGTTTAGGGTTTAGTAAACTGGGGAGGAAAACTCAAGGGAAAATTATGCAAACACACCTTGGGAAAAGCAAATTGAAACTACTCTAAGAGCTCCATTTTGAAGACCTACCAATCGTATGCACTAAAAAATTTTTAGTCTTTGACTTGGGCATGTGTACAAGCAGGCGTGGCTGAGCCACGGGGAAATTTGACAAGACTCTCTTCATAGGGGGAACGTGAGCAGTCACAGTACTTTCATAATCCACATTAAAATCCAGTTTTGCATAGAACTCCTGTGAGCAACTCAAGATAGAAAAAGAGACTGTACTAATTCTTAGAGATAGTAGTGTTGCATTGGGCTAAAGAACATTGTGGAAGTAATAACTCATTCTGTAATAAATCTTACTGTACATTTTTTAGGAAAAAAAATCCCTCTGGTCTCTTGGGTTGTTGTCATTCTGGCATCTTTAAACAGTATTATGTGTACTTCAAAAAAAAAGCTATACAACAGCATTTGTGGGCTGTAGTGAGGCTTTTTTAAGCAGTGATGTGAATGCTCTCATTAAACCGTTCAATCACTGATCTCTTAGGAATAGCAAATGTTTATTTAAAAAGGTCACAGGAAGAAATTTCAACAGAGCTTCTGGGAAGCTGGAAGCACATTAAGTCTGGGAGTTCACAGAGCTGCTGAACTGCATGGTAGTAGTTGGATTGAGAACAAGACACGGCAACATGCTGTGGTCTTGTTTTGACTGTAGATGATTTGGAGTTTGGTGAGTATTCCTATGTGCAAAATCTGTTTCTTAGCAATGGAGCAGGGAGAAGTGAGTTGGTACATTGAGCATTCTGAGTCAGAAATACGCTTTTTCCTTGGGAATGCAACAGGGTGTCATAGCCTGAGCTTGGAGTGGGTAGTCAGGAACTTCAGAATTTTCCTCCTACATCTGGTACAGGATCCTTTGTGGCCCTGCACTAATGAGATGAGTTAATCCTCTTGGGCCTAAGAAGGGAGCACCAGGAGATCCTAATTGTAGCAGTAGCCCCTGTCCGTTCTTCACCTAGCTGCCTAGGGCAGAGAAGTAGCTACACAGGGTGAGCTCCAGCACAGGAAAGAGGTAGAGCAACAAACTCGAGGCATCTCTTTTACCAATCTACCAGCCAATGCAGGCACATCAAAGTCTGGCACTTACAGCCTGCCACCTACTTGGGAGGGATTCTGAAGTTCCTTTTACCCTAACTTTTTGAGTATACTATAGAGACAGAGACACATTTCTTGGAGTGAGATTTGTTTCTGAATCTTCCTGCCTTACTTTTGCTGTCTGTACAGCGGAAGCTGATAGCTATCTACCTAACAAAAATATGTGGATAAGAATTTTCTCATGCATTTGAAGTGAGAGGCTCTTAGGTACTTAAAGATACAGCAGGTTTTGATATAGAAGTTCTTTGACAAACCAGAGAGAATGGAAGTAAAAGGATATACAAGTTAGATTTTCATTTGTTGTAAGATATTATCATACAATTATTTTCAGTGGAGTTGTGCCAAATTCCATCCAGGTAAGGAACTTGGCTTGTAACTGTTTTTTGGTTCTTTAACCCTTGCTTCCAAACCCTCACCTGACTCTACCTTTATGTTATTCTTTGTTTACATATTTTATATGCAGTTCCATATCAAGACATGGGAACAAGCTTGTTACCATCTCAAGCTTAATTTTATCATGGTTTTAGGTTGTTGATTTCAATTGCATTATAGTAATTTGAGGGCCACATTCAGTCAGATATATCTAATCCAGAAGCGGTGATTCAGTTTCATTTTGCACACCTGTTTTGACTCACAAAACAGGTAAGTCAAATACAGAATCATGTATTTGCATAACTCTTGTAATAGAAAATATGAGAAGAAGATACATAAAACAGGATGCTGGAATATTCCAGCCAAGTTTAGGTTTTCTGTCTGCTGAATTGGTAAACATAAGCACTGAATCTGAACACCTGACTGTATTGTCTCACTGTATTTTGGTGTAGGACTTCCTTTCATTTCAGCATTATGCCTACATTTGTCACTGCATCAAGGATGCAAGCAATTTATTTCTTTTATATTTCTCCTTTTTTTATAGTCCTTCGTTGACACAGAATCTTATCTTCAATTTGTTTGACTGTAAACAGATTCCAGTTTGTCCTTTTTCAAAATGGAATATACATACCTGCAGTGAAAAACAGTCCCCTGATGTCCAGATCATCTCCAAGGTGGAGACTGTCATGGCAGTGACGTTTACCCTCTGTTGCATGTATCTTAGTTATTCTGCAAAACACTTATTACTTTGATAATAAATTTAATAGTTAAAATCCACCAAGAATTACCCTTCCTCCTTCAGCTCTACTCAGCAAATTATCTGAAGTCCCTATATATACCCCTCATATATATATGTATTTATATTTATGAATATATATATAGTGTAGGTGTATATACCTTATACTCCTTTTTTATATATATAGTATGCAAAGGGTATATATGCCTCATAAATAGTATTGGAACAACAATTGGAAGACTTAGAAACTTCTTTTTGAAGAGCTCTGGAACACTTTAAAGTGGAAGATCATATTATAAATGTAGGCAACCTTGGTTTTCATACTGAGTACATTGCAGAATGAGAAAAACTTGGTAGCTTGACCTCCACATATGATGGGGAGAGAGAGGAGTGACAGCAGAGTGGTGAATAACAAGGGAAAGAGGAGATTTGCTCTGGGGCCATTAAGAAATTGAGGGGTTATTTTTTTCTTATTTTGCAAAACTTTTGCTTTAGTAACTTTCCCCCCGAGGTTTTGTTTTTATCCAGATTTTTCAGGTGATTCCAACTGTAGCTCACTTGAAAGTCTCTCCTTTTGGAAGTCCTGGAATTTAGGTTATTGACTGTTGTCTGTTGCTGATTGCCTGCTGGGAAAGGAAGCAGTATTGCCGATTACTTTATTCCTACACTGATACATCAAATCTGATTTGTTATACAGAAAGAGTTCCATACAAAGGTTATGGTGTGTTATTTATGACAGCTCAGAACATTGTAGCCTTTTATAGGTGCAGAGTGAATTTTTCTTTTAGCCATACAAAAAGAATCTGATAGTGGTATTCAGACTCAGCCATGGAAGTACAAAGAAGATGCTGTGTGGCAGAGTGAGTGCATGAACAGAGTTCATGACTGGGAACTAGTACCTCTGTCTGCTTTGTCTGTTTTATTCCCCATTTTGTTTTTAAGTAACCCAAGCAATTTATTTTCTGTATTTCAATTTCTTGATCTGCATAATGGCAAGAGTAATCTACCTGGTCCACAAGGGTGTATGAACTAGGCTTTGTAAAGTGCTCAGAGCCTCCCTCTGGCAAAACCCCGTGTATCTTCAGAATATTATTTATAAGCTTCAGTGGGTCTGCCTCAAACACTGAGCTTCTTTACAAAGGTATTACTGCCAGGTGGTTAATCCCTTTTGTTGTAGGTGTTTTCACTTTCCTAGCTCTGTTGCACTAAAAGCTGGCCCTCAAGCATCTCTCTAGATGAATTTGACAATACTGGAGGAATGATTTCACTCTGTTTAAAAACATCGTTTTGTATGATCACTGTTATGTTCGGGACTCTACGGTGGGTTTCGGTTTCATTTTTTTTTTTAATGTAACTCTTTGTTTTACAGATGAGGGCAGGAACGCAGTTGACCATGCAGGTGGTGCACATATTGTAGTAGACCATATAAGGTCACTGTGCAGTAAAACAGATCCAGCCAGTGAGAAGCTCTTGACTGTCTTTTGTGGCATGCTGATGAACTATAGCAATGAGAATGGTAAACAACACCGAAAATTTGCTTTATGTCTACCAGGAGAACAACCCCATCAAAAAAAGAAAAAAAGATAAAAGTTAAAGTCAACTGTAGGTTTACATTGTGGATACTAACACTAAGTTATTCTGAAAAGATCAAGTACCTCGATTCACATATACAATTTTCTGTTTCGGTAAAATTATGTTCCCCAAAATACTAGATATCTTCCTGATGCAATTCCATGTAGCATATCACATAAATTTTTAAAATCAACATCAGTTTACTTCTTTGTCTAAAACAATACGTGGAGACGTATCATATACCTTAGGAAAAAACAGATTTACAGTAGTTAACTAGAAGGGTGCATCAAGTCCTTTCTTTTTCATTTAGTATCAAACAACACTGTACAACGAATTTGTTGCAGGCACACAGTGCCTTGTCTTGTTGATGATTTGGGGTATGTATGCCAAATAGTTTTGGTTAATCATTTTTCTCCTTGTGAAATGTATATAAAACCATGTTACTTTCTTCTAAGATAAATGGGGAATAATTTACCTGTGTGTTCAACACTGTTCTGTGTCTACAAATTATAAGTTTATCCCATTAAATGGAGATATTTAGGGGCTGGGACAAAAACACAAGATAGTATCTTAAATGAGAAATCCTTTACCACTGAGGATAAGAAGATAGTGTTCTACACTAGTTGTACAAGCGTACTGATATTTTAGTACCTAGTTGGCTTCTGCACACAAGTGTGGTAATATGCCAAAGCATATTTTACAGTGTTCACAGATTTCCAAGTTTTTCAAAATTAGAATCACTAAGAAAATTGGAATAAATGAGGAAAGCTAAATAGAGGCTGTTCTCCCGACTTGTAATGGCACAGATTGCAAATGTAGTTAGCTAATCACATTGTTTCTTCAATCATGCCCATTTCCTGAATTGTAGTGTTTTATTTTAGGATGAAATAGCTTCTTCATTATTAGCTGCTTACCATTTTCTCAAAGTTATCACTTGCTGTAACCCACTTTCCAAACCTATGTCCCCGAAACTCTTCTACTTTTCAGGATGGTCCATAGGCTTTTTTTTTTTTTTTAAACCCTTACTTTATAAATTTTTATCTGCTTTATCATCTTCTAGATAGTTTCCTTGTGTGTTTTCTGTGCCATCTCTCTGGAGCTCTCAGCTCTTAGTGTTAATTATCCACCTCCAAATATCACTGTTGTATGTGTCTCATCTCTTCCTCTTGTTCTTAGATTCTTTTTTTCTCCTATTTTTCTAGTATTAACTAAGAATAGTTGTTTCCAATACTTCTTCCTTCTCCAAATAGCAACTTTCTAGTTCCTTTATTTCATATAGTTTGCAGGAACTGTTTTGCTTGATGTCTGCATGAGTGTCACATTTACTACATTTCATAGTGTTAATTCCATATTTTCTTGATTTGTTATAGTATTTTGAGCAGATAGATTTTCACACATCTAAGATACCAGAATCCTCTGGATTAATTAAGACTAACGAGCATCCAGTATATTTGGTAGCTCAAGACAGACCAGTCCAAAAGCACTGTGTAGAGATACTGTATCAATTTTGCTTCAGTGACCAAGCTCCCAGCAGATCTTCCCTAGGAAAACTGATTATGAAATAAATCACCCAAACAAGCAGCTTCGGAACAGTTTAACTGTTATGAACATTGAATGAATGACTCATTCTGTCTAGTAAGATAGCTTATTCTGATGCAATCAATAAAGCAGTTGTGTATTTCAGTGACAGCCAGGAGGATTCACTAGCTGCTCTCTACTCTGCTAAATGACATCTTTCATTTCACAAGAACTAACAAACTGACGCAATATTCACAGGAGCCACTTCAGTGGCAATGTCAGAATTGCAGGAGTATTCCCAGCTCCCGGATTGGGGTGCACACCACCACCCTGTCCTACTGCCACATCAGGGAGGAATGCTGGGGGCTTATCAAACCCTGCACCTTACCCCACATACTTGGTGATTTCCAGGAGAAAGGACTTTTGGTAGGGATCCAGCTCCTGTCTGGCCTAGCACCCACTGGTATGCTGTGTAAAACTTGTATCCTGTAGTTCCATTGTGAATTTGTTCACAGACCAGGACAACCACTGAATTAAACCCCAAATAATCTGCCAAATCAATATTAAAATAAAATAAAACAAAACAAAATAAAATAGAATTAAATTTTTAGAAGAAAACTGGGTGACCATAACTGCAGCATGTGAATGGAGAGATAGGTAGTTGACCTGTCTTACCACTTTTGTTTTAAGAGCCACAAGTACTATGGGACCGTAGTTGTGAACTGCTCTAAAAATACCACCTGTAGATGTTGTGGTTTAACCCCAGCCAGCAACTAAGCACCACGCAGCCCCTCACCCACTCCCCCCCACCCAGTGGGATGGGGGAGAAAACCAGGAAAAGAAGTAAAACTTGTGGTTTGAGGTAAGAACGGTTTAATAGAACAGAAAAGAGGAAACAAATAATGATAATAACACTAATAAAATGACAATAGTAATAATAAGAGGATTAGAATATATAAGTGATGCACAATGCAATTGCTCACCACCCACGGATCGATACCCAGTTAGTCCCCAACTAGCGATCCCCCCCCAGCCCCACTCCCCCCAGTTTCTATACTGGCCATGACGTCCCATGGTCTGGAATACCCCTTTGGCCAGTTTGGGTC
>JANZLQ010000007.1:6809565-6834225 GCA_026212715.1 Elanus axillaris
TGTGTCCCCTCCCAACTCCTTGTGCCCCTCCAGCCTTCTCGCTGGCTGGGCAGGAGAAGCTGAAAAAGCCTTGACTTTAGATTAAACATGACTTCGCAACAACTGAAAACATCAGTGTGTTATCAACGTTCTTCTCCTACTGAACTCAAAACATAGCACTGAACCAGCTACTAGGAAGACAACTCTATCCCAGCTGAAACCAGGACAGTGGACCATCGTAAATTTTCAGGACAAGAGTCAATGTCAAATATGAGCCCAAGACAACCATTTACTTCCACACATTGCAGCATCAGGTGGAAAATATTCTGAGTAAATGCAGTTCTTTGCTGACCTGCTAAACGTGAAAACTCAGATTGCCCTGACAGTTAATTGTGCTCACAGATTAGTGGATACCATTTTCAGGATTTACTTGCACAGGCTTGATCCCATGTTACTTATGAAGACGACAAACACTGCATTGGTTTTGCTGAAGGATGAGGAGAGGAGTATGGAATTGCAGCCTAGAGTCCCAGATTGCTTCCTCTGTAGTTACGGAAACAAACTGGATAAAAATAAAAGAGAAAATATTAAATGTAAGAAGGAAGTGTTTCAGTCTTTGAAGTAGCACTTCTACCTTCTCTTTTCTTGTTTCTGTAATCTTTTCCTGCTTAGCATGCTATGTTACAAAATTACAGGTGGGGACTTTGAAGATTTCTTTACGTCTTTTAATGACTCATACTCTTTTAAGTTGCACTAGCTATCCAGATAAGGACGATTACAACACATTTGGTCCTTAGTTGCATCCAATTATCTGTGAATGCCCCAATATTTTCTAATCCTTAGCATTTTATGAGCGAAGAGTATATAAATTGTTTTATTTGATTCTAAACAGTTCGTGATTCCCAGTCAACTAATCTCCCTCTTTTTCCAATAGCTACTACTTCCTTAGCTATCAACTACCTGATTTTTTTTAACAAGAGGCTAATTCTTGAGTACTTTAAGTTTTGAATTAGCATAGGGATTTATCACGAGTTTTACAAAAATGGCAACCAAAAGAGTAGCTACAAGTAGTATTTTCTTTTCTTAAACAGAGCAAGTTAATGGAACATTACTGTATCTCGTCCCAATTCTGGACACTCAGCTTGCAATTGTAACTCTGTTCATAACACTATTGTCTAAGCTTTAAAACTAAGATTCCCTTTACAAGGTTCTTGTGCCATCTGCTTGTGTTCAGGAATTATTTTTGCCTGCTATCTGTCAGTTCTTCCTTTGCCTCCTTGGTATCTTAACATTTCATTAGTTGCTACAGTATTAACAGGAGAAACTCAGCTTTGGCATCACTTGCAGTTCTTTTAAGCTTAAAAAAAAAAGTGTCAGTTTTTACTTACATTGCTAGAAATCAGAGAGTTTTTTCTGATGGGACACATCCCTTTCCCTTCAGCCCAGATTATCTTGACCCTCTCTGTCATAATTGTATTTTACCACCCAAATTCAACAAGACACAAACAGCTCATCCATGCTTTCCACTATTAGTCCTTAAAATGCAAAGTTGCAGGTATGGCTAGGAATGAAACAAATGTCACACATGTTTGTGGTTTTGCTCATAGCTTAGTCCCAAAAGAAGCAAGTCTTGACAAAAGCCTGTAATAATTCTTTCTTTGTCAAGCTATGCAAATTTTATTTGGGGTACAGAGCACCCATGCTTAAAGCTGCTGTTTTCCCACCTTTCAGTGGGTTCAGTATGTTGTTGTGCTTCTCCCATTCTGAAGACTGGTATCATGACATATAGTCTCTGTGTAGGTATGAATCTGCTTAAGAGCAAGAGGCAAAGCAGGCTTGGATGAAGAGTAAAGAACTAATAACTAACCTAATAAAACTAATAATCATATGAAAACACTCATGTAAAAGAGTTAGTGACATGAGTAGTTATTCTGCAGATCTCATAATCCTGTGAGGCAAGACTATTTACAAGTTAATGGGATTGGTCTATAAGGTAGCTAATTGTCTGTTGAGATTTATAAAACAAGCCATGAAAGCATTTTTAAAGAAATGCAGAAATGATGGAAGAACTAGGACAATTGGCTTATTAGGAAGTCGAATTGGAGATCAGAAGTTAACTGGATGCATGCATGCATGTATGAAAGTATAGATATATTTATATATGGGTGTATATAGAGAGATTAAAGTAATTATGTTTATAGATTGCTTGCTCATCTCATTTCATTTTAAACTTCAGTCTGTCAAGGTTGTCCTTCTTTCAGTGCTTTTGTAAAATGTAACATTCTGATGTTAAATCATACAACTGCCAAGCCTTTCTTATTCTCACAAAACTCTTAGCGACTGGAATGAATGTTGGGGACTGATTTGCACTGTTTACCATCTGCAGAAGCTATGTAAATATGCAAGAAATTAAAGGGAGATTTATGGCACCATTATTATGGTCTAACAGCGATATTTCAGTAATGCTTCCTTCTAAGTCTTACCTTTGCTAATTTTCATGCTTGCCGTGGTTTTTGTTTCATTTACATCACAGCTAAAGATGTCTAGCATGCTTTCAAGACCTAAATATACTTAAATTCAAAGTAACCTAAAGCATGTAAAAAAGCAGATAAAAAGTATGTTTCTTATGATAGTGAGATAATTGATACAATCATTTCTATGTTATATGATGATTTAACATAGATGTGCGGATTGCAAGCAGGTTTCTCTAGGGTATGAAATTATGTGACCAATTTGTACAAAACTATTTCTCCTTTAGCATTATGATCACGGTTACTGATGAAACACAAAATGACTAGTTGTTTTCTGAAATTATGCCCAAAATCATGAATGAGCCTAAATCAGGATTTTAAACGCAAATGCCCCCAATAAAGTTCTCAATTTGGGATATTCTCCCCAGATCTTACTCTTTGGAGTTTCCATGTGTGTCACCGAAGGACATGGAGCCATTGAAATTCAAGTTTTAGGTAGGTAATTCTTTGTGCTGGCGCATGTATTGATTGCCTTTTATCTACCTGTATATGCATCTGTACAGCATCACTGTCAGTGCCTTTCACCCCAAGAGAACACAGAGGTGTCTTACTAGCGCAACATGTGATAGCAGTGTAAGCTTTGAGAGAGTTTCTTCTGTGGCTTTAAGTTACAAATTTGGAAGGGGCATTCCGTTTTTCATGCTTCCTGCTCACTATGCATAAAGTTCTGCTCAGGAAGCTGACAGAAATGCTGTTTCATCCTGGGACATGATGTTGCCTGTCTTCATGGCTCACTTCGTCCTCTGTCAGGCAACTGCTTGTAGGATGGGTGCATGTGTCCCCTGAATTTTGTCTCCTGCTCTAGTAGGGCCTTAACACTTCCTGCAATGAAAGGCTGAGATCCACAGTTATTCCAAGTTACCCAGCCTGCGGTCTTTCACAGGACAGCCAGAGAACTGCTGGCAGTCCCTTCAGCTAAGGCTGAACCACTTAGATGTTTTTAATTCTCTGAACTGAAAAGTGCTGTAGGTCTTCTCCATACCAGCGAGAAGCCTAATACTTTTCTTTTAAACAACTTCTTACAAACTTTGCTCTTCTATTTACTAGAGAAAGAGCCTCCTATCGGTGGTAATGACAGAGGTAAATGACAGGTTCAGAATTTGTAAGGCAAGCCCAGGCTTATGAACATAGCAAAAGGCTGCTGGCAGCCTTTTATTTTCAAAGGTTTTGCCTCCTATGCAGCTTTGTGACTCACAGGGTTGTCCTGTCTTTGGCAGAGGAGAAAATCTATTGTTTTGCTTACTGCCATTAAGGCATCAATACTTACCTTATTGGCAACTTTTGTAATCTGTTCCTACCACTGTAGGCCATTCCTGTGCTCAGGTGCCATCCTTCTAATCCAGGAAAACGAGACTGTTACAGAGTCAGGTATAATACCTGACTTTTGACCCAGTATAATTGTTCTTTCTTGGTGTACTTTCTTTTTCCTTTTTTCCTACTTGGGAATTCTAGAGACCCTTTAATCGGGGTGCTCCATGTTCTCTTGAACAACAACAACACTTCTATTTGGCTCTTAAGATTCCTGTTTCCTTTCAAAGTTGTGTATGGTTTCCCTTTTCCCACTTACCTTCTCCTCATTTTTTATATATTTTGTATTAAGAAAAAGACAGCAGAAGAAAAACGCTGTTCAAAATAGAGAGTTTATGCTTCTGATGTCAGAATGCTTTGCCAGATGAAGGCCTTTAGAGATTAATTGTCTCTTTGTCCATTACAGTTGGATAAAGTGATTTGAGAGTGACTAAAGGCATAGTCTAGTAAGAAAGCAATTTCTTTCCACATAATTTTCTATGGCATTTGTGGTTTGTGTCTTTGTTCCCCTGCTCTCCGTGACTACCATTTTTCCCTCTGAATTTTTAAGTGTCTGCAGGGGACAATCACAAACCAACGACAAAACCAGATTATTTACCAGTAACTTGAGTTCTCCTACCCAATCATTTTATCCACAGAACCATTCCAGCTCCCCTCTCCCCAATTTTCCTATACAGAAACAGATTTTTACAGTCAGTTTGGAATGAAGTAGGAGGGTGTAGCAGTGACTCACACATCTGCTGGAGGTAAAATGGCATTCAATGCATGCGCTAGTGCAATTTGTACTTACCTGAAATTTGACAACTTCAACAGCTCTTTGATGTCTGACATGGCATTCTCATAAATTTCTCTAAAGACCATGAATCTGTGGAAGACATTCCCCCCCAGAAAAGGAAATTCAGTTACTGGTAAGTAATAGAGTTTTATTAAAGATGTCAAGCCATAAGGATTCCTGCTCATCCCCAATAACCTGTAATAACCATGCCATTTACTTATTTAGTGTACCAAATTGATAATTATTATAGAAGTATTTTACACTGACTATAAATGAACTAAACATTCCAGAATCTTTTCATAACCTTTATTATATGAAAATTTCAAATACACTTGGCAGAATCTTGAAGGCAAAGAGTTTTCCAAGAGCATGAGATGATACTAAATTTGCTAGACTTAAGATGTAATATGTTTTTATCTCCCTGGAAAATCTGCAATTTTTATGGCTCTGATTCCACAGATATAAAAACTCCAACTGATTTCAGTTGCTCAGAATCAATTCCTTAAAAACTCCCACCAAAAAAATCCCAAAACCCAACCAAAAAAACCACCCCAACCAAATTCCCCTATAGGGCTTGACCCAAAGCTAAATGAAGTAATATAATTCTCTTGAATTCACTGGGCTTTGGATCTTTGTCTTTTGAGTCAGTACCATTTAAACATAGTTAAAGTACTTAGAAACAAAGGAAAAAAAGATGCTTAGGAAAATTACTAAACAACATCTGGTGTGTTCGTGTCTGCTTCATTCTATTCAACTGTGAAACAATGTTTTTCTTCTTTGCTATGTTGTAGGTAAAATGTGTAAGAGAAAATATCGTTACAAATACTCCTTTAAAACAATCATGTTTCTGCCTAACCATCAAAGCATCTTTCTATTTGCAGACATCTAGGAGCAATAACTTTCTTACTTGTAAATACTATAAACTTTCATCCTGTGCAAGATATTATCAGAATGGCTTCTAAGGACTTTTCTTAAACCTTCCATTTTTTTTGTCTTTATTAAACTTTCTTTTTTCTCAAGCTCCTCATAATCTACATTGTGACTTCCTGTGTTTATAAAACTTTTCATGTTTATTTCAGTGCCAGTTTATATTCATTCTAATTTTAATTTTCCAGTTTTGATCTTTAAGGGAAAACAGTATATAGGAACAAGCTCTCAGATAAATATTTCACTAATGTAGTTTTGTTTGATTTCAGTCAGCTAGTCTCAGTGAGCTCAGAATCAAACCCAGCATGTATTAGGAACCTGCTAACCACAAAATTATCAGTAGCTGCATAATTCACTATACCCTATGACAAGATCAGGAGGGAATATTTCTGGGAATACATCCCATTGCCAGGGGCAGGGGGAATTATGAGTCCATATCTCAAGTCTGGACCAGATCCTAGTGTAGAAGAGTAGAGGAGACAGGCATTTTAATGCTGCTTAGCCTAGAAGATGCTTTGTGTAAAAAATGGGGGTTTTTTTTGTTTAAAGAATAGTACTACAAACAGAAATGCTAACTCACTGTTGTACTTTCTTTTTATGTAGATACCCTGCAGTCACAGCTTATCAATATGGGTGTTATTCCTACCTTAGTGAAATTGTTGGGTATTCATTGCCAAAATGCAGCTCTGACAGAGATGTGCCTTGTTGCATTTGGCAATTTAGCAGAACTTGGTAAGTCCACAATATTAATCTCAAATTTACATCCAGTTTTCGTGAAGTTAAATCTTAAGACTAACAAAAACTTTGCACTGATGCTTGTTCCATTCTTTTCGGTACATTCAAAATTTAAAGTAAGCAATTTTTGCTTGTTGTCCCTTGAATCTATATATGTCTTTTTTTTTTCCCTTCAGTAACTGAAATTTATTTGGGTGCTTAGTACAACCTTATGTTTTATGTTAGCGTTCTTCAATGCAACTAAGCACATTTTAAATCATCTAAATAGTATTTCCTGAGCATTGCTACTTACTGTTAATTATTTATTAATAATATAAATAAGGTATCCAGGTGTAGCTCCACAAAGTTATATCGGGCTTAAATTTGGCTCATGGAAATCACTGAACGAAACAGACAGGCACAGTTCATGAATCTGCCTATACAATATTCTTTCAGGTGTAGAGTAGTCTAACTACTTGTATGTATAAATCATAAATAATTCTAAACTGTAAATGTTATTTTTAGCAAGTTTAGTTACAACTTCATTTAATTTGAAGGTTGTGGTCCTGCTTTGATCTTATGTCTTTGCAAGTGAGTTAGTTTTCATTGGAATTCCACCAAGTGTAAACCAACAGGTTGTTAAGGACCTATGTTTTATTATCACTTGTGTTTTACATTGCTGTTCTTCTTTTGCTAACCTATTCTGTGAAATTTTAGTTTTATGAGTTTTTTTGTACTGGAGTACAATAATATAGCAGTTGTGATATCATCCTGTATTTCTAAGAAGATTCAGCAGTTCAAAATATGAAAAATGTATCTGTGAGTTTGTACTGTTTGGTGGCCTGAATTTATTCAAAGCTCTCCTAAGTTCATGGATTTCAAGGCCAGAAAGAATATCACGTTATCTAGTGTTGTCTGATCACACGCGTAATACCTTTGCTTATAGCATACAGGTCTACTTAACAAATCAACAACAGAAAGAGGATCAAAATAGCACTAACGAAATGAATAGATCAGAGATCTTCAAGACGGGCACCGTGTATTGTGTGCAGAAAATATAATACAAGTCATATACTGGAAATTATAGTGCTAAAATGTAACTAAAACTAGAAGGATATTAAATATAATAAATGGTATCTTCACTGAGAACTACATTTCCTTTCCCTCTTTGGAAAGATCCAGCTCTGTCCAGCTGAGTAATACGAACCATGGGAAAGAAGCTGAACAGCAGCTGCTTCCCTTCCTGTTCCCATAGCTGAAAAGATGCTCGTTCTTTAAGACTGGCACAAAATTAATTTAGCTTGTAATACTTTAATCTCCCTTAAGCAATAGCTTAGTCAATCACATCGTAACTAATATTTTATTTTTGCCTTGTAACTTCAGGGAATTTTATTGTGAGGCTGTCATTTTTCATCACTTAAGGGACAACTGCATTGCACAGATCCCTTGAGAAATATTATATGAAACTCTTGTTCTGTGTCAAAGCAGGGCAAAAGCCCAATAAAGAGAGTGATGGTTCTGCTTTTAAAAATACTGGAGAGATCAAAAATCCACTTATAATATGCTATGCAGTCATGCATATTGAGAGAAAACAATAATAAGATGTGGATAAAAGGGTCTAGGTCTGCACTTCATGGTTTTCCCCATTCCTTGGAGTCAATTCTATATTAAAATAACCCCTAACCATCCATTAGAGCAGCAGAAAAGGTGCTGGAAGGTTTTCTAACTACAGATGGCCCTCAGGAGGTGGCAACTGGAGAATGCAGAACACCAGCCCTACCACCTGCATCCCCTGTAATACTGCCAGTGAGAAGGAATAAGATACAGGCAATGGAATAAGAGATGCTTTTGTGAATCTACATTTGAAGAACTGTTATCTGCTGGCTAACCTCCTGGTAGCAAGCTAGCCCATCTGTAAAGCTGCTTTATGCTATCTGTGCAGTATGAAATGGCCCTGCAACAGCCACACACAGATTTCAGAGGAAATGTCACCATCATCATGAAACCATGTAAATATTAAAGCATTCTGTACAACTCTTCATCTCTCCCACAGAAAATACAGTATATTATCTGCTAGTCTTCTTGTTAAGCTAAGGGGAATCAAAGACAATATATATTTTTGTAATGTTACTGTTTCTATAGCTACCTTTACATTCTGTTGGGCAGAAACAGCCCCAAGAGCCTTGATCATAAGTTTATACGTTTTAACAGACTTAATCCTAATTAATTCAGGTCAGTACATTTATCTTAAAGTGTTAGACATTTTTCATTTAGTGACAAGCACGAGTCTATTGTTCTTGTCTGTGAAGAGCACCATTTACTGAGTAAACCTGGTAATAAAGAGAAAAAAATAGTCTTACCTTTTGGTGTGGTTTGTTTACTTGATACTGAATTTTTCCTTTTGTTTCACAGAGTCCAGTAAAGAGCAGTTTGCCTACACAAACATTGCTGAAGAGCTTGTGAAACTGTTCAAGAAGCAAATAGAGCATGATAAAAAAGAGATGATTTTTGAAGTTTTGGCTCCCCTGGCGGAAAATGGTGAGAATTCTTTTCCTTACGCTATTTTTTATTCATTCCCTTACATGTATTTTGGTATATTGGTGTCTTTTACAGGGACTAAATGTGGAGTAACTGGCTGCCTTATTCAGAAGCCACCATGGCTAATCCTTGTGATGATAGATTCATATAAAATGAATAGGTCTTGTCTGAGCATATGACAGGAGCCAACAAACTGTTGATGCCAATTCCACCTCTGATTCACTCTGTATATAATTATATTTTATTTCACTGTACCTGCAGTGGGAATATCAAAAGCTGCTTTTTAGACAGCTTGACAACATTTGTCTGCAAAACACTGGCTCAAGCATTCATAGTCCATTACAGCACCAGAACATCAGTCATTACATCATTTCCTAGGATCGCAGAACCACTGCCAGCTCCATTTCCTATGGATTTTTTTTTGCAAGGGGCATGTTAATTGCAGAGCTAAGAGCTGGTCACTCTCCCACTACTATTCATTGAGACATCATACGCATTTAATTTGGGCATTTGGTGGCATGTATTATGGTAGCCCCAGGAGACTTGAGTTTCATTCACTGCTCAAGCCAGAGCTTTAAGTGATGGAAGTGATGTGTGCCCAATCACCCCAACAGGATGTTCCTCCCAAAGGAATGCTGGGCGGTTTGTTTTATCTACCATCTGCCCTTAAAGGAAATGAAGAAATGAGTTAACAGGTGGAGCTGGACTGAAGTGGGAAGCAGTTCTGAGTATGGAAGACATCACAGTATTTCATGACTCCATAGGCTTGTTTTAATCACCTCAGCATTAAAGCTTATTTGAACGGAATAAATTATTAGATAGAATTGTAGGTTCTAAAGATTTAGGTTTTATCCTACTCTGTTGTACACATACACTCTATCTGTGTCTGTTTTACGTAGTATAAATCAAGATAAATTTTTACTTCAATTTTAAAAGTTACTTTGTCTTTTATTTTAAGTGGCAGTGGAAAACGGGATTCCTTTTTTCAGTTCTAAAAATTCACATTTTGCCAAAATATATTCATTTATTATATAATAGCTAGCAGGTTGCTCTAAGATAGTTCCATTCTTGGAGACTTACAGAACTGGGTCACACCTTTTGCGAGTTTGACATATTTCAGTTCAAATGCTTAATTTTTCATAGACTGTGTTTTATAGTCGCAATAAAATTTGATAAGTTTACTGCCGCTGAACATAACTCAGGCATTTGCATGTTATGAGATAGTCAGCTGAACTCTTCCACTGTGGATTCAAGGCATACTTAAATGAGTTCACTGTGCTGGTTCCGTTTAGGTGCTTTTGATTGTAGGTAATTAGCAATAGGTCAGGAGGCAAAAACATCTAAATGAAGTATTTGCAGAGTCTGGATTTTGGTGGTTGGGGTTTTTTGAGTTTGTTTTGTTTTGTTGTTTAAGCACACTGGTGTAGCAATTTATATTTCAAATCACAGAACATCTGCAACTTGGTATTCTGTAACTAAGGGAACTCTGTTTTTAAAAGTACCTCAGTGCAAAAGTGCCTATTTAAAAAAATCCCAGCTGGATATTTTGCATTCCCTAACAGTTCAAGACAAGACCAGCCACTCTTAGAGAAACAATGAATTTCACTCAGGCAAAAAGCCTAGTGACAACAGGAAATTGAGAGTCAGACACATCCTTCACCAGAGGTAGAACACTTTTCCTCACCCAAGTGTTGCTTGTATACTAGATGAAAAAAAATATTTCCAAAGCTTTGGCCTTTAAAAATATTTTAACTTGGGTTAAACTCCTTGTTAAAACACCATTTCATGCAGAAAGCTAAGAGAAATCCATTTGTTTGCAAATTTCTACAGAGATTTGTGACTGTGCTTTCTAAAATCGGCATGCAAAAACTACCAGAATCACTATCACATAACAAAACAACATAACACAGCATCGGACAACCTGCCATTTCCACTTAACAGAAAGGGAGTTTGGGCATGTAAAGGAGATTCCCAACTCCAGGTTCCCAAGGAAAAATCTGATAAAGACTGTTGCAGAAACAACAGAAAAAATAGTGCTCCCAAGTCCTATGTCACCACCTGAAAAACGTGTTTATCACATACTTTGTTGAGCCTTGGTTGGAATAACTGAGTTTGCCTCATCAGTTTCCAGTTTTATTTCAATCACAAATTTCTCTCCCAACCCAGCCTTTGGATTTGGCCTTACTGGAGTCCTTCTGTGGCCCTTTTCAACGAATGGCAGAAATCTTGGCTCAGCTAAAAGAAATGGGTGATTACTTCCTCTGAGATTCCATCAAAAAGTTCTGTATTTTACATTTGCGTGTCTCAGTGAAGTCAGTAGCTCTTCGGTATGTGAAATGGAATAAGAAACCCTAAGTTTGTTCTGCAGTACAGTCCAAAGTCTTTGGAAAGCCCAAACATGGCACAATCCTTATGAGTCTGCTGCATGACAACTGAGATGCCAGAAATTTGCTGTAGAGAAATATCCACATTTTTGAGAAGTGAAGAGCAGCTCCATAGAGCTTCAGGGTATAGTTGTGCTCTAAAGGCAGTCCAGAGCTGGGAGAGTGCTTGGTAGATGAATAGTAACAGAAGTTGGCCCGGAGAATTTAAAATAGAGAAGTTGCAGTTTTATCTACACAAGCTGTCAGTGAAACCATTGACATTACTACTTGTCACAGTCTGTCCTGCATGTATGTACAATAGATCTATTTAAAGTCGTGATTGACTCCTGTTATCCATGCTATTCTTCAGATGTCATTAAACTGCAGCTGGTTGAAGCAGGCTTGGTGGAGTGCTTACTTGAGATCGTCCAGAAGACTGTGGACAGTGACAAAGAGGATGATATTGCAGAGCTTAAAACAGCTTCTGATCTTATGGTTTTATTATTGCTTGGAGGTAAGTTCTGTCTATCGCTATCTTCTGCAGAGCAACAGCGGATACTTGTAATGCCATTTGGCTGCTGAATTTTACTGATCTTCTAAATAACCTAGAGGACCTGCTACCTGCCAGTTAACATTTAATGGGTCAGACTTTGCCTCTCATCCCATTGCAGGACTAGACTAATTGTAGTGAAGCCAGCAGAGCTTCACAACTATAAAGAGAAGAATTTTCCCTAACAAACACTTCTTTGGCTTGCTGACTGTCTATGCTTTTTACCCCAGATGAATCCATGCAAAAGTTATTTGAAGGAGGAAAAGGCAGTGTGTTCCAAAGAGTACTTTCATGGATTCCTTCCAATAGCCATCAGCTACAGCTTGCAGGAGCACTGGCTATTGCAAATTTTGCCAGAAACGGTAAGAGTATGCCATAATAGCTTATATAAATTGGTCTGTGCCCTTCTATTATGCTCTGTCTGTACAGCTGCAAACAAAAACAGCGTGTCGTGGTAAAGCTCATGTTGAACTATGCAGCAACATCAGCAGTTTTATACTTTACAATCCTGAAGCGTGTTAAGCCTATTTTAAAAATACTGTTTCATGTTTGTAGAGACATATAGGGGATTTCTGTCTTCTTCAGTGTTTCTTATGTCACTCTTCTAAATTTGTCATGAGCACTGCAACTCCCATTGATGACGGTGGTCAAATTCTCAATAACGAAATCTAGAAAGGAGCAGGGAAATAACCCTTGTATTCTTAAAAAGCTCTTGTAAAAATCTCAGTAATAATCTTCCATTCACAAGTGACTTGTCTCATCTCACACAGATGGAAACTGCATCCATATGGTGGATAATGGCATAGTTCAAAAGCTGATGGATCTGCTAGACAGACATGTGGAGGATGGAAATGTAACTGTGCAGCACGCTGCACTGAGTGCTCTCAGAAACCTGGCAATTCCTGGTAAGCCTCATTTTGCATTGCTAATTACCCAAAGGTGAAATTCTCTTCTCCCACTGCACCCTGCCAGGGGATGAGGGTGGGAGAACCGACTGACAATCCTAGCGGCAGGTCAGACTGCTGCTTTTCATTCAGGCCGATCACTGCTTTTATGTTTCTTGCACAGCAGTGGTGACAAGCAGTTTTAAACACATCACAGGCCTATTCACCATCCTTTGCTGCTTTGATCCTCCAGTATTATCCCCCACCAAGGAAAGGGCAGCTCTGTAACAGGCAGGGAGCCGAGGAGGCCTAGGATGTGATTTTTCAATCCTTCAGCATTGCTTTTGTTTGTTTTTTTTGTTTCTTTTGGGATTTCTCTCTCTCAGCTGAGGGCCCCCACCAGGGAGCAGTGCCCACTTTGTTGAAACATTGCATCTTACTGTAACTTCCTGAGGCTTTAACAATTCCCAGCTTAGAGCTGGAGGTAGACTGTTAGAATAGACAGCCTACTGCAATTAGTAACTGTTCATAGGCAATGAACCGAATGCTAATTTTCTAATTTTTAATAACTTAACTTTTATGAGTTTTGATTATCCAAGCATAAAAGGCAGAGCACATACACATAAAAAACAAAGCAAGTCTCTAATACTTGTGTATACTTTCTTGTATCAAGCCAAAAATAAGTCTTTCATCCTTTTAACCTTATTTTACTATTTTCAGTTTTGACAAACAATAACCTTCTAAAAACGATCATGCATACATAACTAAACCCATGCACCTTTAGTGGTATGCCATTTGCTTACCTTTCTCAGGGGATTAATTCTACTAACATCCATCAGTCAGCAAGCTTCCCTGCAGCCTACACTCAAGGATGTCTTGCCAGAGACCTACAAAAGATTTCACGTATATTGTTATAGAGAAATGAGCAAGTGATAACTGGCTTCAGTGATGAACTGCTTGTTAAACACTACTTTGGATATGAAATAAGTACTTTTTTCTAAGTACAATATTGGACCAAGTTTGCACCTTACATATATTTCAGAGCACTCCATGAAAGTGGAGAACATAGACTAGTAGAGGGGATGAAAGAGAGTTGGGGGGGCAATACAAGGACTACAGGCTCCAGACGTGAGGCCACAGTGTTGTTTATGTAAGTATTGGAACTGGGTAGGAGGTTATTCTGCTAATTAGATGCTTTAGTTCCTTTGCCTACATGAAATAGAAGAGTGGTTTTGGGAATCAGAAAAGTTTCCTCATATTTTGGGGTGCAAGTACTAGTCTGGGCTTCTATGTGATGCATTTTGTGGAAGACACATTTCCTAGACCAAGGGGGAGAAGTCTAGCCTTCAGTTTACGTTCAGGCTGAACACTGAAAATTAGATGTGCATGCTAGGAAAAAGCACTTAATTTCACACCAGTGTCTTAGCAACCATGACAGTTTTCCACAACGCAGTATTGTCAGCACACGCTCATGTTCCTGAAGTCTGTGTTCACAAACTATTTTTCAAACTGTGTCTGAAAGTTTGCTTCAAGACCATCTTGGAAATAAACTGCATCTTCCAGCAATGTTCTTGAGATCATCCCTGTTCTTTATTCATGCAGTTGTAAATAAGGCTAAGATGCTATCAGCTGGTGTTGCAGAAGCTGTATTGAAATTTCTCAGATCGGAGATGCCCCCTGTTCAATTCAAGCTGCTGGGAACGTTAAGAATGCTAATAGATGCACAAGGTAAAAATAAACTGTTCTCTATGTTAAGTAATTCTCTTTGGTTCAGTCTGTGATATGCTGCCAAGCTTCTTACAAGAGAGAAGTAGAGGGGCGTTTAAAATGTTATCCCTGAAGTCTTGGAATAAATCTAATATATATGCAAAGGGAAAGGAATGTGGGTTGATTTTTTTTCAGAACTCTGAAATTGACTATGAGGGACCCTCAGAATAGGTGTCAAATGCTTATTTACTTTCATACTTCAGAACTCTCCTACACTGTCACATTAGGAGTGTGTATTGAGGCGTGTTTTAAGCTACCACTCCTGTTTTGCTGTTCACTTACTGCATTTCCTGGCTGTACCTAGCTCCTTGGAACAGACTAATGCATTTGTTAACTGATAAATTGCAATTTCAAAATGAACAAGCACCTTTTAGTTTAACAGCTTGTTCCAGGATGACAATTTATAAGATCAGAAGTCTGCTAAAAACCAACAGAAGTTAATGAGATAAATTAGCCAAATACTTATTTTTGACCCAGTCTTGCAGATCTTTTGAAAAGATCCATTCTAATTCCAGCAAAGCTATTAGATGTGAAATGGAAATTAATTGAAGAAACTTATGTGACTTATAGTCTATAAAGCCTAATCCAACTGACACAGTGCTCCCTTCTGGCAGCATTCCCTCCTGGTTTTAAATTTCTGAGCTACTCACTTGGGGGTGTGACATCACCTGTATTTTCCCTACTCTTAAACAATGCACAAGCCTCATTAACTGGGCTGATAAGTTGTTTTCAAAGAGTGGATTATGAATGTTTTTCTGAATTTTGTTTTCATTTTCACTGGCTTTACTTGTTTCCATGCAGTCTAGACTTCTCCCACCATTAGTGCAAGCTAGTGAAGTTCTACCTAACAAACTCCTCCTAGTTAGTAACTTTCAGCTTATTTTTCTAGCACTTGCTTTAAAAAGTGACAACTTTTTTGTTGTGTTGTTGGGTCCGGCATCACGTAGCAGAAGCAGCTGAACAGCTGGGCAAAAATGTAAAACTGGTGGAACGATTGGTGGAGTGGTGTGAAGCCAAGGATCATGCAGGTGTGATGGGAGAGTCCAACAGACTACTTTCTGCACTTATACGACACAGCAAATCAAAAGTAAGTTAGCGGTGAACAAGGTCAGCTTATAAGAACTAAGAGCTACCTCTGCACTTGGTATTGGTAGCCAAGCCCTCTGGTACATGATCCTTCTAGAGAGCCAGGCTGGTTAATTCACCTTACATCTCCTCAGCCTCTGGGACCTGCCAGTCAGACACAAGCGACAGGTTTAAATGCTTACTGGAACTATGTAGTTTTTTAAAAAAAATACACAAAGCAAAACAATTTCAGTGGCAGGCCAGTTGAAGGAACAGTGTTAGGATTCATGTGGCTACGTCTTGACTATTTTTATTTGTATTGTATCCTGTGGAAGTTCAGCATGCCATATTTTCTACGTCTTAATGATGCTATATATGAAGGATCATTGCACTCAATTGTTATGATCTTGCTCTATATTTATATAAAACTGAGATCCAGAAAGAGTCTGTCCGCCTACTCTTCATGTAGCATACTTCAGCATTTTAAGATTCTAACAAATCATTAGAAATGATCATTTATTCCAAATTCTAACAAAAGCTTGTGCATACACGGCAAAAGGTATGACATAAGAGAAACTATGGGAAAGATGAGTTCTGTCCCTTACATCACCTTTGCATCAACAAATACTTTTACATAAGCAGTCCAAGTCCACCATCCTTGCTCAGGAAAGTATTAGGCAAAACATAGCCTTAGAAAGGACAAAAGCATCTCCTCTGGAAAAAACCTATTTCAGGCTCAGACTTCATTTAGCATGTTCACTGATATGAACACAGGCTGCATGACTAAGCTTAAATAGCAAGTGTGATTCGGAGAACTCAGACTTTAATAGTGACCTCTTCGTTCATGTATGGCATTTGCAAAGTGAAAAACACGTTGTTGACGTTATCTATACTGACCCTCTCCAAAACCAAATCAACAGGCCTTAGAGATCTAAATCTCTGCTCATGTCTAATATTACTGTCTCTAATACCCATTCTCCATTTTACGTTCCACCTCTAAAACTGATCAGGTTTCATTTGTTCTGAGTTCTCATTTTTTCCTACACCCACACCCCCGAACTCCCCAGGTTGCACACATAGATGGCATACACTGCCACAGATGCGAGTTTTTATCGATACTCTCTACAGGAAAACACAATTCAATACTGTTGATGGCATCAAGCAGACATTAATACAGAAGTGAACGATTATCACAGACGAACTTAGAGGAAACTTGACTGAGAGTGTTTTTTTAATGCTTTTACTGCCCTCTAGGTTTGAATACAAGTACAAACGTATGTTTCTTTACAGCACATCAGATTTGAATTTGGTTCTTAATTTTAAAGGATTTGGGGTAATATTTACAAAAGCAACAGTAGTTTAGAAACTCATTATGTCTCATTCTAAAAAATGGAGTAGGTACTTGTGAGTTAAGCCACAGTAGCACTGAACCTGGCTGCTATCATCTCTTCTATCGATTTGGTACTGCCTTGTAGAGGGGTGATGCTCACCTACAAAATAAAAAACCTTGATGTCAAAGATGCTGATTGATTCCTAAGGGTTATATATCCAAAATTCCACACCAATTCAGATAGAAATTAGCAGTTTCCAGATTATTCCATGAAGTCTCAAAATTACTTTGGAGTTCTACCAGAAAATCACAAATAATAAAACACATCGTTACAAGCAAGGAAAAATATAAAAATACTTACACGCTTGCATACATTGTGTCATTCAGGAAAAAACAAGTGTTAAATGTGAAATTCTTGAGTTGTGCCGCTAGCATCTTCAGTATGCTTTTCTAAAAATATTTCCGTTTTCAAGGATTATGATCATATTGTGTCTGTTTCCTTGCATAAAGAATGTCACTGCATAGCCTGGGCAAGCACTGGGAACATAAATCATTCTAAACACACGTATCAGTTAAGGAGTTTTGGCCTGTGGCTGGAGTTAAAGGGATGTGTGCCTTAAATGGAAATTCAACTCATTGATTAAAAATTTGAATCAGATTCTTATTTCAAGAAATAACTACGATTTCAAAACTTTGTGCACCCACAGAACAAATAAAAAATAATAAAAGCCAAACCCTATTTCAATGAACAGTTTAGTTTCCCTTTGGCATGCCAAGTTACCCGATTTTTAGGCAAACATTTTGCAAGTATTTTTGGGACATATAATAGTGAAATCGATAGGTGCAGACTCACTTTTTTGATGATAATTAACAAGTAATTAAAGACCTGCAGACACAAGGAATCTTTATTCATCCTTTATCACATATGAAAGTTTGATAAAATTTTGCACTTGGAAACAGAATCCCAGCTGCTTATTTTTAAACTGCTTTAAAGCCATTTAACCCAGTCAGCATTTTCATTTCCTAAATACTAGACAACAGTTCATTTTACTTGCTGGCTTTAGAACAGAAACCAACACGTTGGTATCCCATAACTATCCTTTCCTAACCTGCTTTGTATTTGAAGGACAATTCCACAATAAATCACGAGAATGCTGCTCATTTTCCTGCCCATTTCTAAAAATCTTTTTTCAAGTCACCATTTCTATTACGCAGGAAGGTATAATATTTGTGATCTCTGAACATTTTGGAGAAATGGAAAATTCATGGGGACAGATGAAGAATTTGGTAACTTTATTACAACTATGTTCTTGTGTCTCCTTATCCCAAATAAATGGTTTGTTGGGTGCTTTTGATAAGCTGCTCTACACAACACAACATAAAGGGAAAACTAATCATCTCTGAACACCAGCTGAGTTCAAACATAGCAAAGAGTGGACTCATCGTTAGGCAACTGATGGCATGCCATGAGAACTTGAGTTACACAGTATAACCTGGAAAAGAGTTAGTTACCTGTGTCTTAACTTAGTCATGTGGTTAACTGCCTTGGTTTAACAGGTTGTATCTTACAATTGCAGAGGAATAGCAGATGTTTTATAGGCCCGCATGCATGTACATTTACATATGAGGTGATTTTATGTGCATAAAGCCAACGGGTATCCTTACCCAAACATAACATAGCATCCATGACAATTTTGTTATTTTAATACAGTTTGTATGCAATGCAGAATTTTTTCATTTCTATGTTATTTATTTTAGGATGTAATTAGGACCATTGTACAGAGTGGTGGCATCAAGCATTTAGTAACCATGGCAACCAGTGAACACGTAATAATGCAAAATGAAGCTCTCGTTGCACTGGCATTAATAGCAGCTTTAGAGTTAGGTGAGTACCCCAGCGGTTAACTCTACCTGTTCTCTTTACAGTCTGTACCTAAGAGAATTCACAGAGGGAGAGTTGTACGAGTTTCTTTTGCAATGTAGAACTGCCTCCTCCTTCCACCTGCCTTTCAGTAGCATGGAAATACATGACAGTTCATGTAGACATAGGCAGGCAGTAAAGTTATACAGAAAACTGGAGTTTGCTGGTAATACAGTGTCTGCTCCATCATTCTGGTAGGTCATCACATGATCTAGGAAAAGCCCTTCAACCTAAGTTTCAGATTTGGGGTAAAAATCAGAAGGCTAACAGTTAAGAAAATTGTACTTTAGAGTGGAGACTATGTGACCCGAGCACATTCCTACACTGGAATTGTTAATCCCCTTTTGAGAAGCCATATCAAAGTAAAGCTTTTACTTACCTAATTAGTGAGAGCTAGAGAATACACACAGAGGTGAATAATACCCCCAAAACGTCTTTAGTATTAAGTTCCACAGAAATAGGTCCAAGAGTTACCATACGAAGACAGAGCTTACATGTCTTGACCTGCCTTGGTAGTACCTCAGCTTACCAAACAAAAAGGTAAATGCCCAGCAGAACTTTTGTTTATCCTATTTGCTTGCTTATTAACTAAGATAAAGAACTATGTAAACAACATTACATATTGTTGCTCTTCATTTCATCTCTTGCCATTCCATACTACAGGAATGCTATGTTCAACTTCCAAATCACTGCCAATGCAGCAGGGAATTGTTTTAATTAAAAGTGTTCCTATCGACATCAATAGTCTAACCCTTCTTTGTCTTGTCTTCAGACACTTAAGCCTGAATTCAGCATATGAAGTTTCTTAGAAAACTAGAGGAAATAACTCCCACTGATCTTGAAAAGTTATGCACAGCCTTTATCATGGACCCTGAGCTCCCTCTACCATGGAATCAAGAATTACACTATCTATCTTTGAGCAATTTTTTTCCAAAATATGAGTAAATTATTGCCAAAAGCAAATGCAGGCAATGGAAGTCTTGAAAGCTGAAATATTGCAGCTGTTGGCCTAAATAGCTAGAAAGCCTGGTGGCTTTTCCGTCAGCTTACTGCACATTTAAGATTGGATTTTATCATTAAACTGTGATTGTCCTTTCAAGCAGTTACGCTGTTTTACATTTTTATAGCAAGAGCTGTGATTCCTATCATCATGCCATGTAATATGTGCTTCAGTTTTATGCCAATGAGTTATGTACCACAGCACCACTTTCACTACAGTGAGAGATCCATATTTCAATAAATGGCTAATGCACAGAAGCATCAAATCAAGCAGGACTTCCAGATTTACAGATTTTCACTTGTATTTCAGTCACTGCTGAAAAGGATCTTGAAAATGCTCAGCTTGTTCAGATTCTACATAGACTGCTCTCAGACGACAGGAGTGCTCCAGAAATAAAATACAACTCCATGGTGCTGATCTGTGCCCTTATAGGATCTGGTGAGTATTGAGGAGAATACTCTTGCTTTCCTAAGAGGCTTATGTACTTAAAATTAGTTCTGTCTTTTAGCCTGAACGTAAAAGCATTTGCAGACACACTCTGAGACTGGTCCTCTGTTCTCAATGAATGTGCACAGAAGGGTTCAATTTACTATGACACTTGAGTTACAATGTCTATTTATAATGTCAAGAAAAAGGCTGTTAACTCAGTTTTGGACATGAACTGCAGAAATTGGACTTTGGCTTCTGCAGGACGCAGATAGCTCCATCTTCAACTGACAGGAGAGAAACGAAAGGTATTTAAAACTGCACAGTATCAGCCACTCTTTGCAAATATGCAGATAGCAAAGACTATTTTTACCTTTAGCTGCAAGTTCCCCATAACTGATGGCTTTTTTTAATTGGTTAATTTAGTCAAGTAAAATTCAATGGAATTTTGCAATGAGCCTCCTCACTTGTAGTTTTAAGTTCCTACAAGAATGGTAGGAAATAAAGATACAGGTAATATTTGCAGGGGCACACATGCACCCAAATGAGTACTTAGTACAGCACGTAGGCTATAAACCTGCTTTAGGAGGGATCCTCATGCTTGCCTCACTAGGAAGAGTCCTCAACATGCTTAGCCCACCAGGCACAACTGTTCATTGTTGCTTTGAAAGACGAGCAGGACATGCTCTAACACATGTCATTACTGGACACTGTAAACTCTAATCTTTCTGCGCTAACCCTCTGCTAAAGGTCAAGACTGTTTTGAGGATGGTGTAGCAGGCTATGTTTTGATATTGCCCACACACAGGTGGGAAGTTGCAAACAAACAAAACCAAAGCAAAACAAAAAAGAGCAAGGTATCACGGGGAAATTTGATTTCCAGCTGAGCTTTCAAGAAGTGGCTATGTTTCTTTCATTCAGTTCTTCAAGAACAATTTACTCTGTGGAAGGAGAACAAATTTAATTGCATAAAGGTTTCAGAAATTTACAGACAAACCAAGATGACAAAGGACTGGATTAAGTACACAAAGGTGGAAACTCAAGAGCCTGTCTGCACACAACTTGCCATGTGTGAAACATCTGAAGGTTCTCCAGAGACGAGTTTACAGCAATTCAACTGAATTGATTAAAAGTCATCTTAGCTATGCATGTGCTGTCTCTAAACAAGTTGCTTTTTGTTTTTTCTTAAACAGAGTTCACCATGCCTACTGTAAGCATAACTCTGGTGACCTCTACATCCATACGAGGGAATGCTGTATTACTGCCATCTTAAAAGGGACACATACTTGTTTTTAGAGCAGTATATACATCTCAGTGTACAAAGACTGTGCTCAAAATATGCTAACAGGCCTCAGCCTCACAACCTTCCTGAGCCATTTGGTGCTTGGGATTATCCATCCATTTTAGAGCAGAAACTTTTCTGCAGAGGTTCCCCCTCAGCCTCACTGTGACAGTCTTGTGTGTATTCCCACTGCTTCCAACTAAAATAATCATCCTTAGAAATTCTACCTGACACTTGGATCTTCCCTTCCCTGAGTCTTGTCACCTTCAAGACTGACAGAGTTAAAGCCAAATACATCTCTCCATTCCACCAGAATAAGGAGCAGTCTCAGGGTTGGGGTTTTTTGGGGGGTTATCCAACTGGCAGAGTTCAGTTTGCCACCACACTATAAGCTTTGCCAAGACACGAGGCATCTTAGCCGGCTGCCAGGGAACAGACAGCACATCATTGCAATATGCAGCTGTAAAGTTAAGGCCCAGCACTTGGCTGACCCAGTGTTCAGCCCTGCTTCCCGATTAACAGACCTGGGTAAAAGTAGTGAGTACACCAAAGTAACAGCTGAGCAACCCTGGTATTAACTTTTTTTAAACTACTGTAACCGAGGAGGGGGGAGGATCAAAGAGCCAAGTCTGCTCTTTACATGTGAAAATACTAAAATATATCTCTCCCAGCTTTGTTGCCTCTTAACTCATTTTCGCTAGTCTCCACACAGTGAGCATGTGTATTTACATGTTTCCTTATTCTACTGTAAACAGACCCGTGTAGCCATTTTAAAGTAATTGACCCCAGTATAGTTCCATAAAGACTAGAAATGGTTGTACTGGTTTAATTACCGGTAAGATTAATCTTCCAGTGACTGCTCATGTTACTATCCTTTGTTACAGGGTATCTGGCATCCCATTTAACTTGATATTGCCAGCAGCTGGGTGTTAAGCAGTAAATCAATACATATTTAGATGTGATTTTTGCCATCTGGAAGTTGCTCTTGCAACTGAGTCAATGGATGGAAACAGGGAAAAATGAGGACAATGGAAAATGGAAACATGTAACAAAGAATCAGCAAAACCAGAGCATTCATTGTTAGCCCAGTCACTTCTGTGTGTGAGTGTCTCCAGGCTCACAGGAACCTAGATGTTAAGCAGAACTATTCAGCCACTGTAAAGCCCAGTAAATTCCTGAAATTCAGTTCAGTAACACCTGCTTAAACATGATGGTATCTCAGATGGAGGAAGAGAGCAGAAAGTGCTTACACAGCATAACTACCCCAACAGCTTCACAGACATCGCTCTGTATGTACAGGTTCCCACATGTGCAGCAGTGTGAGAGTTCGAGCTCTTACATGGCAGGGGTTAAACTGCAAGAAAACTGAAAACTTGAACAAGAAAGTAGGTAGGAAGGGAAACAAATGTTAAAAGTTTTCTATTTGAAAAAAAGTAGTAAATGTGCATAGCATACAGCATAGCTATCTGGACCAGATGGTTGGGATTTCTCCTGGGAAGCTTGGGGATTAGGCCCCCAGCAGCACCTGGGAAGCAAAAATATATGTAGGTATTTGTTGCTGAGTGGGAGTTCACTAGAGTGGCCTGAACATGGCATGAAACAAACCCAACTGCTTCGGATCTCAACTGTGAGATGTCTAGCGTACTGGGCTTTGAGAAAACTCATTAATTTTTTTTTTTTTAAAATGCTCTATTTTATGGGTTGTTCCCAACCTCTCCTTATTAATACAAAGTACAGTGCAATCCAGGATCAGATCATAAAACAGTCTCCCAGTTTCGAGTAAAACATTAAGCTGTATATATATGCACAAGCATTGGGCAATGCACCATGTGTTGTATTTGCATTTACTTCACAGCTGAACTGTAAATGGACAGTGAACAGTGACCAAGTGGTGACACATCCATTAAAGAACAATCTCACCCACTTCACATCCACACACAAGCAACCAGAGCTGATTTGGTACAAACAATGCAGGGAATGAACCTTTCAAGGCAAGCTCATTTGGTCAGGCTAGTTTAAGGAACAAAGCAGAAAAATACTAAGCATCTGCTTTGGAGGGTAATCCAGGTGGATTTTCTTAACTGCTATACAGCAGGTCTGTCATTCATCTCTACCTGAAATCCATGGAGTCTGTGACATGCCCCAGGCCCTGGAGATTTTTTTTTTTTCCATCCTCAAAATCAATTCGAAAAAGTAAATAGATTACAAGTACACACACGTTTGTGTGCTTCTGTGTGTACACGGTTCAGCAGAAAAGTTTCTTACACGGGCCAGGCTTTTCTGTTCTTTTGCCTGTCTCATACAAAGCAGCGTTTCTTTTACTATTTCTTTTTCCAGAACCTCTTCAAAAGGAAGTGCAGAGCATGGCGTTTCTAGAAGTTGTATCGAAACTCCGCAGCCATGAGAACAAAACTGTTGCCCAGCAGGCCTCGCTAACAGAGCAGAGACTTGCTGTAGAAAGCTGAGGAAGGTCTTGTTTCCAATGCATCCCATCACAGAGTTCACCTTTGTCCTCCGTCCTGCTGCCGCTCCTGCTATGTTTTCCACTGTATCACTCGTGCATGTGTGTAATGTTCCCACACAAATTGATGAACTGCTGTAGGTACCCATCCAAAAAGGTTTCTACAAATTCATAGGTGGTGTTAACATGAACCTGTCTCCACCCGTAACTGTTCTACTTGTATTCTTGTTGCTTGGGCCACATAGTAGAATGTGCATGTTGTAGTCCTATGATGACGTAGAGGTGGTACTACACAATGACTCTTTCCTCACGCCCCCTAACTGCATAACAATGTACTACTAAATTAGGGACAATACAAAATGCAGCAAGTCCAGACTAGTGTGCTGACTGTAGGATTAAGAAGTAAATCTAGCTCCATTTTTGGTGCTTTGGAGATTCAGGTTTGAATGCAATGTACTGCTGCTCATTCACTGGTCTTGCCTATTAATGTCAAACTTGTGGTACCTAGAGGTAACAAATAAAAATTTCAGTGCTCTCACTTTATCCTGTGGTTTGTCCTTTTTTGTGATCACACACAGAAGCCGCAACTGCACCACCGTGCACTGGTGAGGAGCCCTTTTCGTTCCTGGCTCTGGCCCCGACACAATCACTGCCTTTCAGCTGAGTGAATACAAAGGAAACTATTCTAACCACTTTCACTGTGTATGCTCACACAGAAGCACTGTGTGGTTTAACAGTCATGCGGTTGAACAGGAATAGACTATGCATTCCTTATCCCATAAAGCCATGTGGGTATGAGTGCTCTCAGGCTTGCTTGAGATTGGGCTTTTGTTTGTTGG
>JANZLQ010000007.1:6838947-6882562 GCA_026212715.1 Elanus axillaris
ACACCCCACCCCTCAACCCCCCCCCCCCCCAATCAATATAGTTTAATTTGTCATTGTTAGCATATTGTATGTATTCCATAAATATATGGAGAAAATAAAGGAAATAAACAGTATCTGCTTCATTATTGTGGACAATTTGCAGGTGTAGACCATGCAGGGGAGCTGAAATCATTTGTATGCTGTTAACAACCACTCTCTGTAAACAATTAACCATACAAATGTAAACTGCTGCAAATTTCCACTGAGACTTGGAGAGGGCTCCAAGGCTGAACCCACCCTTGCTGAAGGAGCATGACAAAACATTAGGTTTGTGATTTAGAGGGAGTGGTTTTGAAAAGACCTTGTAAATTTAGATTTTTGCTTTGCCCAGCTACATAAGAAGTTCTGCAAATTAAGAACTGGGTTACAAGACGTTCATGTAAATATAACTCAGTTTAATCTTACAGCTGTGCTCTCTTCTGTCCCTCCTTTTTGGGGGTGACAGCGGTGAAGACGGTATTTGTGGAATACTGTTCTGTATTAGCAATTAATGGCTGAGGCAGAACCGAGAACTGCCATCACAATTCCCTCAGGACTGTAAATCCTTAGAAAGTTAATTTAGAAGTTCAGTTGCTTTACATGGGCTGAGGTACATTTTCCTTAGCATGTTCCTGGTGCTTTACACTCTTCCACTGAAATTAAAGTGGAGGTTCTTTTTTGTTCATGGGGAAGCCCAGAACAGACAACGCATTTGTGGATCTGGTTCCATTCTTGCAGCTGTTTGAATTCAGCAGATTGAAATGAGCCATTGCTGCAACCAAAGCAAAATACCATGTTTTAATCCTGGTACCCCTGGTGTATAGTAGTTTTATGTTAGTTGAAATGCAATTTACTAGTGCTAGTATGCAGAAAAGTCATGTTCGGTCTTTGGACAAAGGCAGTAATGAATCGTGAACTGGAAAGCACCAAAAATGAAGTCATTTAGACAGCACTGATTACAAAAGTATACTTACTCATAATTAACACAAAACCCATATCCCCTGCTGGGTACCAAGGCAAGTGATACCTGTAGTATGAGGTAATGGAGAACAGCCCTAGGTGGTCAAGTAGGTTGTAAAGGTTTATATTAAGAAAACATACACCTACAGGTACTACTGGTGGGCTGCCTTGTATATTCTAAGTGCTTTGCACATCTTCGATCTGATGCAGTCAAAAAGATTTCATGATGCCTATCTAAGAGCTGAAAAGGGCTAAGCATTGTGCTAGCCAAAAGGAATTTTTCAGAAAGCCAGGAATATGCTCTGGCCTGAAGCCACTGCTTGTTACCAAGGGCTAGACATGCTCTACTGTATTTTTGCTAAGGCTGAGTGCCATGAGATCAGCGTAGTAAGCTGGTACAGAGTGCTGGAGGAATGTTCTTGCTACCCGGTCATTTTTCTATTATTTGTTTGTCACGAACTGGATATAAAGGGTTCCAAATGTTCAGGTGGAAGCTGAAGCATGCATCAAAGGAATTCCCATACATTAAGGCCACATCCAGCAGCCTTTTTCCAAGAGACACTCTGGAGTCACGACGCTCACCCTAGCTCCTGAGTATCAGCAATGAATGCAGAGCAGCTGGAGCCTAAGGGTCATGGCATTTCATCAACCTCAGAGGGACCATGAGAAATCAAGAAGTAACACAGAAATGCCACGACCAAGAGATCCAACTTAGCCCAGTGACCTAGAGATGACAAAACCTTTTAGGGATGTGCTGAAAAAGACCACTACCAATACCCACTGTTTTAAAGGATACAGGAAATGGTGCTTACAGGCAGGACAACTGTCACTTTATGATTCAGAGTGTGGTACAGGTATGGAAAGGAGGTGGTTGAATAATTCAGGGATGAAGAAAGTAAGGAGCTTGGGGCACATGGGAGGGGCGCCTGATGCAGGTGATGTGTGGTCAGCTGAAGGAATTAAAGACTGAAGGAGAAGGCAGAAGGAAACAGATGTAGCCCTTTACCCTTTCACACTAGAGTAAGTAGAATAAAGAGCTTGCCTTCTAATTGCCTCAGAGAAAAGTAGCACTTCTGAGTTCTGGATGTGGCTGTTACTTAGAAAACATTGGAATCTGCAGGTAGAACTTCTTTGTCCGGCAATGGTAAGTTTTGCGCTTGTTAAGAATTAATGATTTTGTGTGTGTTTTGTTTGTTTCTCTGTCTTAGCGTAGAAAATCTACGTACAGCAAATAAGCTAATTTAGTGGAGTTGAGTCTGAGGAGATTTCTATCAATTAGTGTTAATGGTTGGTGCTGTCAAAACTGTTTTTCCCAAAGCATGGGTGGAAGAAACACATGGGTGGAAGAAACGCATGGTTCCCATTGGGCTTTCTCCAAAGATTGGAAAACTTGATTTACAAGAACAGTTTTTGTGCATGTTAGAAGTTCAGTGGTTGTGGCTTTACTAACCTTTGTAGAGGATATGTGAGAAAGAGATATGGGCATACAATAAAATGAAAATGGAGAAAGTAAAAATCAGCCTGTATGTTACTGAGGGGTAACGGTAGCTCACAAACTACAACTACACATCCATTCATTATACCGTGCTGTAGAGGAAAGAGAAGGCAAATGGGGCACACAAACAGGAGCAGACTACAAGGTGTGTAATTCTTCATATTACTCAGTACCGCGAAGGTCTTGCTGTATTAGATCTTTATCTATTATCACGGCATCATGTTTCTTCCTGGGAAACCATCTCCCAGGGAAGGAGTTTCTGTTTTTATCTAGCCAGAGACAGTGAACGTCAGCCTCTCCAGGGCACATCATATACCAGCAGAACTGCCAAGTGAATTGTCACAGTACAGGAAATGGATGCTCACACCAGTGCTCTGGCTGACTGGGCGTGCTGTTGCAAACTCAGTCGTTTGCAGGCGAGGAGAGGGGCCTACAAAAAACTCATGTCTGCCTTAAAACTGATGTGCTGGGTTTTGTATTGTTTCCCCCTTGAATACACAGGAATACTTATGTAGTTTTTAGTGAGTTCTAGGGACTAGAAGTTGTGATAGAAGAATTATAAAACCTAAAAGACTCTTGAAATTACCTAAGAAAAGCTGCTGCATGAAAACAAGTCACAGGTGTGTGAATAGTTATCGTAACAGCTGGCCTTTCTGAAATTTGACCCCATCATTTGGGTTTGGTAATATTTAACAAATTTAAATATGTTCCAGGTAATTAGGGCGAGACTTCCCTACCTCTTCAGGTGATGCTTCAGTGGTTAAAGAATACTTTTGTACAAGTGCAGTCTTAGCTACAGCTGCAGGTGTGCTTATTCCTTTTCCTTCTGAACTCAGACTCTACAAGAAAAAAAGGCAAGTCACCTCGTTACAAAGAAACCCAGATGGACAAAAATGTGTCAGTTGTGGAAAACCACAGCTCAAAAGAGAGCCCCAGGAATACAAGGAAGATTGCTCAGCATGGGAGCAGAAGCTCTTAAGAAGGAATTTTCAAAACCACATCAACACTGAAGCTTAAGATACTTCTTTAAGTGCTGCAGTGCTCTATCTTTATGTAAATTGAAAGACACTGTGACATGCAAGAGTGAAATAGATGGGTTTCTATGAATTGTAGAAATGGAGGTGGAGGGAAATACTTTTCACATTTTTAGTATATTGATATTTGACTCTACTCTCTTGACACATTACTCTCTTCACCATTGATAAATGACAAATGCAGCCTAGAAATCATTTCTGTACTAATTCTGTATCTGTCTGGAGCCAGCAAAATTACAAACACATTAATTAAAACACATTTTCAATTTCTAAATCTTAATGGAATCCTTAATCCGCTTTGTATTGGAGTTATTCAATGTGCAGTTGAAAAGCCATACCAGATGTGACAGGAAGCAAACCAGCACGTGTAAGAATTGTGACGTGTTGTGGCATGGGGATTAGCTGGAAATCTAATGAGAAATCCACGCTTATTGATATATTTGTGGGTCTAGTGTCAATTTCTGTGCCTCAGAATCTTCACCGAATGTCCTCCTTGAACAAACTGAACTTGTCCTAATTAACTACAGCTACACTGTCCTAGAGCAGGTTAGTTTTAGCTGCAGTGAATCACTGTCAGCTTTCTGGATGGTGAATTAGTTAGTGGGGAATGGTCTTTATAATGACTGTTTGTGCTCCCTTAAACTAAGGGAGAAGGTGCTTAACTGCATCTGACAAATGATTCTTGCTCAAAATCACAAAATACATCTTGAATGAGATGTTTGTGAATACCTTGGGCTCACATAAACTCTTCTAAACCAATACATAACTTAAGGCGATTCAATGTTTATAAACGTTTCCATCATATCAAGACTGATGAGTCTTCCTTTTAAATTTTCAACCCAATGTCTCTGAATGTTTCATTCTGAGCATATTTCTGTGGTTCCGGCGAAGATTCCTGCTTCATGAACTACAGGAACAAAGAGTGTCAAGGCCAAGGAAACTGCCCTTATGAAATGCCTTATTATGCAAGGGCTCTTCTAATGATGCAAGGGTTATGCAAGGTCCTTGTTGAAGTGTAGAACATTGGGGGGTTTGTGTTCATGGACTGAAACTAAATATGTACTAGAAAATCATGCTGCTTTAGTGGCAGAGAACAGAAAAAATTCTCTCAGGAGCTTCCTGCAAGGAAGGGCATGATTTAAGTGGTAGGCTTTTCAAAAGACATCTCTAAAGTCAAAAGCTGTTTTAAAAATACCTGAAGACATGAAAAGAAGTATCTAAAAGCAGATCTGTTTGCAGCTCTTTGCAAGTGAAGAGGTACTTGATTTGTGGCTGATGCAAAGATCTTTTTTTTTTTTTTCTTTTTATAAGAGCTCGTTGCTAGTCATCTTATTTAGACTGAGCAGTTCCTTTGAACGTTCTCTTAATCTGTAATTATAATTGCTGAAGTGAAGTGTAAAATGAACCTGTAATTGAATAAGAGTATTAAAGTCTAGCTAAATGTCTTGCCACCTTTCATATTCTTTTATACATACTTTCCAAGAGCAAGAAACAGAAAAAACAAACCAATGGGCTCCCTGCCTGTATATTCTACTTATTGCAACTGTTTTGTGTAGGGAGCACTGCAGAACTTTGCCTTATGGTAGTCACCAGCAGACAAGGACAGATGCAGATTTATAAAGCTTTTATTTATTATTCATTTCTTTCAAGGTAATAGAATTGAAAAGTTTCTGGAAACGCATGTGGTTTAGCAAAACACTTAAGATTTATGAAATACTCATTCAATACCAAATGAAAAAAGGTAATGGGCAGCAGAAGTTACACAGAAGTATTCTTCATATTTTTCCCACTGGCAACCTAGACTGGAGAAACAAAAGCATTATTTTGTAAAATGGTAGCACACTAGCAGTACTTTGAATTTCTGTGTGCTATGTAATGGCAGATGGTAAACCACACATTACACAAAGCAAACGCCTGGTGGTTAAAGGGAAGCTAGATGCTTTTTTGAGTTGAAGGAGTTAAATGGGTGGAAGGGTGGGCAGCGAGGGGTAGACAGACAGGTGACCCGATATACATGCATTGTTGCTGTTACCTACCACGTGTTAAACACCAATTCCTAATGTGGCTCTGCTCTGGACTATTAGGTTTGCACCCTAGAAAAAGGAACACAAACAATTGTGAGAGAGAAACCAAGGGAGCAAAGTATGTAGTGCTTGAGCAGGAACTTTTATAAGCTTAAACTTGTGTCTGCATTCTGGTTTGGAGGATAATTCTAACGGTACTTCCTAAGCTTAGAATCTGTGCACTCCTATATGTTGGGTATTTTTCAATTTTGCAAAGGTAGAAAATGAACTTTTAGAGTGAATTAGAGAAAAATAATTCTTCCCTAAGTCTTCCTAAGACATCTACCCATGCAATGCTTTGGTTATAAACAGAAAAGGATTCAATCAACAAGCAGTTTAAGATATTAGTAATGCAGTTCTATGCTTCAAATGGTAGAGGTTGCTGTTGGAAACTGTCATTTATACTTCCTGTAAAAGCTTTTCACTTCCTCAGCAATGTGGCTACAGATAAACTTCTCTGGTTATTTCAGAGACAAGTGAATGTTGAATGAATGAATGTATTTGTGGTTGATGAGTGAAAAAAATGGAATGGTTGTTCATAGGACATAATCAGCTGGACTCCCCTGGCAATATATCTATATTTGCTAGGCACCTCTAGCAGTTGATCCAGATGCACTTTTTACTGGTAATCCTTCAGAGTTATGTAAGAATCTGTAGCACAAAAGGAAGTTTATGTAAGCTAGAGATGTAGTTCAAATTCTGCATATACTTATTTTTCAACTATGGCTTGTAGATATGCAACTCTTCCAGACAAGGCCCTGAAGAACCTTACCTAATCTAGGATTTAGCTGCGCTTTGAGCAAATGACTGGACTATATTACCTTCAGATAACCTTTCCGCATGAAATTGTTCAATGACTATAATCTGTGACTATTATCTGTATAGTCAAGATATATGTTATGCTGTGCAGGCAAATTTACTGTAAGGGCACACGGACAAGTAACCATAGCAGTTTGCACTTTTGTAGTGCATGGTTTCCTAGGGAGTTTCCACTTTGCTGTATATGTTTTTTGTATTTTTTTTTCTTAAAAAGAGATGGGAAATACCTCTTCGCCAAAGCATGTCTCAATATCTGATTGCTTGCAGCACTTGTCTACCATGGCAGTGAAACCATCAGCAATTGTCTTTATTTGTTCTTCTGTCATCTGGGGCTTGCGTTTAATGAGGTTGACAAGCAATCTGAAAACAAAGCCACAATACACAGTTAACGCTACCTGTTGTAATTTGATTTCCCAATTAAAAATACGCCATTCCATGCAGATACAGCTCACTTATGAGTTCTTTTTTTGTCATGCCTAGAGGAGTCTGTGCCTATTTGTGACTCCAAACCCCCAGTCCATCACAACCATCTGTTCACTTTTTGTTATCCCAGTTACAGGTGGGAAAATAACTCATTGCAATGATCTGTATGTTGTCTCAATTAAGTACATCTTAAGACTTGCACTGGCAGTGGACCTACATGAAACTGATCAGCTAACACATTGGTTTTATTTGAAGAAAATACCCTGTTTTGCCTCTTCCAAACTACATGATGTTATGTACCGACAAGCTCAGTACAAACACATAGTTCCGTCTGGTTTTCGCTCTGTCACTAGTGAAGTCCCAGTCACGTGACAGAATGGGGGGTTTGTAGCTCCCTTCTGCCCTCCACCCCCGCAAAGTGTTACGCTGCTTAAGTTCTTCTACAACGTATTTCTTTTAGCTTACTTCATATGCCCCAAATCCCGTTCAGCAGGAGAAGCAGTGCACAATTTTTCATCAAAGCTGAACATCTCGGGGTCAAATGCTGGAGGCACGTATTTGGTATCTACGCCCATGGCAGTGAAACATGGTCTCCTGTAAGCGTAGGAGTCGCTGCAGCACTGTGAAACATTTTCATTTATAGGTGTGGTCTCCTGTCTCCTGCACATATCCTGAATCACAATGCTCAGCTGAAAAGAGAAGAAAAGAAGAAACATAAGTTACACCTTCTACAATAACAGAAGAAATGTGTGCCGTTTGTGTCACAATAGCATAGCTAGAAGTGGAAGCTGTCATCTAAAGACCTGCTTGGAAATGGCATGGTCTTAAAATTTAAAATAAATATATATTCTTGAAGTTGAGCATTTCTTAATCTGCAAACAGTCTGTCCATTGGGTTACAATCAGCAAGTACTTTTTTTTTTTCTTAAGAGACTGTTCAGCTTTTCCAAATGCAAGCTGCCACAGACCCAGTCGACTTCTTACCTTTGCCTTCTGAGAGAGAGCAAAGTTTAGCTAAAATTTTCACAAGCTACCATCAGACAACTATTTAGGTTCTCATGTCCACTAAAAATGAACAGGCTTCAAATTCTGTTAAGTAGATGCTTAGCTTGGGGTTTATGAAAAATCATTGTGAGTTTACTATCTTGCCAGAATTCACCATTTTGAAAACAGAGGAAAACTCCACGAGGAGTAGAGAGAATAAACAAATGTACTCACATATCCCTCAGAACAAGGTAGACGTTTGTCTTCAGTAAGCTGGCAGCACTTCTTACCAACGTCTGTCATTTTCTTTCCAATTTCAAGCAAGGTATCGGTTGATACCTGAGGCATTTTCTTAGTGTAGCGGATCAGAAGTCTGAAAAAGTCATATCAAAATGACTGTTTGCTCACATTTGAAGAATGCTTTACTGAGCTAGATGACGAAAGTGAGTATAGAAGTGAAGACCAAATAAATCTGCCCAAAGCAGCCAGCATCACTATTGACACTAAAGAATACTTTTCAGAAAGTACTTACGCTTTAAGAAAGTCTGCCTCGCCATGGGTAGTGAGAAGCTCACAGTTGGTTTTTACAACATCCTGAGTTTCTTTGATATGTTTGTTCAAATCCTCTTGCTGCAATCAAGTATAAATTTATTAGTAACAATGGCAGAGGACATCTTGGTAACAGTCATACAAATACACCTTTTGACATCTTCTAAACATTATTAGCTACAAGATACCCATTTTGCAAGGCTGATCGCTTTCGTATAGCCTGGATGGCGTAGGGAGGACTTGATTCTCATGTGGGTCTTAAATTCTAACAGGAATTTCGTTAAAAAGGCAGCAAGATTTTTTTAAATTTAGTTTAAATTAATTACCCAGTGGACTTACTTTCTAGACAATAGGGGTTTTTTTTGTTTCTTTGTTTAAATTGCGCGAATATTTTTCAAGTATAGGATTATCGACCATGAGGGGAACATCTTTCTATACCTTGGCCAAAGCTGTCAGTGACTCAACTTGTGCTGTGACTTGTGTGCGATTCAGTTGAAGATTAGGTGACCTAAGTTTAGGCATCTCTATGTGAGCTGGCCAGGCAGGTTCCCATCACAATCCATGAGCAGCCCTACTCAGTATAGGCAGTGGAGCCTATAGCTAACCAGCTATTAATCATCTTCTTCAGGACAAGCAGAACCACTTCTGAGAGACAGAGGCATCAGGCAGTTGAGTGAGAGTAGTCTGAAATGACAGGCTTTCTGTCTGCTCTTCCATAGGACCGTCTCAACCTAATTGTTTCACAATAGGTACCAATCAAGCATTCTAGTTATCTGCAAAAAAAGCTTTGCACCTACAGCATTTCTGTAGCATTCAGCAGGGTTGTCTGTCTTGCAGCACTTCTCCAGGAGTGTTTCATATCCTTTAGTAATTCTCAGAATCAGCTGCGTGGAAAACTCAGGGTGTCTTCGTGAGTAATCATAAATAAACCTGTAAGACATACAAGCTGACAGAATTAGAGCTCCCGAATAACATGCTGCTTTCTTCATGCACAACACAGTAACTGACAACAGCAGTTCCTCAGATAAGATCAAGTAAGGTGGACAATGAGCTTGGAATGCTGTTTGCTTGTTTTAGTACAATTTTTTGGTCATTCTGTTTTCTGCCAACAGGGCAAATGTGAGAGGAACAAAATACTTCCCTAGGACAGAATACTTCTTAAGCAGTTAATGTAAGTGGGTATGCACAAAACCCTCAAATAAAAGGAAGGCACTGATACGCTCAGCTTTGATAAGTAGGACAATGCTGAACAGAAGCAGTCACAAACCAAGAATGAGAAATGAGGGGTTCAACTAGGGTTGATGCTACATTAGTTACATTGGACTTCCGTGTGATCATCTCTTTTCTCCATATGCACTCGAAACACCCAAGAGGACAGTTTTCCCAGCACTGCAGAAGGCCAAAGTCCAGAAAAGACAGAGGACTGTTTGCAGGAACATTCAAATGGAAGCACGCGTGCTGTTGGCACTACTTACTCTGACAAGAATGCATCTTGGTCTGCCCCAAAGCTTTTACACACTTCCTTATTTTCTATGTATTTTTCAACTAGGGAAGGAAGATTATCAGGTTTGTCATCAAAATCTGCTTCAATAACACACTGGCTTCGTTCCACAAGTGGCTTCTGACAGCAGTCTTTGATTTTACTTGAGAAAATGTCTTGTTTAGAGCACATATAGGATATAAGCTCTGCCTATAAAATGAAAACATATTATCAGACAAGCTATGAAATAATAGTTTAAAGATAAATTCATCTCCTCTCTCTTTTCCAGACTCCTCTCTTTTTCAGTCAGGTCACCTATTTACTTAGCACTTTCCTAAAGAAATGCTGTCTCCATACAAAGATAAATAATCAGAGGGACAGGCATGTCCTGTGCATGTTGAGCACGATGTTCCCAGGCACAGGGGAGAATGTGGTTCCCTCCCTGATCTTAGAAACTTTGAGAAAACAAACTCTGGAAAGCCAAGGAAAGTCACGGAGTGTTCTGTCACAAGGATGCCTGACTAATTTTGTCAGTCCTGTCAGATGCCCAGCTCTGATAGAGAAAAACCATGAAAAATGCCAGAGCTTCATAAAGCCAGCACTGGACACCAGCTGGTTTAAAAAGTGTGTCTAAATTCCAGCCAGACAGGCAATATCTAAATCATGTCACTATTGCACATTTTTGCTAATCCTCCCCTGCAAGCTGTTGTCTAGAGTTCATTGGCACTACAGGAAAGCTGGATTAACGGCAGTGTGCACAACAGGACAGCAAAAAAACTGTGGCCTTTTTGCCTCTGCTTTCTTTTGCTTTGTTTATGATTGAAGTGAGTAAATACCATCAAACAATCTCCCTGATAAATGTTTTGATTTCAACCAAACACACATGCTATACTGTGAGTAACAAACAGCTCCTTGCCCTCATGATCATAAAGAGCTTGACCTGGAAACTGGTCCAAAACCTAGTTCCAGTAGCAGTCAGCTGAGCTGGCCATGAGTTTTTCAGTGGCTGAGGAACCTTCCAGCAGTGCCGAGTTCCCTGGACTTTGAATGAATAGGCGCGCAAATTATTGTCTTCCTAAACATTTTTCATGTATGTAAACATTTTTGAAAAATATTTAGCTTACCCTGTCATCCATGCACTCTACCATGTCCCCTTCACAGCACTCTTTGTAGACACCCTTAAGATCTTGTAGAATTTTTAAAATTTCTGAATATGGAGCCATGGGATACTTCTGGCTCAGGAGAACAAGTTTACTAGGTGGAAAAGAAGAAAAATACACTTGTTTTAAAGCTCCGTATTAAACAGAAACCTTGCAAATCACTAACATTTACGATACTGTAGATCAGCACTGTTTCAAGTAAATATTCATTCATTCTTCTCATCTAATTTCTGCATTCATTCTTCTCATCTAATTTCTGGTGGCTAGGAAAAAAGAGCATTGATACCTCCACCAGTAACCCAGTTAGTTGTTTCTGTCTCTTTTAAAAGAGCACTAAGTTTGTGATTGTTCTGTTCTATCTGAGCTGTCCATGTAAGAATCACACCCTAGAATCCCCCATTGCTCTTGAGTAACTGTAAAGCATCTCTAGATTATTTAGTGTGGACATATATAGTCCTAATTAAACCTTTAATTCAAAGCTGACTAGGTCTAGTAAAGTGATCCTAGTCAACGTTAGTGTATTAGACTAGCCACAGAATGAAAGCAGTTCTCTGTGTTTAGGCGGGTGACCTACTTACTAATTGCAAAAGTCTTTCTTAATCTTAAAAAGGCACTTTTGACAACAACTGTGATTCTGCCAAATTTGACTCTATGACTGCTTCCAGGTTCAAACTAGCAACTTACTTTGCTGATTACCACCGTGCCTATCGCTAAAAGCTGTAGGTATAGGAACAGGTCACAGCTTTGGCAAAAAAGTCGATTAAACACACTGGAATCTCTGGTTCTGAGTGACACTAGCTCAGTTAACTCCGCATCTCCTGGATTTGTTTTAGAGATGGTTTCATTTCTCTGTGACTCTCATGGCTGATCTTTTTACTAGTACTTACTATCAGCCTGGAATACACAGGTTCCCCTTTGTGTCCAGTCTTTATGCAGAAACCTGATCAGAATTAAATTCTACATTTAAACAAATAGCCTAAGAAATGGCAGTCGGCCTAGTGCTGAAAGATTGACCCACTGATCTCTATTCTGTTGGACGATGGTCCTCAGCCAAAAGCATGCTAAGAAGTACCATGAGTTTTCAAATGCAGTATGTAGAAGTGAATTATATATGATGATGTTTTCCTCCTGAGTAGTTTCAGGTTTAGGTTAACAAGCCTACTTTTTGTAAAACAAAACAAACGATTGGAACTTACTCTGCTTTGAAAGTTCTCTCGCCAAACTGCTGGAGGATTCCACAAAAATACTCCTGCTTCACACTTACTTTCTTGGCTTTTTCTTTTATGGCAGTTGCCTATAGTAACAGGATGCACATTGTCACATTAAACTGATTACATCTAATGGACTGAGAAAAAAGCAGATCTGAAAATCCCACTTCAGAAACATAGCAGGTTCTGGTCCAGTTGTCCCTGATGAAAAGCCAAGCCAGCTGAGAATTCCTTAGGCGGTCCTAACCAGTTCGCAATCAGCATTTAACTTCTAGTCTATACACTATACCTTATGGCACAGTGCAGTTCTTCTGCAGGCATGCTGCTGTTCACCAAATACTTCAATTTCACTGAAACCCTGTGGCTTCAAAGGAGGGTAAGCTGTCTTTCAAAACACCGCAGTGATTATGCAGAAGTCACTGGGACTGAGTCTGAGACAAAGGGAAAGTTTGACTCATGCCATTTTCAAGGTTAACATGAAATTTTGGCTATGGTTCTCTAAGCACCAAAGCTATGTGGAAGTCATCTGCTATTGCATATACACAATTGCTATTGTGTTAGCGTCACAGTGCTGACACATGATTACTCTTGACCTTTCTCTGCAAGTTCTTCATACAAAGATTTGCATAAACAGGAAGATTCTACCCGTTCTCACTCTTTCTCCTCCATTTGCTTGGGCAATGAATAGGGGAAGAAGAGGGGAGACCTCTCATACACCTACATGTTGGATGTGGCGATGGCATGTTAGGCTGCCAAGCGAGATTTGTCTTTCCCTAGCGTCTCTTTGGTAGTGTGCCTTCTCGCTACAGTTTACCCCAGATGAAAAATCCCAAGTGCTACACATTATTTGGATTCTGCACATCTGTGCAAAACTCATAGCTGCTTGATAACATGTTAGCAAAGGGACAAAAAGACAAGCTTAATTATCTGCAGTTTGATTCTTTTGTTATTTCACTTAAAAAAAATCAAAATACAAATTTTTCAAACATCTTAGTTTCTATGAAGCCATATACAAATGTTTACTGAAAACCATCATGGGAAAGCACAATTTTGGAATCATAAACCGTAATTTAACATTAGCCTCTTAAAATCCCTTTTCACTTTAAAGAGAATTACTGCTAAAATCAGAGAGCTACCTTATGAAGCAGACCAGCTGCTTAGTTTTCATGCATACTGAAATATTTTATATACCTTTTCATCCAAGCAAGCATTGACATCGCTGTCTTTGCAACAGCTTTGAAGTGCATGCTCATAATCAGCAGCCAGACTGAGGATCGTTGGGGCATACAAGAAGGGGTTTCTTCTTGCAACAGCATAGATGAAACTATAAGGAAAAGGAAAACATAAGTTGCATATTCCAATGACAACAACAAATGGCCTTACATCTCTTAGCTTCTATAACTTTTATTTCTCATTTAGCCATGTAATCTACTTTCCTAACATAATGCCTACTGATGGTAAATGCTCTGCTAAATCTCACTGTTGCCAAAGCAGGACTCAATAACAATGACAGAAGGATCAACTCTTTATATTGTCAGCTATTTAGTTTGTTGCACATATGCTTTTTTAAAATGCTTTGTCAAATACTTGAAAATTCTGATTTTGAGTGTGAAAAATGCCATTTCACCAACACTCTACTGCCAATTTTTATTCTTTTTACTGTTCTCTTTCTTAATCCTTTCTAATTACAACAGGGGTAGTGGGAAGCTGGAGCAATTATTAAATCAATACTGGAAACACTGGTTTTTCAGGTTTTTTTGGAAGAAAAAAAAAGTCCCCCAAGATTTATAAAATGTGATCCCTTAAAGCCCATTTTTTAATGGAAAAACCTGCTCTGGCATGGAATGAAAGAAAAGTGATCAGAGCTTTGGATATTTAATGATTGAGCAACTATTTTATACATGCAGATATGAGGTTCAATACTTGCAGATTTTTCAAATGTCCTGCATGTCCACACACCCTGTATAGCTTGGGGACCCCTCTTCTGCACAACTAAATACTTAAGCAGTACAAATGGCCATTTTTCTTACTGTCCCAGTAATGACACCCGGTTGTCCTGGTACTCCGTGCATATCACATCAGCAGCTGGTCTTTGGTATGGCTGAACGAAGTCTGGTTGGGGAACTTTAAATGACAGGAAACAGTAATTTCTTTCAGGATCAGCTTTACTACAGCAGTCAGCCATTGCACCATATGAGTCGCGGAGCTTTTCTACTTGGCAGATTTCGTCCAGGAAAATGGAGGGCTATAAGGGAGATGCTGAGGGTCAGAATTATTGTTTATAGGAAGTGTAATGTACATTCTACTTATCTGTAAAAGAAAACCCAGACTGAAAAGTAAATACGTTTTTACTGGATAAGATTTAGACCATAAATCAGAAGAATCCATTGTTTTTAACACAATTTCATAAAGTTTTAAGTGGTCTGGTATCACAACTGTTACAATGCTTTATTGGAAAAAAAATAATTTTAATTAGAATTAAAATACTCTGAGCAAGACAGTGATCTCCTTCTACTTATAATCCGACTAGACTGAATTTTCAGACTAATTGAAGCAGGATTTGATGTTCTGCTTGATGATCAGGTTGGGAAACCTTTGGAGAGAACTATTGTAGTTGTGTCATTTTGTCTGAAAGTTAGACCTCTCGAGAACACAAGGGCATAACTTTCTGAAGGGCTGGGCTGAACCTGTGAGACATCCTGGGAGCTTACCTGCAAACTTCTTTTGTTACCTGATCTTAGAGGATTTTTTTTTTTAAAACTTCTTAAACTAAGTACCTTAAATTAGCACACAACACGAGTTCTTTGTTTCAGCACTGAAATCTGAGCATTGGCTGATGACAACAGCAACACCTGAAAGGATCAGGTATGAATCCTCAACGAGGATGATTCTGCTGCATGGAATTAGGAGAAAAACAATACCAAGGGATTCACAGCCTACCAGTGATTTTGTGCACTCGGGAGCATCCTCATTGGCCACACACTTCTGTGCCAGATCAACAACATCCTTCACCAGCTTAGACAGTCCATCATAAGAACATCTCTGGAGATACTGGGCAAATGTGATCATGGCACTGAAACACAAAGCACATTTTGGAGTATGGAGACAAGAAACATAACAGTCAATATTTTCAAAGGTGCTCCTGGGTCCAAAATTGTTTGTTCAAATGACATGCACAAATTCTTAAACAGAGTACCATGAAGAGCATAGTACCAGATCCCATATCCTTCCTCTTCTCACCTCCTTTCTGAAAAATGTTTTTAACCGTACTTCCCAAGAACAAGTGTCTTGAATAATAGATTAGGAAAAAACCAGAAAAGACTGTGATTTGCGTCTTCTGCCACTTTTACCAGCATATCTGTAAATGCCATAAGCCAAGGTGGTTTTTGCCATTGTTACAAATTATGATCTTCAGGCTGCCTTCTTTCAGAAGTAGTTATGCTCCTGCCAGGGCCCTCTGCCATTCCCAAAACAGGAATTCCCAGAATCATTGAATGGTCTCAGAAAACCTGTTGCAGGTTTGTATTTTGAGGTTGGTGGTTTAGTTGGGTTTTTTTTGGTAATGTCTCAATCCAGCATAACTCCTTTTCACCCTAAGGTTATCAAAACTGTATTACTCATGCCTATTTTCTTTTTCTATAAGGAAGACAGGTTTTCTCATAAGGTTTTCAGGGAGTTCTTTTCTCAGAGAGCAAGAAAGTCATTGTGACTTTTGCAGGTCTTGAAATACTTGTAGGCTTTCTACACTAACAGTAAGACGGCTAACTCAACGCCATACTTCAGTGAGACACATATGCTCTTCACTAGCTCACATAGTGTGTTTTAGTTTCCCTTTTTTGTCCAGTATCAACAGATATGGAAAACAATCAGAAAATGTAAGCTGAACATTGACTTACACTGCCTTAAATGTCTCTTCCTTCAAATCATTGTAGCGATGGGCAATCTCACTCTTGTGCTCTGGGAAGAAAAACAAAGAGAAAAATGATGCTCCCTCTCACATTGGCTGTGCTAGACCCCTTAAAGCATACATTCTGGGCACCTTGGGCCAGATTTTCAGAACTGTTCAGCATTCACCCAGCTCTTATAAGGGAGTCATATAATTGTTTTGAAACAGACCAAGTTAATGCTGAGCACTTGTAAAATCCCACCTTTGGGTACACCATCCTGGGTAATCTGTACTGCTTTTCCGGGAATTTCAACCTAAAGCTTTCTTCAGGCCACCTTGAACACTTTGTTGCCTCAGATGACGATTCTTGTCCATTTCTCTGCAGATATCTAACTCTTACCCATGCTCCTCTTTCTGAAGCAACCCAAGCATGTGATTTTTAGGATTCTAATACAATATTTACTTCTGTAAGCACATACTTAATTTAAATATTCAAAATGACTGCTGTAGCCTACTGTTAAGGGTTAGCAAACATGTCTTTTCCATAACCAACAACATTATCGTGTCTACACTACAAATAAAGGAATGCAGCAAGCATTGGTAGAATTTTCTCTTTTGAACACAAACTTAACTTGGCTGATGCATACTCTTGTCCTGCCCAATGCATATCACCTGCGCTCTTCATGAGCTTCACTTGGTCCCGATGGCAGCAAATACAGCTTGCAGTTATACCTCGCTTTGGTGAGAAGACTCCTACAAGATTTTCCTAAAAGATACTGAGGCATATGGCCACACTACTAAATGAGCTAGAATGGGGCAGTTGTTTTGTTCTAGAAATGACATTCACGAGCATTTAGAAAACATAAAGAGTAATTGCTTTACCTAATGGAATATGCCTGCTTTGATAATGAGGGTTTCAGTGCAGAAAAATTGTAATTTAAAGATTTTTTGCTGTTGTTCACTGGCACTTCCAGCCAGCTCCAGGAAACTCAGCTTTGTTAAATTTGGGTATTTTCACCTTTCAAACAAAATTCAAAAGTTTCAGTGGAAAAATTTCTGGGACTGCCTGCAGAAATATTTGTTTGACCAAGGTCTAAAGTTTTATAGTACAGGGAGAAATGACGCAATGAGGATTTTTTGGCTAGCCTTCTTATAGCCCAGACTGAGATGCAGGTTTTTGGATTTTTGACCTACTCATGTGAAAAACTGTTGCCTTTAATTGGTGAGGAGCTCACTTATGAACTACCATTCAAAAGACAGCACTTCCAAAAGCACAGTGCATCTGCTTTCTCCATGCTGGAAAGCAAACGGATTCGGAGTAATCAACATCTGTTCATGCACTACACTGATGTTGCAAAGGGATGCCACCCACCTTACTCGCCCACATAAGTTGTCCTGAGTGTTCTACCCATCTCCTCATGATTTCTTCATTTAGTTTCTTTTCAAGTCAATCAAATTTTTCTGTTCTCTTTGGATCAGGCTTGCAAGAATTGTTTGTGAAATTGCATTCAAGACATTAAATTGATATAACAAAGACTGCAAAGACAGCTGATTAGTCCTTTCTTACCTGTGTCTCGAGCAACTCTTTGCAGATTCCTGGAGCTGGCAGAATTTAAGAGGAAAATAAATGAAATTAACGTTAACCACTTCATGGTGGCAAATTATGATGTGGGCTAAATTGTTCAGAAATGCTAGGAAGATTGAAGGGAAAGCATTTGCTTATATACTCTTTACTACCCGTGTCTGTAAAAAATTAACCACAGAGCTGGCATTTGTAGATTTCCATTTGGTCTGAAGAAGATTACAAAACTTGGACTGTCCTTGCCAAAAATGAATTTGATATTATTTGTTTATTATGTGTTACTCTGGGCCTTTTTGTCCTGAAAAGGTCGAACCTTCCAGCACCCGAACAGATAAAGTTTTGCGTAAATTTCCTTATCAAATGACAAACAAGGAGTTCAAGGCATCAGACAAAAAAGTCATCAAGTCTAATCCTATAGCTGTGCTTTTTTTTTTTCTTTTTGCTAGTATTTGTTGAAAAGCAAAGCAAATTGGTATTGTACAGTAACAATTCACCCAGATAGGGCTCAGTCCACATACTCGCTTGTAATTAGACAATTTCAATTTTAAATCACTTGACAAAGATGAGACGGCTCATCTAGACTTTGGTATAAAAAATACAGATTGGTAAAATCCAGCAATAAGCACAAAGGTACAGGTAACCAACACCTCCAATTTCAGTTGGCTCCTGAATTCTTAAAGAAACAGAAGATATAAGTGTGGAGCAGGTACCACGGAATCTGAATCTCAACGTGTGTCGCTCCAGAGTGGAAGAATTTTGTGCAGACAATGCATCTGTGTCAGGAAGTTGGAACTGACACTTTCACACTGTATAAGACTGCATCTCATGCCAAATTTGGGGATGTACACTTAGGGTAACATCCAAGAGGAAGAGTGCTCAAACAGCCAAAGGGCTGGTTTGAGCACCTGACTGGTTACGTTCCATTTGGGTTTTCTGTGGGTACTGTTATTCACCAGGATCCAGAAAACTGCCAAATACATCTGTAAACATTTGCAAGAGCTGTCATTTCATAATTTTTGCAATTCCTCATTTGAGCGGACATCCTCCCACAAGTAATCTCTTAATGAAGCACCACACTCCTCTTCAAAAATTTTCTGTGGATTAGTTGGTAACTTAGGCTATCAGACACAGGAAAAATTGCGAATTTTGCACAGAGCCCTGGGACACGGAATAAAATTGAAATTATTTTTCCAGAACACTCAGTGAGGGGCTTCAAAAAAAACCCTGCCATGTATAAGGTTGGATCCTTACTGAGTGCAAAGGGACGTAGTTCCACAGTAGGAAATGCTAGGATTTACTTTTAATGAATTTGTCTTGCTGGTGGCTGGATGTCAACCCACACAACTATTCTCGGTGCATTGCTGGAGGTCATGCTCTGCCTTGCAACTCATTGCTTCTGGTAGCAAGTACCCACCTGGTATAGCTTAGAGCGAGGTCTTGCAACACTTCCTTAGTCCTTAAGGTTCCCTCTTCTATTCTGTTGTTTGGTGTTTTTTTTCTCAAGTGGGCAGTTCTACCACAACTCTGTATTACTCCTATGGGGAGTAGTATGAATAATTCAATTTTCAGTTTTCTGGAAATCTGACACAAAAAAAAGAAAAAAGACTTCACTTTGTGTCTGAATTTGAGTTTTTAAACATGTCTTAAATAAGTCAAATTACGTGTCTAAGCATAAAATATTTGCAGGCAATTTTCATTTAGGAAAACATCAAGGCAATGCATCTTGTCTTTCAGAAAGACCATTCTGTTCTCCATGAATAACCACATAAAACTTCAATGAGTTTACAGAATAGTTTGATACAATTAAATTTGTACTACCTGCTGCTTTTGCAAAAAGGTTTTGTGTTTTCCCAAGTCTGCTGCTCATATCTTTGTAGGCAAAAAACAGCATTCTTGTTAGTGATTTAAAGGATCAAGGCTCTATTTTGGAAATTAAAGGTTACCTGGATAACTCTTACATGAAGGATGCTGGGGGGAAAGCCAGATTTGCAGAGAAGCACCCTGGTTTTGTCATAATGTTAGAAATAGGGATAATTTTCAGGTGGTTGTAGAAAAATCCCAACTTTCTGGAGAATGATGGGAATTATGATGAACAATCTGGACCTTTCAGACCTGTGCTGCTTTAGCCTAACAAAATCCCAGGAAACAACTGGTTAAACACTTCAGCCTGTAATTGGTTTTACTGACCACATCCCCCTGCCAAAGAAGAACCCATCACTAAAACGTGAATTTTTCTGATTAACCTGTAACCTTCAGAATGGCTGAAGACTACCTAGCATTTTTTTGCACAGTCCCTTAAATCGCTGACATTTGGATGTATCAGCATTCTGAGTTTGGAAACTTCTGCACGTATTTTGCATTGATATAAATAGTGAGAAGTGGAATGGTGATACAGGGGCTTAAGAATACTTTTTGCAAGATCTCCGATAACATGAATGCAAGGAGCTAACTCAGAAATCTGCCAGGTACCTTCTGACCCAATGAAAGCCACTGTAAAAATGGAATGTAACTTTCCCACAAACATCAGCTTGATTTACCTGTGTCTTGAACCTGTGTCTCCATTCAGTGAGATGTAAACACGCATTTAGGTGTCTTGTTGATAACCATAAAGTGACTATAAAAGGCAACCAGACTGGAACACTGCCCAAGTCAAAGGGGTGAAAAAATGCGGTAGGGGCAAATCGTGCCTTAGAACAGCTCTTGAAATGCTCTCAGGCTCTATCAAAGCAGCCTTCAGAAAACAAAGCTAAGGACTGGGAGGGGGAAGTATTTTCTCTTACAGTGAAATTTAGCACAAGAAAAAGTCTCGGTATGTAATGTTGCATCTCGAAAGCTATCTGGAATTTTCCCCTGCAGCATTGTGCAGTGTTAGCAATAACACTACTGGTCCCCTAGAGTTAATATGTAAGTTTGTAATACAGGGTCCATGTTTATTCCTAGATATCTTCTGTTGTCTGTCCTGTACTTCATGCCAACATTTCATATAACTGCTGAAAGAGAGATCTGAACTCCAATGTTGATGTTTGTTTAACAATATTAAATATTATACTGAGTTTCCTGTTACTCAATTCTTCCATACTGTGTTGAGTACACTTTCAACAAAGTTGTCCTGGTATTACAGAAAGGAACATATACATTTCATTTTAAGATGAATGCATTTTCACACACATTTATGTCTGAAGTTACAGATGGTGACTAGTGTTATTTCAGATGTGGGGGACCAAAGGACAGTAATGCCAAGAGTAATTGACCTGGAAAAAAAGGACGCATCATTTTTAAATATTCCATCATACCATGCTGTGCACAGTGGAAGAGTAGACACAAAGAGGATTGCTTCATTCTCAGACTCCCAGTGGAGAAATACTTTCAGGGATACCTATTTAACCAACTTCTGTTTGCATATGGCCAGGCTTCATTTTGTGCTGTGTGCTCTCTTATGCTGGATACAACACAAGTAGTAAGGATGAAGAGATGCCATGGTAGAGCCATAGCTCTTAAGGAATTTCTGAGCCATGAATTTTACAATAACACCTCCTTTCTCAGAAAAAAACCCACCCATTCACCTCTATGTTCAGTGGTTTGCACTTAAAGGAGATTGCAGGAGAGTGGAAAGCATGCAGAAGTTGAAGGGAAAGCTATTCATATTTCACTGGGATTGATGTTCCTGCTAAAGGTTAAACATATGTGTACCAAAATGTACTAAAATTGCATTAGACTTTTGAGCAACAAATCTGATATATCATCATAAGAACAACTGCTAGAGCACTTATGGAAACGAAGTCCTTCTCAGAGTGATCTCTGAAAAAACAAGGACTATTGGTAACCCTCTAATTTTATGGCCCTCAATTTTACTTACTGCTGGTTTTCTTTGTTTTCAAGACCAAAACTTCTGTTTGTGTGACTGGACCACGAGACATACACCAAAACTAGAGATGTTCATGTGCAAGCATCACAACTACTGCCTGTAACTGCAGTTCTGTTTTGGAGGTGGTTTTGTTCTTTTTTTTTGCTTTGGCTTTTTTTACGTATCTAATGATAACATGAAGGAGGGCAGCCAACTAGCAGTTTTTTTTCTTCCTCAAAATGAAAAATAGCCTTCTGCCAAAGCGGACAGAATCAGCGAAAAGAATGCTGCTTCTCTTCCGTCTGCAGGTGGAGGTGAGATAATGCTGCAAAAGGTGTCGCCATCTCCTATTTCCAGTCCTGTGCCTACAGACATGTGGCTTACCTGTTTTGTTTTGGGTTTTTTTCGTTGGACAGTAGCTTATTTTTTAAATTACTGTAATTATCAGTATATTTTAAAATAAGTGTCTGTAGTCCTGGACACGTGGTCAGGTACCAGTCTTTTCCTGCTCTGGTGCATTATGTTTGCTATTCTTATCACTGATGTTTGGCTCCCATTCAAAACAAGTCAAACATCTCAAACAGATATATGCCTTTTGTTTGAACAGAGATGGACTCATAGATATAAAATGAGCAAGAAGGCCCATCTGATGAGCAAATATAAACATGGAAAGGATTCGATCACTGTAGCAGAATAGGTAGAGACCTGCTAAGGTGTAGCCAACAGCATTCCATGACAGGACGTATCTTCTGGGCACATGCTCAGTTCTGACGCTAAGCCACTCTCTTGGGTGATCAGCCACTCATCTGCAGTTTTACAGAGTTTTCTCCCATTAAAATAAGCATTTTAAAATCAACCAGAATGACTATTCATAGTCTCACTGCACCTAAATAATTCAAACACCTAATTCTGATAAGCTCAATTTGTAATTTACTGTCTTACTCCTGTAGTCCTCTGCTGGAACAGATTCAAGACCAGAAATCTGCATCCTCAACACCTAAATAGTTTTGCAAACCTGAACTTCATGCCAAAATCCAGAACACAGACAAGAATGGCCAGAACATGCAGTATTCGGTGCTTACTTCAAAGTGAGGGAGAAAGACCTCAGACAGGGTAGCGTGCAGACCTCATTGCCCCCTCTATGCTCTCACTCTCATCAAGTTCATCTAGAAAGCAGACTTTTAAAAATTATACTGAAAAGCATAGTGGAAAAAATGCTTTTCATATGTGTATAAAAATGTATGGTATATGTATTGTTACGTATGGTGGATGTATGTTTTTCAGATTGCAAGGTTAAGCTTGAATTTGATAACCTGACTGCATAATTATACCTTCCAAAATCCATCTCAAGACACACACATGTACACATATATGAACGACTCCGCTTTTTCAAGTTATTAATTTCTTTTTGTTTAGGTAGTCCCTTAATTACCTGTTAACAAGGCATTTACCCTGGCAGGGGGTGGAAAAGGTTCTTTCACACCACGCTAGCCCTAAAGGTCTCGGGAAAGCCTTGCAAGCGGATGGGAGGAGAAGCCAGTGCAAGTCAGTCTTCTTTCTATGTCTTGTTGACCAGGGCTCAGTAGGCTGCCTGTTTCACTGTGCTTTACATTGTCATTATTACTGTTTCTCATTTACGGGACTATAAGGATTTACAGCTTCATTAAAGTGCATTCAGTGCTGCCTTCCCTGAAGAAGTGGGTATCTGTTTGTCAGACACTTCCTTTCAAGTGCACTGTTTGAAAACGATTCATGCACAGGCTTCTTCCTGAATTTTTCTGCTAACCTGTTCGCCTCTTGGTTATATTAGGTTTCAGACAATACACACTTTCCCTGTTCCTCCTATTTTGTCCTTTACTTCACTGGCAATGGTAGTGATATGAAGACTTCAGGCTTCTGAGTCAGCTTTTTCCTATTCATGTGGCATTTGTGTATATTTCTTGGTTGCTGTGCTCCTTACTGCAGTATTGAGAAGTTTGCCCAGTACTCTATCTTTACTATTTGACTGGCTTAAATATAATGAAGATGCAACTAAACGTCTGTTTCCAGCCAAGATGCACCACCTGGCTCCAAAACAATTACAGTAGCATATTACCCGTTGAAATGCTATGTTGCTTTGCTTACAGTAATCACTGCAGCAGTATCTGGCAATATGTATCACTTCCAGAAACCTAGATTATAGTTTATGGTATTGAGATAATTTATGTGCATTCCTAATGTATGCTGAGCTCTACAGGGAACATTGCGCACTTTCATTGCCTATCCCTGGATTTTCCTATGTGTGACATAGCTATTTACCAGGTCTTTCATCTCTGTTATAGTTACCTGCATATGAGAAATCAAAATGGCTCTCATAGATATTTTCAAGAATAACTTTTCTCAAGAATATGTGCTGTATAGCATATTGCTTATAAATGATGCCTTTTTTCATATGCAGATCTCCCAAATAGCCTTAGGATGCTAGCACCAATTGTGACCCTCTGATTACAGCTTATTCTTGCTCTTTCCTGTCCCTGCCTTCAATCTCCTGTCTAGTTCCTCTAAATGATGTTTTCCCTTAGGAGGAAAAATGCATTTTTCATAGCTTTCTCTTCGTGATCTAGGACTTCTGTGTGAGAAATCATTTATATGCATCTCATGTTATCTCTGTTTTAGCTCTGCTGTTCCAAGAACATCATATAACAGTGTTCTGAGGGTGTGTAGGGTACTTAATAAAAACGCCTTCTGATTATTTACAGTGGTTTCTGAAGACTCTCCTTCCCCACTACGCTGGTGGAGCTTATTACATACACATGCAGGTGATTGCAAGTTACTTCAGTTGCGCGTACATTTTTCTGTGGGGATTAATGTGAAAGCTCCTGGTTGCCGTATTTCTAGAAACAATGTCCCAGTCCCCATCTCAGCAGCAACCTGCTTTGCAGCTGACTACTCATTCACACTGCAGAATATCACTGAATTTCAGAACAAGCAAGTTAGTCCCTACTCTTTTCTTTATCATTCGGACGAACTGTGACTCTCGCCATTTCCATCTTCTACTCATCCTGGGCATCTATGTACATTAGGCTGACATGGAAAAAACACGTTAGATATTTTTTAATGAAGGCTTGGATACGATGTAATATATCTTTTAGATGTGGGTTATCTTCTCCGTTGGTTTTACCTGTTGAAAGCAAGCTGTGGGTAAGTTAGCAGGTACATCATGTTCTGTGCAGCAGTGAGCCAGAAATCACGTTGTTCTTCCATCTTCCCTACTTGCATTGATCAAAGAGAACAGATTGAGTTCATACCTTGCTACACTTCTCCATATGCTGTCTTTACACCCCAAATATTCTCCATTTCAACATTCATCTCTGAAGCGTTTGAGTCCTGGTAGTGAGTCTTGTTGCCTGTCTTGCTTTGCAAATCCTGTGCATTTGATCCACAGGGCACTCTACCATCCCTACCAATTTGTCTCATGAAATCCGCAGTGTGGTGACGTAGCTGTTTTCCTTATCAGGTAACAGTTGCCACCATCATCCTTTTGCAGCAGGTACAAGAAAAGTTTTGTTTTGCCTTGTGCAGTAATACTTTAGTGGCTGTAAGCATTTCATATTGATTCCTCTATAATGCATTAAATTGCTTGAATCCATCCAAATACACAGCCTTCAGTGTTTTGTGAGGGCTATCAGCTGGGAAGAATTATCCTAGGTGTGGCATTACTCAGTTCATTAAGTCCTTATCAGAAAGAACCTTTTGCTTCAGTACTTTTAATAAATTTCTTTGATACGCTATCTGGAATTTAAACTGTTGCAGTGGTGCGATTGATGTTTGTTTCATGATACAACTATCGGTGGTGATCTTTTTTCTTCCTCTTACATAATTCTCCAGAGGCCTTTGGAATCCAGTACGTTCACTTGTGCCCTAGAAACTTTTTGGCACTCGGTTTCCAATTTCCATGCTGCTGCCTGAGCTTTGCAGCCTGTGTTCTTCTGAGTTTTATGATCCACCTATTTTTGCTGGTTTGTATCCTGCTGATATCATATCTCCACAGAAGCTCATATTCTCAGTGGCTGCTTGAATTCTTCTTTAAGGTGTCGTTTAAAAACAGTTGGCATAGCTGATACATGTGGAACCATATACGTTGCACTAGTGTGTTTTTTCAATAGCATGTGAAGCATTGATTTTGTTAAAACTCTGGTTTTATTTGTGCTTCATTTCCCAGCACTTTTGATACATTTTTCATGTGTTTTCACATTTGATAAACTGTTGTTGAATCTGTTCTACTCCTGCTTACGTTTAGCTGTGAGCTACTTCATGTATTTCTAACGATGCTAACAGAACTGCTGTTAAGTCCTCTGAAAATTCTCACTAAGAGTCTCTGCAGTTTATTCTTTTCACCAGTCTCTCTCCGTTGTGGCTATTTTGTTTCCGATAGCTAATAAATGGCATTCAACCTCTAAGAAATTGTTGGTGGCACTGTGCCTGGAAAAGTGCAACTGCAGTCAACTGTAGCTTGATGGTCTTTGGCAGTATAGAAGAACCATTCAATGAACACAGTTCAGTCAAGAGCCAAAGCTGAAAGCTTTTGTTTGGCAAGGGATTGTTAATATTTCTTCCCTAGGTTTGACATACTTCAGGTCTAGCAGTGAAAGAGATATTGAAAACTTCTGAGGAACAGCAGGAAATGTTTTGAGGGTTTGGGGTTTTTTGTTTTGAATTCCTTTTAAGGCATTTATCTGTGACCTCCAATTTATAAAAAAAAATGGCTTACAAACTTTTTTGTAAGTGTAAGCAGGTGTATTTAATAAAATCAGTGGAAAGGCATGCTGAAAATGAACTAATGATACTGGGAGCTAGTGGGCTTGCTCCCAACTCGAAACACTGTAAGAGTTGAAAAAATTGTTTTATGTCTAGTGGGGCTGTAGGACTTCTGGAAAATTTCTGAGATTTTACACAAACTCCCCCATTCTGCAGCTGACACACCCAGATGTAACTAACTGCATCACTGACAGCCTTTGACCGTCAGCAGTGCTGACAGTCTTACTTTGTCCTATTTTTCATTTAGTTTCATTGTAAACTTAAGGTTTTCCCATTCTGACCTAAAAACTTCAGAGCTGATAAATATTTTCTCTTTCGTGCCCATCTCCATAGAAACAGAATCTGTATTACTGCTATAATTGTTCTCTGATATTGTGCTGGTTCTTCTGTTACGGACTCTGGATTTTTTTATGTTAGTTTGTTTCTTGGGAAGATACTAGTTTATCTAGTTATAAGGCAACTTGTAAATGTTCAAGCATTAAGGAGAAAAAGAGACTGATCCTGTTCTCATTCTTTTTTCCATTTCTGAGTAAGCAATTCCTGAAGGTAAAGCCCTCACAACTTTGAAGAATGGAAAGACAGTTATTGTAAGTGAAACCCTGGAGCAAGAGTGGTGTTTTCTGCCTCAAATATCCCCTACTGCCTTCAGAATTGCTGTAGCTAAGAGTCAGGGCCAGACTGGCACCTTGACAGGAGAACAGAAGTTTGTACAGCAACTTGTAGGTCCTCCTTGCTGCAGGAATGTTCATGGCGCAAGAGAGACAGATGAACGTATAGGGAAGAATCCTTTCAGTCCCGTATATACTGAACAAAGTTCTACCACGGTTGTAATCAAAAATACTGCTCCTTTCAGCGCTCCTGCCAGAACCCAGATTTTCAGTTTCCTCAGAGCTGGTACCTGGACAGAGGTAGGACTCACCTCCTGACAGCACAGCAGGGAACTCCGAGGGCAGAGGGGTAAGGATGAACTGGAAGAAACAGGGTCCAGAGCTCTGCAGCCTGCCGAGCAGGCCTGCTACAGCTAGGAATGAGCCTGTTCCACTCTTTTGAAGCAGGCAGGTTAAGAAATTTTGATAGTTGGCACTGTCGTTTACTCAATGACATAAAAAGATAATCCACTTCTGTGTTTTGTTCTGCTACAATGAATTCTGAGGCTCCATGAACTAAATGTGAAGCTTCCTGTCCCCACAGCTAAAATCCAAAACCACAGGGAAATATTTCAACATTTTTGTCTTAGCTTCAGAAGCAAAGTTCAATTTGTCAAACCTAAGCATGTGTACTTTTCTGTCTGAAAAAATCAATTGTTTTTAACAGCTAAAAGCTCTTCAAGCAGCATTCAGACCACATTTATTAGGTGATCTCTGGCTTGTAGTTCCAGGCCCAGTGCTACCTTAAACGTGAATCGAACTCCCAATGATATTACCAGCATGTAATGAATGATCTCTTAGAAGAGAATTCAATCTGCAGCAGCAGCAATACAAGGTTGTCTTTCTTCTGGTTGCCATTTTCCTTCCTATGTTCTCCTTCACCTGTATTTGTTACAATATAGCATGTAATACTGGAAACCTGGGACTCCCAGTGTTAAGAAAGTGACTGAAAGATAGCATGAAACCGAGGAAATGTTTTTTGTTTTGTTTGTTCGGTTGTTTTTTTCTTTAGAGTAGTGCTTGCAACCTCTGATTTTCAAAGGAGACAAGAGATTTGGGGTACCTAATTTGAGAGCCTTTGGGAAGACCTGATTTTAAAAGAGAGGTTGCTCGGTACCTTCCAAAACTCAGAAAAATTTCATCCAAGACCAAAAACTGTCATTAAGATTAGCAAAGATCCATATTGTTCATGTGGTTGACTGAAATAAGTAATAAAAAGACTGGTCCTGACAGTCACATCAAAAGAATTAAGAAGAGGCACCAGATAGATCTGTGGCTTTGCAAAGTCTGAACAGCTGGCTAACCCGAGAATCCTTCTCAAGTCATGAAAGAAACTATTAACAAACTCTTTGCACATGAAGCTTTTCGTGTTGTCTTTTGGATCAATTAGCCAGTGGCTATACTCGCTAGGCCATTCCTCTATATTGCCCTCCAACCCCAGGCTGACAGTCCTTGACATTTGCTTTCTGTTCAAATGCCTTTTATTCTAACACCAACAGTGGTTCAATATTGCCCATCAAGCATATTCATGATCTATCAATAGGTCTCAAAAATAACTCACGAAATCAAACTACAAGAATGAGTTGAGAATTGCCCTTATCTGGCTCCTGCGCTTTTAAGTGATCTAAGGTTTCTGACTTTTCTCCATGGCTATGAGTGCTGCAAACACAGGAGTGGGATTCGTCTTACTAAGCTTCAGGTGCTTACAATACAGGCATCTGAACTGCTCTCACGGCAAAGAGACTCGAGGCTTCCTGTACAGTCAGCGCAGATCTAGTCCCTATAGCCAGGGAGGGAAGGACACATGTCATCTCACCAAAAGCAGGTGCTTGATTTAGAAAGAGTGGAATCCTGCCCTGTGTCCCTTACAGTAACGAGGAGGGGTTCCTCTGTCCCTGTTCATAAACAGCTAGTCATATTACCTGATTTATATGTTCTATCTACCTCCCGTGTCTTAATAAGTGTTTTCCATGCCGGGGTTGCCTAAGGCTGCCGGATTCCTGGCTCCCTGGGAAGGGAAGTTGGAAGCTGTGCAAATTGTGTGTTGAATTAGATCTCTCACAGTTCCTACTGGCAGAGCAGAGAGCTAGTGCTGAGCCAAGACCTAGGGCTCAGCTCCTGGTGAAAGAACAGGATGCCTGAAAACGCTGAGTACCTGACATGAACACAAGCCTCACGGTCACCAAGGTCCTGCTGCACAGTCGGGCACTGTAGCCTCACTGCTGTTAGCACTGTAAAACTTTTGGGATGGATGCTTTGGCATCGCAGAACATTGATGTTCTTGGCTCATTTGACTGGGTGCCCCAGAGCTAGAAACCCTACAAGCACAGGGCCTGCCTCCCTGCGGGTTTGTTTAAGCCAATGTGGTTCTACAGGAGACATAACTTCAGACTTCATGAATGTTTCCAGTCTGATGCTTCCAGCGAAACATTTTGGATTCAACTAATTGATATTTTACATGGAAACTGTGCAATAAATAGGCAGACCAGGTCTACTTTATGTCATAATGGTTGCTTGATCAGAAATATCACCAGCACATCTTTGCTCCTACTAAAGACAACAGTAAAACTCCCAACAGGGGACTGAGCTATGGTAGCATTGAATCCACGGGAAATTACCCTTCTGAATGCATTTGTTATCCCTGGGGATGGTGTTCTGTGGTCTACAACCAAAGCAGTTCAAGAAAGAGTGAATGTTTAAAATGTTCAAACCTTTCAAATGACAAACATCTCTTAATCTGCTAACCCTGACCTATGTCCAATAAAATTTCAAAACAAATTAACAAACTACAACACTAATAGCCTAGAACCAGTACTCACTGATGACCTACATGGACAAATGCCCGTTTCTCAGACTAGGAATGACAGAGTCCAGCTACTATGCCTAACGTTGATGCCTCTTCTCAGAGACCAAGACTGGCTATTTGTGACAGACTTAGCCTTTTACAGTGGTTATTGTTTTCCTCTTCAGACTCCTAGGAATGTGCAGATTAGATTGTATTAGTCCCTGTGACACTCTCAGTCATCTCAAGCCCACTCCACACCTCCCAAGTTGTAAATGCAAATTTGAGTGTTGAATTTACCCTGCCAATCATAACAAGCAATCTTAAATCTGAAAACACGAAAGGCTTGAAATAGTCACCCAAAAGATGATTAATGTAATTCCTGGAGATCTTACACTGGAAAATAAACAAAATTCAATTATGTCTTAAAAAGACCAAGCCTCATGTTCCTTGTGTACTTCATTTCTGTCAGAAAATCTGTATAAAAAGGAGCACAACATAAGCAAAACTGGATGTGCATGAGGAAGCGTGGTTTCAGTTAAAATCCTGCATACGGAAAGCACGGGATCCATCGTTACCGGCAGTGTAAGTTCAGAATGTTCGATGCCATTCCCACTAATACAAAATAGAATAAAATTTCTGATCCTGCAGGCCCCATTTTGTCTTACGCTGAATATCTCATGAAACTGAATTAATAGAGACTAATGCGACGTGAATTTTACCTGTAAAACTGAACTGCTTTGGTAGGTGCCTGATTTAATGCACTAGACAGACAGGAATAAGAAGATATCCTATAAAGAGACCGTCCATTAAAAATATGACCATTTGAATCAAGTATAAAATCAAGAGAACAAAACCGATACCGGTTTGTCACCCGGTCTGCCTCTAAAATTAAGATATCATCTCTATGGAAATTCAAGAATGACTTTTCCTTTTTTAAGACCTACAGACCCAGACCCTAGGAAAGATTTGTAGTTGTCATGGTTTTAGAACAACAAATGTGGAAGCCCATGGCTAGTCACCTTCACTGTTTTCCTGGTAACATGTATTTTTATCAGTCCTCATGGCATTTATTCATGAAACTTTGCACTGAATTTTCTGTTCTTTGGAAAATACACATAGTTATTATACGATGCGGCAACATACGAAAACTCTGCTGACACAGACTTGGGGTCATTTTATCTTGTCACCCACAAAAAGAAAACTTCATGATCAAGCTGGTCATAAAATTCAATACACAACAATCTACCACTGGAACTAAAAATTATTGTGTGGAGAAGATGACATTTAGACTAGGCTTCCCAAGGAATTTCTGTGTAGGTTTTTTGGTTGGTTTGTTGTTTGGGGGGGGTTGTTCAAAGAAAAAGGAAACTATTTTATTTGATTCCTGGCTATCAGGTAGGCAATCTATCTACTTCCACTTCTGAAAGGAAAATCAAGTACTGCCCTCCTCCTTTTGGTATACAACTGTACTTTCTTTAAGTTGGGTACAGACGGATTTAAATGAGACAAATCAGAGACTCCTGTCTGTTGGGCACTGACATTGCCTAAGTAGCTATTTGACAACTCAGTAAGGTTATCAGGTTCTCAGTGTAGGATTTTGAAATATATTCAGCATTGGCCTAATTCTGGTTATGTGGAAGTCAGTGCTAAAACTTGTCTGACTTCACTGGAAACTGAGTTAGATAAAACTGCATACTTTTGAAAAACGCACTGCTGATTTACCCCAGTTGCAACCAGAGAACTGGACAGCTGAGAAAAAAAGATGAGAAACTGCTGAATAATCAAGCAATAATCAACCTTTTTTAAAGTAACATCTAAACCCACAGATTTCTTCACATCAGGTCAAAATGAAAATCTTTAACCTGCCATGAGGTCTGTGCAAGCAAGCCTTTATACCAGTGGATCTTCAAAGATAAGAATTACAAGTACGCTTAATTGTGCGCACAGTGTATAGCCCCACTGAAGTCAAGCTCCAGCAGAGACACTGGTTATGATGCAGAAACAGTTTATTTTACACAGGTGGCTACAAGTGGGAGGCTGCTTTTCATGCAAGAGGCTTCTTATTAGGCATTCGTTTTGGAAGGTAGGGTTTAATTTAAAAAACTGCCAAGAGATACTCTATCTTGGAACTTTCCACACAGACTTTAGACACTCTCTACAACATTTTAAGGAATTTATTTCACAGCAAATCACACAAATATTTTTAGTCTGGTTAGTGGAAGAGTAGGAAATGTCCATGTCGCACAGCAAAGAATTAATACGGGTTTAATTACCTCCTGCATGTGAGGCCAAGCAACCCACTCAAAACTGCAGGTGAAGGCTAGTGCAGATGGAGTGGTGGTAATAGATGAAAAGGCTGTTGCAATGAGCTGTGGGAAAAGCGCAGGCTGGGAGGAGCTCTGGCATAAATGCAGAAGGCACAAGTATGGACAGTAGAAAGCAGGTCTATCCCAGGTTACACTGAGGTTACTCTAAAACCGATGTTCAAGCCTAATCCTTCCCTGAAAGAGAGCTCTGGCAGGGAAAGCTAGTACGCATCCCGAAGTCAACAGGTGTCAGCTAAGAGCTAGTCTTGATCAAGATGCAGCAAGCAAGCCTTTTCCAAGTCCTCAGGCAGGAGAAGTTTGCCACCTACTGTTAACAAAACTCTTTCGCACAGAGAAGCCGTAGACCTTCACGTTGACAGAAAACGTTAATAATGTTCCTGTGGGCAAAGAAAGGGCTATTCTTTCAGTTAATCAGAGACATCACTCCTACAAACTATGTCCACTTAGTAACTAACTATTCCAGGATAAAAAGCTTGTGAGGTGTTTCTCCATACATGGAGAACCATAGGTGTTAAAACATAAGAATGGCTCAGCAACATTTAAAAACACCAAGATAGCAATTATCTGTGCTAGTCTGACAGGTACTGCAGCAGTCAGGCCATACTATTACACCAGCATAAGAGTTTGCTTTCTGTTAATTGTACTTTCTTCCTTCTTTTATTCAGGCTGCTGTAGAGTAAAAACCATTGAACCTATAACTGCACATTACAGGTGGCTAGAAATGATCAGACTGATACTGCTGAAATAACCCTGCAAGCTACCTGTTATAGCAAATGGTCAAAGGCAGAAGCATAGGAACAAAATCAGAGAGAAAAAGCATTTGCAACGGCTAAGTCCCTTTCTTGGCTTTGCCATTCATGTTCTGTGCCAGCATTTCTACTTCACTAGATCTCTTTGAGTCTGCTTTCTCTCTTAACTTTTGTAAGATTTATCGGTCCATAGCACAAATACTTTCGGTCAAGACTGCCTATCAGAAGGGATCTGTACGGTACCAATAAAGAAATCCTGAGGTGCCTGAGAATGGCAATGTTCTCAGGAGGCTGAGCCTTTTTACATTCTCCTCATTTAAGAACTTGGCAGAAATGTTTGCTACTTCAAATAGTTATATTCAACAAGCATCAGATGATGATATTAGGGGCACGATGTGTCAATGAAATATATAAAGATGGTGCAATTTCCCTTTTTCTTACTGGGCCGGCAGGGCCTTTGGCATTCTGCTCTTTGGCCCTGCAGGCAGCACTACCAGTACCTAGCAGTAGCCTGATGGAATAAGGTTTCCTGAGTAGATGTTGTCCATTCTTGGTATAAAATACCGCTTCAGTATGTCATGATTCTATCAATTTTTTTTTTCCTTAGGGAAAAGATTTAAAGAAATGTAAATATTGTTCCTCTACCTGTAGCTAGGAACCACTAACTTTGCCTATATTGTTTTACAGGCCTGCAGAGCCAGCGATTCACAAACCACAGGGCTCTTACCTGTCTGGTTTTGTGCATATGTACAACACACACGGATATACAGGGAGTTAATGTCCCTATCATCACAGCATCTGTTAAAAATGTGGTCACTGAGGGATTAAGGGGTATCTTAAATGAGGGAAGTAGAACAATGTGTAGTGAAACCACCAGTCATATTCATCAGTCTCCTGCATTCATTCTGGTAGCAAAAACATTTAGCTTCCTCTTGCCTGGCATTGGGGAATACACACAGCACAAGATATTTGTCAAGCACTGAGCAGAAACCACAGTATACGGAAGCATCTGATTTTTTTCTTAGCTCTAAATTGTTGCAGTTTCTTTCACAGCTAAGCTGTCTGAAATTGAGCTTTATTAAAACATTGTAGGGAATGATCATGTGTTGGTTAGGAAAGGAAAATGAATTCAATGTGAACTACAAAAATAGCCTGCACAGTTACAGGAGGGGGATGAAGTGAAGGATTCAGCTTTGAAATTGTTGTCTGTTGATCTCTTGAACTGTCTTGCTTCCAGCCAGAAGGTGAGATCTTCTTTTTCCTTTTTTTTCTTATAAAATTTTTAAAGAGCTGCAATTTTGGCTCAGATTACTTTCTTAAGCTCAGAGTTCTCTGAATGTATAGATGTCACAACAATTTCATTGGCAAAGTTGTTGCCTAATGATTACAATCATTAGGAACTAAGTGTCATATTGAATGCCCCTAAACTTAAATGCTTTATAGGAGACATCATATAAAAAAAGTTACTGCGACCACACTAACCGATTTTTTTAGAACATACTCGTTTCGAATTTCAGCTCCCTAACACCATGGTCAAGTCAGGTACCATCACATAGCTTTTTCACATTATGGATGAAAACCGTATCTTAAAAAGATACGTTTCCCCAAATCAGCCTCTTGTAATGATCTGATCTGTTGCATTTAAGCTTACTCTGGGCCAGCTAAGCACCCGAGTGCAAGCTACTGACCACGCTTTGACACTTCTTCTGAATGCAGCTTAGGAAGAATGAGGCCTCTAGGAGGCTGAAACGGACCTTCGACTCTGCCATGGCTGGAGGCTGAATGGCAGCGTGCACAGTTTGGAATAGAGCCTTCTCTAGCTTGTCAACAGTCAAATCAAATCGCAACACATAAAATGTAAAACCATTGCATTGAGTAGCATGAGTGTCTCAGGCTAATAAAGTATTATTTATGCAATAGCTGCCTGCTAAAAATGGATGCATATTTGTTGGAATCCAAAAATAAAATAAAAGCCAAAACCTAACAGTACGCGGATCTGTCTGCAATGCACTCAAGTTGCAAGTTCTCTGACTAACACATACAGGTGCTAACAAGGAATAAGCAGAACATAGGAAATAATTCCATGACAGATTAAAAGTCAAAGTAGAATAGTCACTAATTAAGTAACTGCCTCTAATGTAATCTGTTTAACAAAACTCAGGCGTATCTGCTTGGGACTGACAGTCCACGTAGGCAGGTAAGTAATGTACCTGATTTAGGATATTCTAGCACACAAAACAAAAAAAACGGGTCTAATATTCCAGTGCCAGTCTTAGAAAATTTCCATAATGAAGTGTATAACAAAGAGATCAGCTCTCACTGGGGTTTTGATTAATAACAAAGAGAAAGCTTGACTTTTCGATTAGTAAGTATGTGCGATTTATTTGGTGCTTTTATTGCAAAGTATTTGTGTAAAACTTTTGGAAGTACTTTTATTGAAAGATGTTTTCGTTGTCCTTACACTGGTCTTTTTAAATTAAAGAAGGATATTTGAAACGCAGAACCTGAAAAGTTCTTTGAGATATTAGGTAACACGGATAAAGCATAGCATTCCAAAAATTATGAACAGCTTTTCTGGCTAGTGATAGTCACTAGCTAACAAAGAGGTGTGCAAAGTTCAGAATTAGGGTACCTAAAGGTTACATGTAAAGTGCTTTGCTGAATGCAAGTAGGCTGAAGCAGATGTTTTAAATGTCGCTGAAGTTAAGTGGCACTTAAGAGCTTTGCCAAACATGGGGAGACTGTAGTGATGTCTGAAGGTGAGCTTGTGAATTAAGTGTTCAAATTGACTTCTGGAATACAATGTTAAATACTGTAAAAATAATAGCTTGTGTATAATTGAAAATCACACACTTGAGAAAAAAACAAATCAGATGTTTTAGGCCAAGTCCATGCATTGAAATTCACGAATGAGAATAACTGATCCAGATGCACCTTTCAACACTCTCAAAAGCTCACTCACAGGACATCTGTAGGTGAATGTGTATTTTGACTTACTGCAGCCCTCTTTTCAAGTACTGTCTAGTGGTACCTCCTCATTTAGAAATGGAACTGAATTCATGTTCATGAATGAGAAAATAAGAGAACGACAGACAGGTGACAAAAGGAGAATTCACCCCATCAGCATTTTTCCTCCCATGTACATGAAATGCTTACTGAAAAGGACACTAATTCAGGAACACAAAGCTATTCAAGGCAGCACCTAACTTTGTAACTAGCTTGCATTAAAGTCAATGGCATTGTAAATGTCACACAAGAAAAAAATCCCTGTTTAGCCGGCTGGAAACAAATGACAAAAAAAGCCCCCTTTATATTTACTGTTGAATGGGGGGGAGGGGGAATATTTTTAGGACAGACGTGTTTGAGAATCAAATGCTTTAGTAAAATTTCATTTCCAGAATGTTGGGAAGAGTAAGAATTTGTCATGCATGGCGCTCAACTCTGACAAGTTTTAGATGAAGATGGATTGCCAGCTTCTAGCTCCATCTACTGTGTCAAACGGAAATATCAGAAAGATTGATCTTCCCTCTTTTTAAAAAAAACTGTATCCCAACCTCCCCCTAAAAATAGGAGATCAGGAATCGGCAATATATAGCTGTTGAAAGGAAATGTCTTAAAGCGAAGACAAAATGGCAAACAACATGAGCCAGTAAGTAGAACAGCACACAGTGAACAAAGTAGGGATGGTTCTGTTTTGAAAAACAGAGGCTCCACAGGATCGGGGAGGGGGGTGCGTGTGAGGTGGGGGATGGTGCGTTGTTAGATCATTTTAGACGATTGAGGCTTTTACACAATTTTTCTAGTTATCATTTAAACTCGGCGAAAAAATGTTTTGCTTCCACTTTACATACTTTTTTTGAGATAGCAAAGAAATTCCTTACATTGCCTTCACTGAAACCAAGACCTTATAAAAGCTTCACACAGGGATTCTCATTCCCTTTCTTGTCCAGAGATAAACTAGCCTGGTAGTATAAATATTTTCTAGGCACACTTTGTATGAAAATAGAAAAGCAACAGCTTGCACCTTGTTGTTCTGCGTGCCAGCAGAAGGCTGCTTGCATTAAGATATCCTGAGCGGCACAAAGAAAAACAATTTCAAGGACTAATTTCAGAACTAATCAATTGTTTACTTAAAAAGTGGTTACTATAGAAATTATCATTATGGACTGGCAGGACTCAAGCAAAACATAAAATGTAAGAAATGTTTAACCTCCTAGCTGATTCTTGTGTAGTCCACAGCTGATGATACCTTAAATGTCAGTAAAAAAACCCAACAACCAAACCCAAACAACAAAACATTAGTTTGACAAGTAAACTTTGACATTCAAATACAGGTGGTTTTGGCTTGAGAGGTGTCACTCAGTTTTGGATTACAGATCCATTATACATAAACCACAAAAAACCTTCTCTTTATCTTACGATTTGTCTTGTTTTTATTTTATTTTTAATCTTCTACAGCACTTGCAGACAATTAGAAAGAAATCCAGAATCTCATCCAGATGCTATTTGCCTCAATTTGCCATGGTATTTTTCCATTTTATACTCACAAAGGGTAAGCATTTTGAAAGCATGTGAAGCAAATTAGCAACCTGAAACCTACTCTCAAAAGTCATTTATGCACGTGAAAATGTATGTCTTTCAGAGTAGTAGTAAGTTTTAGGATTCCAAGCACTTAAGCCATTTCTTAAATAAGATACAGACTCCCAAAGTACTAAATACATTACAGAACAAATGCCTTTCTAGCTTAACACTTTAGGTCAATTGTTAGTCAATCACCCCTTTAGAATTTCAAGTTCAAAGTACTGTTACGTGCTGGGTAGTACTGGGACTATAGAGAATGGTATCAAATAGTGACTAGTTTGTAAAGCTCACCATAAAAACCCACAAAGTACAAAAATTACATCAAAACCTTAATTTTAATACAAAAGGTATTGCTCTCCTTGGCCTCGTCAGGCTTAGGCTGCCTGTCTAGTATCTGTCCAGGGCCATCAGTGTTTCAGCTCAGTCTTCTCCATCAGAGTCAATCATCTTCTATCACCTACACTGTACAGAGATTTCTCCAGTGCTGTCTTAAACTGTAGTCTTTTGCTTGCAGGACTCTTACAGGAAGACTGCTTCTAAGCCTCATGTCTCTAACTAGAACTCTGAATTTCCAGCCCCCAAACAGTAGTACTGTATTATATATCACTCTTTACACTCATGCCATTATTGTATTTTTAACATTTGCCAGATTCTTTGGAAAAACTAGGCCAGCATGGCCACAGCTAGCTAGCTCATTGTTATGTTAACATGCATGCCTCTGCCTAAACGCGTGACCTGGAACTGGCAAGATGAAAAAACTGCACCCTGAACCTGGGAGTGGTTTCCCTCAAAACCACACCAGAAGCAGCCGTGAGTAAGCCCCACTGAACTACCTGAACCAACTCCAAGTGCAGAGGTAGGCATCGCTGCAGTCAGACGCAAACCAGAACTATTCCATGCCACTGAAAGTCTCCAGCACTCCTACTGGCCTCCCAGCCCATGCCCTGGTGTCAAACACCACTCTGGACTTTAATGTCTTGTGGGTGGATGAATGCCATTGGCAAACACTCCTTGATACCTAGCTGATCGCTTCTAGCGATGACATGGTGAAGGAACAAGGAGAAGGTTAGTCTTCGTTAGCAAAGACTTAACTGGATGGAATGCCACCATTTCCTGCAGAACAACTGCGCTTTATCTTTTTTAACAGAGCACCTGCGTATTTCTTCAGTGAATCAATCTTTAAAAGGTTTTGCTTTCTGGACTTGTTTTTACTTTCCCAATCCTGCCCATGAGGAAGCGGTCAAAGCTGGCATGACGTTGTATTAAGGTTTAAAGGCAACTATCAGAACATGTAATATCGGTACCTGAGATGGAATACAAATACTTTTCAAGACACTCACGCGGGATATATATGTTATTTCAACTGACACTGATGATGTTTAAGTGTAGCAAATGGTAAAATCACCTGGCTTACCGTGCCAAATGTAGGCAGAAGTCAGTCCCAAATGGGCCTTCATACTGGGTCGATTCGAGTGTTAGCATTGATATAAACGCTTTACCTTCTGCACATATAGAGGTGCTGTCCCTTGATGAAACAGGCTGCTGTAACTCTTAAGCAGTTCTTCCAGGCTTGCACCGCTCTTGTTAAGATTCTGAATCTGTCTGGATTTTCTTTTACTTTCTTTACTCACAAGGCCACAGCAGCTGAGATGCTCACAGGAAACTTGCTATAACGGAGAAATATTTTTAAAAATGTCATTTAAAGCAAATGCCATGGCTGCATAAAAACAATTTTTAATCATTCTTTTCCATGTGTAACTTACAGTTATTAAAACTGCGTGTCTCAGGCAAACCTTAAAATATGTATCACAGAAAACAGACTTCTCTGAATGCAGAGACGTTTGGGTTCTTTTCCTTCTTTCTCCCTTTGACTTGGTCAGCAGTAACTGCGTAATTGCTGAACAACGTCAATTTTATTATTTCTGTTTAAAAGTATTAACAATGGTCTAATTTTAGTTTATCTTGTCTCCCATTTCAGATGCGTCTTTTCTATTTTTTTTGAGACCATGCTATGCGTCAAGTAGGTTCAGTGAGACAGTCCTTTTGGTACATGGGTAGAAGGAATACAATCATTTGGGGTTCCCAATTCCCAGAGCAATACGAATAAAAACATTGCAGCCCATACAGAAGCTGCAACAACTGCAAAACTGTATGCATCAAAGATAACCAGTGGATCCACTTGTTCTATAACCAGTAAGACTGGCATGATTTGGTTTTTGGATTAATTTCATAGCTCATTTGGATAATCATCCCATCTGGAGATGCAGAACTCCTGTGCTCCTCCCACGTTCCTCCTACTGTGTCAAATATTAAAACTGGACATAGCCTTGCCATGAAGAGACAAAAACGTGGGGGGTGTGGTTTTAGGCTGACCTTGCATTCACCCTTTTTAAGAGGCAGTCGCTCTTTAGCACTTACAGGAAGTCAGCTGAAGCAGTTGTATTCACAAAAAGAGAAAAATCGATACTGAAACTGCTGGAGTGAGGCAATGGGAAAAGGTAGCCTTGTAGCAGTTGTAGCAGTCCCGAGTTTGGGTTAAAAATTCAAGAAGCTTTCACAAAAACACATACAGAGAGAAAATACATTCACCCCTTCCCCAAAAGAAAACTATTGTCAGTGATTGAGAAGCACCATTTCGGTGCATTTACAACAAAAGTTATTGAAGTTAAAAGCTAGATTATTTTAATCTTTGCACATCAGGAATGAGACACCTTCTTTCACCCTTTTTTCTCTCCAGCCCTCAAATAATAATTTCACAAGTCCTGACTGTCATTCAGGAGCTCCTAGAAATAAGAGCTGAGTGTGAACAGAATGTGTTTAGGACTGCTGGATGGCTCGGCACAGCGCACAGGTAGGCTGAGTTAGCTGACACGCATACGAACCGGGAGGGAGAGGGTGCACATGTAAAAGCAGGGCAGGAGGAGGCAAAAGTCACAGACTCATGGGGTGTGAAAACACGCGTCTTAAGTGTGTGTGTGTGTCTGTGTGCTGGAGGGGTTACTAAAACTCAAACCAGGAATAACTTTTCCAGTTCCTGTATTAGTTATAATTGTGAACAAAACTCAATATCCCTGCTTCCTGACTTTGATGATGATACGGCTTCCAGCAATTATAAATGATACTGAAAGCAGATCCATACAGATAATTACACCACAGCATAGGTTTAAACATGTGAGTTGTCCCACAGAACTTTTTAAAGAATCTGGCATGCATGAGGCAGTGCCTGAAAGCATATGCTGAATTCAGACCTCAGGTTTTCCCAATATTCATATTGAGTGTTCGGTGGAGGGATCAATAACTGGAAGGGAATTGAGTAAATACTGAAGCAGAAGTTACAGATCAAAGGCATAACAAAGGATTATTATTTTTCTCAAGATTTTCTGCAGCTTTGTATGCCAGCAACAAACCCATATGTCCAGAGTTAATCAACATCACAGACTCACAGAAGGAAACTGTATGTTAGGTATTACTTCCCTGATTAGGGCCTATACCGACTTTCCATTGCTATGTAATCATTACCTAACAGCCCTATGAACAGGAAACAGAGCTGTGGGTCATGCACCCATATAGGATACAAAAAAATGGTCTCCATTATTTAGTCTTTCATTATAAGCCCGTCTTGATGATTGTCACGGTACCTATAAGAACGTTTTATTTTGGTTTTCTAAAATATAAAGTGCTGTTATGCAACCTGGAGACATTTCATGCCTTCCCAAGGTGTTCTCTCGCTCAAACCATCACAGGACGCAGAGCTGACTTTTGTTAGCAGCTTTTGCCCATGACAAAACCAAAGCTTATAAGCCCAATGAATCCAACACCGAGCTTCTCTGAAGACCACAACTGCTTTTGTTGCCGATGGACTCACAAAAGGCTCCAGCTAGTAAGGGTGGTAGGGAGACCAGGTATAAACTGTACGTTATAAAAATGGAGAAAACCAACTTCCTCTACACTGCAAGATTAGAAGGAGCAACCCTTTGATCAGAACAGAGGTCACCATCATAAAAGAAACTGAACAAATAGTTTCAGATAGTCCATGCTGCCTGTGCCAACAAAAGTGGTGTTTTGTAACTACTCCCATCTGATTCAGGGCTTGAGAATACAACAGAGAGTGATAAAATAACATGGTTGCTTTCATTAGCAAGAAACTGGACTGGATGGCTCAGAATACCCTCTCCAAGCCTAACAACTTAAATGGATACTTGAAGTAATCTGCGAATGTTGTAGCCCAGTATTAAAATGCAGCTTTGTAACACAACCGAACTGAGCGTTACCAGCAGCCCCGCTTGGCCTAGACCAGCTCAGTGGCAGACCGGCCCTTCGATGCCATTTCCCAACCTCACCCTGCACGGAAAAGGGACAGAGAGGGCAACTCCTTGCTAACAGCTCAAAGGGTAAAATCTAGTCCTGCAACCGCCCTTCCTGAATCCAAGCGGGTGGATTTGGTGCATTCGGACAATCTGTTCCTCTGCCCAGCTGCTCGATCTAAGACATGTTTTGTTTAAAGAAGTCAGTCACCTCTTGGATCAAACGATGAAGACTAGGTCACTTTTCCAGGCTTATCACTTGGAAAGAGTGACATCCTTTTCACACCCACACCATGAATCTCAGGTGGTAAGGCTGAGGTTACCTATATTCACTTGCAGTTCTGTTTTCTGCTTGTTGTGATCGCAACAAATGAGAAATGCTTAATTTGTGCTTGTATCTCTCTATAAATCAGTAAAAATAAATGCATTTGCCACAAGAGGACAAAAGCATTATTCTCACTGATCTGCCGTCATGCATCTTGCACTGTTTTAAGATTTTTGTGCAGTCATGCCAGGAAGTAGTAAGTAGGTGACTGGAATGTTCAATTTATTCCTCCAGTTTCACATCAAACTGTCACCTACAGAGGTATTTATAAAGGTATCATTCAGTTTAGACCTCGTACCTGAACATTAGAGGTTAAGAACCACAGTTATAGCCGAATGACTTAGAAATGATGTAACCTGACAGTGGTGCTGTTACCACTAATGCAGTCCTTTTATTAAGACCGTATGAAGGCACGTAACAAGAGGTAGGTTTTGGTGGGGTGGGACGTAAGGAACGTGAAGATTTGGGGGGGGAAACTGTGCAGACTTGCTTTCATGATCAGCGTTAGCTGAGAATATTTTTAAAAGCAACATTTCATTTCAGGGGTGCTGCAGACATGACGGGTGCTTTGCAACATTATCCCAACGAGACAACACTTAAGGGTGAAATAATCAAGTAATGACAAGCTCTTTGCATTTCTGTACAACGTAAATGGACTAGACAGCAGTGGCCTGAAACAGCAATTCCAAAACACCCGTAGTATACCAGCGCATTAGAGCCATTCCCAATCTTCACAGCCATGTGTTTCTGTGGTTAACAACATTTTCCTTGTTGATTTCCATCGGGTCTAAAGCAAGAGAAAAAAGAAGGAAAAAACCCCAAAAAAGCCCATTTTTTTTCAGAGTGCATTCATCGATTGCTTATATTTAACTGCCACAAACCTTTAAGTTACTGCAGGACCTGACCGACATCAGTGGAGGTGACGGTGTTTTTCCAGACAAAAAGTTGCGTATTACTGTCCCGAGTACATCTTAGGGATGGCAGTCTGGGGTGGGGGGGCCTGAGGGAGGAAACTGTGTATGGCGACAGAGTTTACAGGACGTAATTAAAGCGTGTGGTGAAGGCCACACGGGCACCCCGATGCTTCCTACTTTTTTGGCGATGCCCCACTGACTTTCTTTTAAAGCAGGGCTTAGCAGGTTGCCTTCGAAGGCAGGCTGTCCGCGGAGCAGGCACTGTGCGCAAGAGCATCACCAGCAGCTGGAAGCGGGCGCTGTCGTGGTTTCACGGTGGGGCCGAGCCGAGGCCTTCCTGGCGCATCCCTCCTTCCTGAGGCGATCTACCGCGTCCTGCGGCCCCTCCCGCGCACGCCCCGAGGCCGGCGCGGCCGGACCTCTCCACAGAGAGCGGTGCTGACAGGGCCCCCCTCTTACCCCTCTCCTGCCATCCCGTCTGGCGAAGCAACTCGGCCCGTACGAGCGGCCGCCTGAAGCCGCCCCCTCCCGACCACCTTCTCTCTTCGACGGGGCCGCCCAGAGCCCGGCCCTTCCCCTCCACTCTTGCCACAGGGCGGCAGCCCCGCGGGGAGGGGACGAGGAGATGGCCGCCATCCCCGCGGAGGAGCGGCGCCGAGCCGGGAGGTGGGGGGGGGAGGGG